>CM050165.1:74673707-75049141 GCA_027410445.1 Discoglossus pictus
CTGGAACTCTTAGTAACAAGTATGGACTGTAATAAAAAAATCCATCTCTATTCATCATACTATGACCAGTTTGAAGATTATTTAAATATGATTATCTAGTACATTTCAGAAGTGACGCCAACACTTATGCTGACGTGCTTAACAAACTCAGACTTCCAGGATATACGCGTGTATTACGCCTTTATTTTTGCATTTACTTTTTTTTAAATTAAGGTTTTAATCTCACATAGATATGTCTAATATGGGACTGCAGAATTTTGCTTTGTGCTTTTCATTTGGTAGCACGCATACTGCCATTTATTGTTTTCTTGGTTTAGAATATACTCAACCATACATAATGTACCAGTATTATTATGTAAAAAGGCAGTTAATTCGATTACACATAAATACGCAGTATGTTACAAGTATAAAATAAACAGTAGTTCTAGCTGAAACAATGCAAGCTGGCCATAACAGTTAAGTGTTAGCCCTCTGGAGACACTCCCTTAGATGTTAGCATTATAGAAGCTTCACTGAGGTATGTGACAATTATTTGCTACTAGCGAATTGCCCGTAAAAAAATGACGGCAATGAAATTGTAAGTGAGCTAATGCTGTTTGGTGTATAATAATAAAATAAATAATAGATTAATAAATGAATATACTTTACCTATTTTGAAGTAATATATGCAGGAAGCATTCTGTTGAAGAGCTGACAATCTGTTTTGATGTTGCTGCAGCATTAGTGGTGTGGAGCTGCTATGTAAGCATCATGAATGTGTGCAGTGTAATAGTGTGCGTGCGCGAGACAAATCCGTTAGCATAGCTGTGTACTTCTGCATTGTATAAGTTATTGTTCTAAAATGGCGGCTAATGTGTGGTATGCGGCTGTGGCTGATTTAGCGTCCTTCGTTTTCGATGTCGTCTGACTTTTTCGGAATATCCGTAGCTGTTTGGTGGTGTTTTGCATGTTTGTGGTGGTGTTTTGCATGTTTGTGGTGGTGTTTTGCGTGTTTAGGGTCCTTTAGCCTCGTTTTCGTTTTGTTCGGCGGACATTTTTTCTCTCGCTTAGGTGATTTTCGGGTGTGTAAACTTCAAAATGTGTACTTAAATCGACGTGTAACTTTACTTACAGAGGTCCTGAGTGTACCACCTTGCTGTGGGTAAGCTTTTTATGTGTTTGTTGTGTGTATTTATTGTGTTTCTAATGTTTTTCGGGTTGCACGGGTTGCGTCCTTGTTTTCGGATCTCGTAAGTCTTTTTCGTGAAATTCGTAGTTGTTTGGTGGTGTTTTGCGTCTTTAGACTGCTGTAGCCTCGTTTTCGTTTTTTTCGGCGGCCATTTTTTCTCTCGCTTACAGAATTTTTCAGTGTCTAAACTCTTTTATTTTGAGTTAAATTGAGCTGTAACTTTAGTTTTCAAGGTCCTGGATGCTCCCTCTTCCCGTAGGTAAGCTTTTTATGTATTTGTTGCGTGTATTTCTTGTATTTTTCAAGTTTTGATGTCCGCGGGTTGCGGACGATTTTTTCGCGGTCGTAATGGGTCGTAACGTGTCTCGTATTTTCCTTTCGTAACTACGTAAATTTTGCGAGGTCCGCAGTTGCTGGCAATCAAGCATTAGCAACAACTCGCATTGCTCACAACTATATATGTGACTAGCGAATTGCCCGTCAAAAAATGACGGCAATGAAATTGTAAGTGAGCTAATGCTGTTTGGTGTATAATAATGAAATATATAATACATTAATAAATGAATATTCTTTACCTGTTTTGAAGCATTGTGTTGAAGAGCTGCAATCTGTTTTGATGTTGCTGCAGCATTAGTGGTGTGGAGCTGCTGTGTAAGCGTGCTGAATGGGTGCAGTGTAATAGTGTGCATGCGCGAGACCAAACCGCTAGCGTAGTTGTGTACTTCCGCATTGGCGTAAAATGGCGGGTAATGTGTGGTAAGCGTGTTAACGGAATATCCGTAGGTCGTTTGTGGTGTTTTGCGAGTTTCTTGTGGTGTTTTGCGTGTTTAGAGTGCTGTAGCCTCGTTTCGTTTTGTTCGGCGGACATTTTTTCTCTCGCTTAGCGAATTTTTTAGTGTTCAAACTCTTTTATTTTTAGTTAAATGAAGGTGTAAGTTTTTTTTTGAGGTCCTGGATGCTCCCTCTTGCTGTAGGTAAGCTTTTTATGTATGTGCTGTGTGTAGTTATTTGTGTTTTTAATTTTGTGATGTTCGCGAGTTGCGGACGATTGTTGCGAGGTCGTAATGTGTGGTAACGTGTTTCGTATGTTTTTTGCAGTGCGAGGTAAAAGTTTGCGAGGGTCGCGGTTGTTGTGTTGTGTTGTTTGCGTTTTACCATAAATTCTTGCGAGGGTTGCAGTTGCTGGCAAGGAGCGCCTTCGGTGCTCCATGCCAGCAGCTGAGGCCCTCGCCCGCAGCCCTCGCTACGCGAGGGCCGCGGGCTCGCTATGCGAGCCCGAAAGCGTTAGCAACAACTCGTACGCTCACAACTATATATGTGATGGGGGCAACAGCCACTGAAGTCATTTACAGCCAATACAAAAACTTAGTGAATCTATAACATTATATGGGCAAGGATTAACTGTAATGCTAACAAATATTGTGTTATTGGAGACATAGAGATTGCATGACAAATTATAATAAATATGCAACACATATTAATAAGCAGTTGCTTTTTTTCATGACATATTACCAGGTAGGGGGGATTGGTTTTGTGGTATAACATTTTATTGGATCAGATTTCAAAACCAGATTCTTGCAACATATTACTGTAAATTGGTATTCGGAAACAGGTGTATCTTTTAGTTTCAAAATGTCCCCACCATTATTACTCTGGGACACATGACTAATATAAATGAGCTATGTTAAAGGCACCCTGAACTCATGAACATTGCTCTTTACCATCAGGCAGAACAGTCAATATTGTATTGTATTGTACTGTATTATATTTATATAGAACCATTGGTGTGTACAAAGCTTTATAGAGAAAAGGTTCAACACAATTACATGACAAATTACATTTAACAAGGATTGCCAATAAGTTACATAGTCTCTGCACTGAAGAGTATGTTTTGCTTTTGTTGTTTAGTTATTCAGCCGTGTCCAAATGTCCATTACCCTATAGACAGCATGCCAGGCACATCTGTCAGCCACTGCTCCTCTGAACTTCTTCAAGCTCATGTTCATTGCTTCAATGACCTCAATTATCCATGTCCATCTCTACCTCCACCTTCTTTGTGTGCCTTCAGCCTTTAATCTTCCAGAGTATTTTCTAGGGGATTCTGTCTTCTCATGGTATGCCAAAATATTTGAGCTTTTGCCTCATGATCAAACCTTCCAGTAAACAGTTTGGCTTTATTTCCTGTAGTGTATATTGATTTGATCTTTTTGCAGTCTAAGGGCCTCTAAGCAGTTTTCACCAACACCACAACTCTAATGCATCAATTCTATGAAGCTTAGCCTTCTTTGTGATCCAGCTCTCACATCTGTATGTTACTACTGGAACTAAGAGAAGAGGGGTTGGAAGAGATAGTGCATACATTTACAGCGCAAATAACCAAAATATTGTAATCCCAAACCCTTGTTTACAGAGATCAGTAGGTAAAGCTCTCACCCTTTCTAACCTCAGTCTATGAGGTATGTTATAGACTTCCCAACTCGTATTGGCTTGTAGGTTGGTACTTTCCTCTTACAATAGAGTGTGGGTATTAGGGTAATATACATGTGTGTACTTTTAAGAGCATGGGGAATATTACAACACTATCAATGCATAATGGTACTCGAATATAAATATTTTGCTCAGGTTCAATAAATCCCTTTTGGAATTATAGGTGTCTTTATATTTAAAATACTATATCAAACATGGTCAATGTTATAAATATTAAATGTATTCAATGTTTGTAAAAAAAATATTGAAATATAATAAAATATGTTCAATAGCAAAAAAAAAAGAGAATAAAAATTGTGAATTATACAGTTACTCTGATGTTATTAAAAAATAAATAGATAGTAAAAATACTGATTAGACTATTATTATTATTATTATTATTATCTTTATTTATATTGCGCCAACATATTCTGTAGCGCTGTACAGGGGTTGAGTACATGGCAAAAAACAGACTTAACACCTTATAAGTAATGGAGGACTCTGATTTTGAGGATAAAATCAAATGTACATAGAGCTTGTTTCCAAGGCACTGAAACACGGTTGAAAACTCGCAAACTTGCAATCTAAGGGCCTCATTCAATTGCGATTTGGCCAATTGAATAGGGCTCTATATAAGAATAGAGCATATTTTTTTACAGAAGTTTCCAGATAGTGAAGACCTTGGTTTTGGATAGAAGTTAACTAACTAAAAACTTCTGTAAAAAAAATATGCTCTGTGCTTCTTTAGAGCCTTATTCAATTGGCCAAATCGCAATTGAATGAGGCCCTAAGGGTTTAGGTGTGATACAAGAGGGTGACAAATGCAAGATGGCAGTGTGAAAGCAATTTGTTTAGTCAAGTGGAGGTGTCTGTGTGTTGTACTGTAGATTGTGGGTGTAGGTGTTATTAGGCTGTGGAGTGTGCAGTTGTACATGTTAAGGCTGTAGGTGATAAGATTTTTTAAACAGGTGTGTTTTTAGTAATTTTTTAAAGGTTTTCAGGCAGGAAGATAGTCTAATGGAGCGGGGCAAGGAGTTCCAAATAGTAGGGGTAGCACGAGAAAAGTCTTGAAGACGGGAGTGAGAGGAGGTGATGAGAGAGGCGGAAAGAAGAAGGTCGTTAGCAGAACAAATCGGGCGGTTGGGAGAGTATTTTGAAAAGGCGCTCATTGCAGCCAGGAGCGCAGTCACACATGCGAGCCTCGCAAGGCGAGGCGAAGCAGCCGCACAGTAATTAGGCTGCATTGTGAGGGTTGCAACTGCGAGCCAAGCGCGTAAATCTAAAAACCCTAAAAACAAAACAAAAATGTAACAAATATAATAACACACTCACAGACAGCACAGGGGGAGAGCCAGGAAGCCTGGGAGTAAGGTTGCAAGTGATTTTAAGCCATATTTTGGGGGTTTTGTCAATCCAAAATCAGGCTAAAGGTATATGCAAGTGACCTGGGTTATGACTGCATCTGATAGAGGAGAATTAGTAGTGTATGAAAGCATTTTTTGCATGAAAACATCCCAAAATAAACTTCAATTAGCAAAATTTTCTATGATTTTTGGCATTTGCATTTTATCGTGTACACCGCTAGAAAACTTTACCTCAATTAGCATAACATTAAAATTCAGAATCAGGATAATACATTGTATCATTCCTCATCTCAGTGGCTTTTGGTGTGCTCAGTACAAGAACTACAACAGTTATTTCCTGTGTGCTGTATTTCCTGTGGGTACCCGGCTTATGTAAGCATCCACTGGATTTGACTTTTGTGCAATAAACTTTGTAAATAAACTGAACTTTTCTATATAACACGTTTAAATACACTACTAATTCTCCTCTATCAGATGCAATCATAACTACTTGCATATAATCACTTGCATATGCCATAAGCAAGGAAAAAAGTGGCAGGCAAAAAAACTTAAAAAATTCTGAAACTGTATGAAAACGAGGCTGAGCAAAAGCAGGCACACAAGACTTCGAAAATACATGATGGCAAAGACAGTAACACGCCAGGCACGCAGGACTTTGAGAAAACTAACAAAGGGCCTTCCGCGTGTAACACGTGGGGCTCGCGATGAGCGCCAAAGGTGATCAGTGCAAAGCAGGAAAGTTGAAGTACATGGGGGAGAGGCTTGCAATGAGCACCAAAGGCACTCATTGCGAGCCACGCGATGAGTGCTGAAGGCACTCAGTGCGGGCCTCGTGATGAGCGCCGAAGGTGTTCAGAGGAGCAAAAGACTCACATTGTGTGTCAAACAGCATTGCCAGCCGTACAATTTTAATCCCGTCATTTTTGACAGGCAAGTTCCTAGTATCTTTATAAAATAAAAGTAAGGCTTTAAGAGAATGTATTATTTTCTAATTCTAACTTTTTTGTGGATACCGTTTTATGTTTTTTGGTATATCAGTTTTAGCAATATTTACTAATATTTACAAGGATGAAGGGACAGGCCAAAGCATCCATACTGAAATAAAAAAAAAAAGATGTAAGAAAGGGCAGACTAGGTTGTACACAGTATTGATTTCTAAGTTTCTGTGTTTTTCTCAGAATAATTATAGTGTACTGAGAAACTAGATTGTTTAATAGGCCATAGTACTGAACAGTAAACAAGCTGTGTCATGAGTCATTGTGACACTGGCTAGTGCTATCAGATTTGTATTCTTTTGCTCTTTTTTGCATCTTCAATCTTTAACAATTATCGAACAAAACACATGTTTTACAGACACAACATTGAAACTAACATTAAATTCAATAATGGACTCCAAGCAATCTGTAAGACTTGTTAGGACTCAACAGTGAAATGAATCAACCCTTCTTGACACTTGTTTTTACATTAAATATCTTTTAAAGCAATAAATGATCATAATACTAGATAACTGTCCGTGAGGTATCACCTCTTTTTATGTGCAGGACAGTGATGAATCCTGATTGTTGTAAGGACAGGTCAAATACACATTAACATCCACCAAAAACAAACAAAATATAAAATTCTCAGAGCATCCTGCAAAGTATCATGGATGCAGCAGTGATCACTTTTAGAAATGTATAAAGACCTACATTATTCTCATTTGTTTGTTTTTTGAAAACAAAAATTTTAATGAATTTTCAAAACATGTAATACCCTAAAGAAAAATATTATACTAAACAAATTGCATCCAATTGAGATACTTAAAATTAAAGCAAAGTGATTATTGTTATATTCCTAACAAATTATTTAATACATGTAAATACAATACACATTTTAAAGTTTTCTACTTCTTTATACTATTATGTAACATTATCCATTGTTTCTATACCTCTGTTCATATGCCAAATTATTGAATCTGCGTTGTAAGCTTAAAAACTTTTGTGAGCTTTTGTATAGTCTCCATTACAAGAGGAATATTGAAATTGATTTATTAAAAGTGGCTGGTAATAACACATGTGCAGTAGAAATTGTTATTGATAGCTATCCAATTAAAGTGACACAGAGGACTTTAAAATATAGATTTTAAAGTTACAGGCTATGACAAGTACTTTATCAATTGAATAATATAAAAGAAAATTGCATGTTCCTACATTAAACTAACATTGACTTTTGCAAGTCCAGTCACAAAGATTCATATTTCTTGTTTATTAAAGGTATATTTAAGTTTCCTGGATTATGAATGCATATGATAGATGAAAATCAGTAGTGTATGCAAACTTTTTTTGCATGAAAAAATACCAAAATAAACATTTAAAACGTACCCAGAAGTTTGCAAAATGTCTTGTAATTTCTGACAGTTTAAAATTAGAGTAAACACCGCATTGAAACCAAGGCTAAATTAGTATTAAATGCATAATTTGTTTTGGCCAACCAGGAGGAAGCTAAAGCAGCTGATACATTTGAATATTCTCTGGGGTTCCTGTTTGTACTGCAAAGCAGCCTGGGATATGTAGTGTGTCTGTGCTGACCTATAGTGAAGGTCGAGGCAGCACAGACAGAGAGCAGACACTGAACCTGGAAGCACATCCCAGCAGAGACGTCAGGGCTGACATCAGTGCTCATCTATTGGCTGAGGAAAGCACAGAAGATCCCCTAATGATGCATTCTGATTGGGTGGGGCTCAGGGGCTAGTGTAGACACCCCATGTTGATGTCAACATAATCAGAGTGATTTTTAGATATTAATACAAATAAAATATTTTATGAATTGTGCTGCATTGTATTAACCCATGAAACTTAGATATGCCTTTAAACATGAGTACTATTGATTACCCCCTGGGGCTGTGGATCCACTGTCTTCAGTGCAAGTCAGCTGCAGAAGAAAAGACTGATCATGCTTAGATTTAGGGAGCATGCACAGTGTTTTGTTCTGTAGTTGACGTGCACTAAAGACAATTGATCCAAAGCCACAGAGGGTAACCAGTAATTAATGGTAATGGTCTTTAATTAACATATATAAACCTTTGTTTGTTATTACCTGTATTTTTAAATTATACCATATTTGGAACCTCTGCTGTGTTAGTTTAGGTCAAATATTTTTTTATAAGGTTTTATCTTGCTTTGAAGCCTTAACGGGTTATACCAGACAATGTTTTATCATTTATCTGATTCTTGTTGTAGTCCTAAATGGTTTCAAGGACATGGACCAACAGTTTGCTATGACCCATAGAAGCATGAATCTAGCAGTTCTTCCCCTTTTCTGCCCATCTGACTTCCAGTCTACTGTCTGCCTTTCCACTGCTGCTGATTCTGATCATTGTCTTTTCTTTACCCCATGCTTCTGAGCACTCACTATCTGTTTTGACCAGTCTGTTTTGACCAATGGTTCTGGGTGTGCCTCAATTTTTGCTAGGTGTGCCTCGAAATGTTGGATGTTGCGTAAAAGATATTGCAGATAAAATAATATTTATACATTATTTTTCCTAATATACATTTTAATTACCACCATAACTAGTATGGGTTAAGTCAACCTTGGACTCGGATAGAACTCAACAAAAGCTGCTGCTTTTACTGAAGAGAAACTGCAAATCTGTGAGCCATGAGCAAAAAAGTTTGAAAACCATTGGCTTAAATTAAATGCTTAACATAAGTGTTTTTTTTATGATAAAGAGTGTGTTGTGCAAGGGCAGCCAATAGACCTGGGTCAGAAAATTAAGCTTTAAAATGCTTATATAAATTAGAAATTAAATTGTGGACTTTTACTAAGGTTTCATCACTATGAAAACATCAATCCTGCACTCTTGTAAATGACATAATATTTGTGTGCATCCATAAAAAATATGGATTCCAGTCCTTGACTTCATTACATTCTGATCTTGGCGAATTTTGTAAAAAAATAATTGACTTCTTCTGGTGTAGTATGTTTGTTTTGACTACTGTAATGATCTGTAGTTCTGAACATTTCTCTCATTGAGCTAGGTAAAATATCCACAGGATGTGAATAAAGTGTTTTATCTTGCTCGGGGGAGGAATTCAACGGTGAAGTGTTGAGAAAACAGATGATGAAGAATGTCCACTTTTAGGTTCAGGGAAAGTGTATTTGACTGATCCTATGGGCATGAAAAAATGTGTAAAATACATATATAGTTTTTTTGCTCTGTGCTAATTCTTTAATAAAGATGATGTGCTTTGGGGAAAGCACTATAGACACTGGATTCTAAGCTGAAAGACCGGGCCCTCCATTTTTTGGAATGTGTTTATATTGTTTTGCCTTGTTCCCAACGCATGTATAGCACTACGGAATATGTTGGCACATTACAAATAAACAATGATAATAATAATAATTTGGGCCACTGTGAGTGTTATTAATGATGTGTTACTGCAAAAGCAACTTCAGGCATGAATATTCACAGGCACACTATATATGCAAGAGAATCACACAAATATGTGCAAATGAGTTAAAAAATTGCTCATATTTCAGCAATGCAAAACATTCCTAGAATGAAAAAGTATTCCAGTGTTGGTAAGAATAGTGCAACCTCTGAAATTATATAATTTCACATAATGTTTAGAGGCTATTAGTGATCAATCCTTCTCATAATTGAAAACTATTACCACATGAAGGTTTTTTTCAAAAGAAAGCTATGTCTAGGACATCTTGTCTTATTAAACCTCGTTTAACTTCAAAATGTACCCAAAAAAGCAATGTGTCCTTTATTTTTATGTTATTGCTGATTTATCAAACAATGTTTTTCTTTTCAGCTAGCATTATTCATAATTATTCTTGGTACTAGTATTAGTTGAAGCAACAGTGTTAGTAGCAGTAGTATTAATACATGTTCTTATGTTTGTTAGCCTCATTTCATTATTTCCAATTCTAAAATCTAAATTCAGTTTACTTATGGCTGTTGGTGTGTGTATTGTGGGTTCAGTTACATATTTCTTCCATACTATTTAGTTCAGAGCAAACATTTTATTTCTTGAGATTCTGAGCAGGAAACAAACTTTTTTTTAACTTATTTTAGCCATGTACATGTACACACAAATTATATTATGTTACTTGATGTAGTTGATATGGTAGAGGGCTTCTTTCAATGTCTAGGTACCAGCCTTTTCACAATATCACAATATCCATGGAATAAGTTAAAAACCTTTTTCTTTAAATAAAAAGAGCTAGAAAGGATAATACCATTGAGGTATGCGGCATACAGGTAATAGCGTCCTTAACACTTAAACCCTTCTCTTTAGCACCTAAAACCTGGAATACCACAAAAAATATATATATTTTCACAACTTATGTTTTGTTTACATTTGTATACATACATATCATAAACAAATAATAGTACCTAAACATAAGCAATAACCGTACAACATAATTAAATGTTGCTTTGCATTACATGACAACATTTTTTAACTAAATAAATCATTGTTTATCTCTCCCTATAACTTTCAAAGGACCATTTAATAGCATTATTACTAAGTCTAACTTTCAGTTATTAACCAACATATTTGTTTTTATCATTTTTTGTACTGTTCTCCGCAATGTTTGAATTTTAGGGAATACCCACCATACTTCAAAGGCTGTGCCCAATTATTTACAACCTCTAAAACATATTGGCGGTATGTACTTTTATATTCTTATGGGAATTCTGTACCAAAAGTATAATGCTTTATCGTTTGTTTCTGCAGTCTGAGTATTATTCAAATTGTCTTTCATGCTAATGAAAGAACTTCAAACATACATATCAATATACAAATAATAGAGAAAATATTTGTGTAATATCATTAAGTGTTTTAAAAAGTAAAATTTATAGTGAAAAAGTTAGTATAATATTATTAAATGTTTTAAAACAATATCACCTGACAATATAATTGATTTGTGTTTTAGGATGACACAATCACAATTAATATGATGTGTCAAGAAACAAAATAGTGATAAAAGCAAACATTTACGTGACATAAATCACAAACTGAATGTAAGTCTCCAATAGAATTCCAGATCTTTCCAGCGGTTGGATAAATAGAATGATAGCAAACAGGATTCAAAAGGTTTTGATTTTTCACTAGGTACAAAGCTTATCAAAATGTAGAAAAATCGTCTAAAATACTTCCTGACTTGGAACTGTTCAAAATCATTTTAAAATAAATACATTATTACTTGAGAAGTGACTCATGTAAAAAAATGTTATAAAGAAGAAAATAAATCATCCATTGGTGGAACGTGTATCTAATCCTAATTGTAATATGCAAAATATGAGATTTATGAGTATTCATAATCAAAGAGTTGGAGATTAGTACAAAGAAAAACATTTTATATATATATATGTATATATATATATATATATATATATATATATATATGTATATACGGGCTTGCATGATAGATAAAACACGAAGATTGAACATGAAGTTAAATATCTTTATTTGCGGATTTGAGAGTAGGGGTATGTTGAGCTATTAATTCCAAAACTAAACATCACTTTCACTTTTAATAAAAGTAGAGGATGGCTTTTCTATGCTACGACTTTTAAGTAAGCCCTTTACGACCCGTGGGTCTATTTTACCCATTTACGGACTTGACGGAGGCTAATCCCGCAGCCTTAGCGGGTCTGAGGTGCTCCAAGCCCTTGGGACTTTGTCCACGGACATTTGACATGAATTAAACTAAAAATGATTTTCAGATTTGAGTGTAGGGGAATGTTGTGCTATGAATGCTAACACCTCCAATCACTTTATCGTCTCATCAAAGTGCAGGATGGCTTTATTATGTGCTTAATTGGGTGCTAGCGGGACCTTTTTGGTGCAAGTAAGCTGCGGCTCGGTTTTAGATAATTACGGCCAATGATGAGAGGGTTTACATAGCAGTTGAATAGCAACCGGGGCTTTCTTGCGGCCGAAACTCTTGCGGCCGTGTAAGATCAAAGGCTTTCCTGGTGCGCGTGCGGCCGCAAGGGATAACAGGGCGCCGGCCGCAAGCCTGCCGGGGCTCTCGGCTGCAAGGGAATAGAATAGGCAAATAGCCTGAAGCCGGTCCTTGCGGCCACGCATCTCCTACGGCCGTTTATAGAATGAGGCCCTATGTATTTAGCATTTAGTAACGATTATTCATTTTAAAGATTATTAATTGGGTCATATAAAACATTATTTCTAATATTTATATGCAATATTTATTATTTATATAAGGCTGTTAATTATATCATTTACAATATTATTAATAATAATAATAATAATAATAATAATAATAGATCCATAGGTATTCTGAAAATGGCCTCCCACAGTGAGATCAGAGTACTAAGTTTACTTGGAAGTCCTTCAAAGTGCACATCATTTCCAAAAGGCCTCTAGTAACTTCAACTACTGACGCTACAGATCCCATATATATGTTGTGCACCAAGAGTGTACAGAGAGACAGCCACATTAGAAGGGTTAACCGATGATGAACTGTATAAGCGTCTTCACCTAAATCATGCCAGGCTGACCTCTATGAAGTAAAATATGAAGACCTGAAGCACCATTACCTTGGGAACAGGGCTATCCAGGAAAAAACTAAGATATAAGTTGCCCTACACTTCTTTTCCTCTGGTAGCTCCAGACCAGAGCATTATGAAGGGAATGGCTTAGTCCATCTTTTCAAGGTGCAAGCCAATTTCTGTATGATATGACGAAGAAAGCTAAGAGGTACATCAGTTTCCCCCCCACTAGAGAAGCATTCAGGAAGGTCAGAGGTGATTTATATTGCCTCATAGGTCTGTCTATTGTCTAATGACTTTATTAATGCCATTGATTGCACGCATGTGGCATTAAGACATCCCAAAGTAGACAAAGCACCGTTCAAAACTAACATTCTCTGAATGTGCAAGTCATTTATAAATTTAACATTCACATACAGAGTGTGAATGCAGGCTTTCCTCAAATTTTTGTTTTTATTATGAACTTGCAACATTTGTAAACAAAATCAACACTTCAAGAAAAATAACAAACAGAAGTCTTTTTGTCTGGAAACCCTCCCACAAAAATGAAAAAGTCACTAAAATTAAATTCTTGCTTAAAGGAAACTCAATGATTGTTCAAGACTATGTGCAAATATGTAAACTCTGCATCTGTACAGATAAACATGCAAATTAAGACCAGGTCCAACAATGGGTTAGAAAGAGCAACCCAACATAAACAAGTTAAAAAGAGACC
Source organism: Discoglossus pictus (assembly GCA_027410445.1). Taxonomy (NCBI): domain Eukaryota; kingdom Metazoa; phylum Chordata; class Amphibia; order Anura; family Alytidae; genus Discoglossus; species Discoglossus pictus. The sequence continues at coordinate 74,686,928 of CM050165.1, forward strand.
ACAATTCTGTTATTGGGGAAAAAACAACATTTGGCAAGCTGATCAAGATTATGATAAAATAAGCTATCATCACAGATGGACTGGTTCAATATGTACCAGAAACAAATGAGAGCCAATAACATATAGCTAAAAACAGATTTCCAAATTCTATCTGTCAAAGACAGGTTTTCACACTCACTCACTTTTATCACTGCAGCCACCTGCACCACCACCTGACAAGGGAAGAGGTTTTGTCTAAATAATATCTGACACCGTGTCATCCAAGTGAAATATGTTACTATTGGAGTAACTACAAAGAGGGTGTCTTTAATGAAAGTACTGTGTCTTTGAAAGTTTCAGAAAACCTCACCATAGACTGTAAGGTTTTCTCAAACTTTCTTACTCTTTTTGGGGGACTCATCAGAACCTGTATGTTTGCAAGCAACATTGGCCTCAAGTATGCCATCAGGATCCACATCTACATTTTTAAATAAAGAGGTATCAATATGTCACAGTAACTTTTCAGAAATGTCCCCACTAGATCTTTCAGCGGCCAAAACATCAAACCTAGATAGTGGAATAAAAGATACTGTCTCTACTATAGTAATCTGGTTAGGGGTCATCTCTAACCTAGTAGCCATAGTGCTCTTTGGAGGGACATCTCTAATGGGAACATTACTCCACACCACTATTTTCAGGACATTCAGAGGCAGTATCACCTGGGGCCTAGAGGGTGTTGCATTGGACATCGGACTCTTGTAAAACAGAAACAGTAATGAGTTCTTTAACAATAGAAGTGATATCATTAGGGGTTGCAAACTTTGTAGGTGCTACTGAGGCAACAATATTACTACCACCAGAAGATGACACTACCACTGCCACTTCCTGAGCTACAAGCTTGGCATTCATATTGTGCTATATGAGGCAGGCACCACGGAAGATTTCACCACAGCATACTCTTCCTGTGGCAAGGCTGTTACAGCACCAGAACTAGGAGGTGTAACCATTGTTCAATTTGTGAGTGCTATTATTGAAGTCTCAGTGTGTCACACCACTGTATGCCACTGCTGGTGGGGACAATATAGGAAAGGTCATAATTTTGTAATAGGGCCATCTTTTCCACAATAACAGGGGACTCAAATGTAGCTGGTATCTTCATTGTGGGCAAACTAACATCAGGTATGGGCAAACACTGCTCCAAAATCACTACTGGGGCCTTTGAACAAACAATGCATTGGAATAGACTCCTCAGAGAGGACTTCTTTGCCTGACTGAGTTGCAGGCACAGTGTTAGTGAGGAAATGCAAATTAACAGGCAATCCCATGCCCACAGAGGCACTTTTCAACTTTAAACTTTTTCTGTTATTTTTTGGGGGGGTCATTTCCAATCTCTGCTACAGTGTGGTGTGAGGAGAACATGGCTCTTACTGCAGATGCAGCAATTCAATTGAAATTATGCAATCTTATGTAGCATTTGAGAGCGTGATCATCAATTAAGCAAGGCTGTAACTACTGATTTAGAAACAGCCAATAGTAAATAAGATTGTCATCATTACATCAGTAAAACATGGAGGTTAAATGTCAATTATTTAGCGTTTAGAGGTCCGATATGAGATCAGAATCTGAATCTCGCCATGTACAAAATAATATAAATTAATGGGCATACCATTCTAGTCCATGAAGGTCATTCAGCCCCTAGGACTTTGAACAGAAATTATACATGAAATTAAGTATTATATTTTGGCGATGTGCGAGCTTATGAATGTTGTGCTTTTCATTCTAATGTCACCCATTGTGATCCCAATCATTTAAGGTGCTGTATTGAATTTATATTTGCATTTCAAGTGCTCTGATATTACAGGCTTTAACCACGAGCTATGGGCCTGCATCCGGAATCATGCTCAAGCACGCAAATGCTACTGCCGAGAGCATGGTTTCTGATTCTCGTGACTGGCGCCTATCTTGGGGCACCAGCCATTTGAATAGCAGAGTAAAAGTAGACCTACTGGAGCCCGCAACAAGATTGCAGAAAATCGTCCGCGAATTACGGTTTGATCTCTGTAGCAGTAAGGTCATCTTGCAATCTTTGTAACATTTCTCTTAACGTCCCTCTTTTTTCTATAAGCCTCCACAGAAGGCACGGAGGCCCAGGCTTTGCCCAGAAGTAAGCTGCGAAATTAGCCATGGTCTTAGCCAGATCTTAGCCAAAATATGCAAACAAACATAGGTTTCTTTCTTTCAGTATCAGAAAGGAAATTGTGTAATATGATATTATATAATATCACAAACAAGAGCTGCACACATTGAGATATAACATTATAGCTAATAAATGCTCTCTTAATCAAACAAAATAAAATTACATGTATTTCCTGTAAACACCACCTTTGCAAAAATGTCAAATACCATCTGTTGTCTCTGTAGAGAAAATACATTATACCAATGTTCTAATTTAAGTGTTTATGAGAAAAGTGTGTTGTTTAGGACTATTTTAACCAAGTAACGTTGCCCATTTTTTTAGTTTGTGCTTTGCCCTTGATACAAATACAATTGCATTTCCCTTTGCTATTTGAGAACAGAAATTGATGGACTTGATCACTATGCACTAAACCTTACATTTTATTACTGTTGAGAATATATTAAATGAAAGCTCTTCTTGCAAAAATACTCTTAGTCAACAATCCCATACCAAAGCAATGTAACCCCAGTCACCAAAAACCAGGTAACAATTACAGCACCAGCAGAGTAAGAGGAGAATTGAGGTACACTTGAACAAAGTGTCATGAGCCAAAAAATGCAATAAAATATAACTTTTATTAATGACCACATAAAATAGAGGTATTCTGGTACATCAGTACACCAAAACAGTAAAACCCAAAATTAAAATGGGTGGTAGGCTGAAAATGAAACATAGGTTGCTCCCACTGTGTGATGCACTCTACACAGTAGACTTGGAACAATGTGATAGACCCATATATAACCACTACAAAGTGTCTAGGGAAAAGTGGAACAACACTATTACAATGACCTAGAGCAGCAGATAATAAACTGCATTAACAGGTGTGGAAACACTCCTAGTGGCCGAGGGTAAACCCTACGTATGGTGTCCCAGGTGGAGGCTGATAGCTACACAAGCTGCCAAGATAGATAAGCGGGACTGTGTAAGGTGGACCTGAATAGTGGCCAGGAGGGTGGTAGCAAAGGGTCAGCAATAAGACACTTCTCTATAGCCCATATGTCCTAATTTGGTGCGTGTGCATTTAGTATTTAGAGTACTTAGTGCTAGAGACCAAAGTGAACTGATTAGGGTCAATGTGGTGTATCAGTGTAATCTCACTATATCTGCTAAATATGCATGTACAAGGTAATATTAAAGTATGCAGAACTATGAGCGTAAAATGGACTCTAGAAAGAGTGGACTGCGAGGAATCATTGTTTCCAGAGATGTCTTGCAGTTTCCATGTGACAGTGCTGATGCTTAAGGCTTAAGCTGAGCAACAAAACTTCCACCTAGAAGGAGAAAATGTCAGATCTAGAAATAGGTCATTTGCTATAATGCAGTTTTAGAAATGCTCGCTAATCATGGGTTTATGTTTGAGTCACACATGGAGGTGTTGTTTGAAATAAAGGTCAGTTAGCTTCAACTTGTAAATATCTTTTATGTTTGCCTTCTGCAGTTTTGTGAAACTGTGCTGGCAATGACCTCCTTAAGTCACATTAAGGGTTATTAGAAAAAGGATCCGAATGTTCTTGAATCATATCTTGTCCCATAATCTAATATATAAGATAACATAATTCTTTTACAATAGCTAAAATACAGACACTGATATACTCCAGGCACCATCACAGCAGATATAAAGATAGGGGCAGATATAATCGTTCACTTTATTCTTGCTATATTTCTAGTATAATGAAGGAAATTGTGGTGTTCCCCAATATGCACTACTATGATACCTACACATACGTGATTAACCTTAAGTGACAAACTGTCCAACCATATTATTTTAATGTTGTTGACACTGAACTGTAATTAATAACAAATGTTATATTTAAAATGTATACTAATAAAACAAATGAAAACAATTATAATTTTCCATAAAACAAATAAGTTTAGTCAATATGTACCATAAACAAATGAGGGCCAATATCAGCAAAGAGTAGTTTGTTAGTCTTTCTGTGAACTACAACACGCACAAATGAAATAATTTTTTTCATGTCATATACTATATGTGTGCAGACATATTTTACACAGACGTTCATTCTATTCTGACATTGGCCCCTAATTGCAAAGTTTCTGATTAATGGTTACCACCTGGCCGTCACCAGCCTATTCATGTCTTCCATTTCTAATTCCTGGATTCTTTGGAATTACATACCTCCAACTCATACCTCCAACCTCCAACTGGAGGCTGGCACTTACCGCAGTGTGCCTAATATTATCCTCTTACTGTTGCTCTTTTCACTAACTATTATTTAAGAACATCTTTTACCTGACAGTACTAAAATATAGGGACTCTACACTCTATTTCCACCCGTGGGCTGTGATCTCTGGAGTCCTGCACCCGATTATTGGCTTCCTACTATTGGCTACACATCGTCTCTACTGCTTTAAATCTTTGTAACACCACTTGGATTACCAATGGAATCATGTAAACACCAATGAAAAAAACACTAATCATTATAAATGTTTAATGTTAGTTTTGGTGGAGGGGAATTGTTTAAATCTATGACTGAAGTAGATGTGATGTAAATTCCTGAAATCTCTAACATTTGGAATGCTATTCCATTGCATTCCTAAAACATATATTATGTATAAACTCTATTTTTCAAATGGTTAAATATTTGCATTACAATTCTGTTATATTTTATTCAATTTCTGTTTGTTTTTTTAGATTTTGTTAATAAACTTGCATCATTTAAGGCATATCTAAGTTTCCTTGTGTTTACCTTTTTCTATTTGAACACATGCTGTTTATATAAGAAACACACATTGAGTCATTGTCATGACTGAAGCATGCCAAGGCACCAGCTGTGCAATACCTTACAGACTGATGCCCTCAGCCTTATAAGATAGGCTTATTATGTCAGGGGAAAGGGGCCCATTGAGATGGGTTAACATTGGGGATGTTGTGATTTATGTGTTATTCCTTGTTATGCATGGGTGCCACTGGGCCCATACTGTGGTACCCATGTTTATAGTTGGGGTGTGCGTATGAACATGATTGGAGTGATGGGATGTATGTCTGTGTTATGCTTTGGGGGGGCTAGCACTTACAAGGGAAATATTGTATATGCCCAAAATGTCATAGTAATGGACTAGTCCCTTATTAAGAAGATTAGGAAGATAATTGACTCCTAGGAGTCACATGACACCAGCATCTCTCTCTATTTGTCGCAAGCCTCAGTCAATAGGCCTGGTGTCTCCAGGCCTATTGTATGTAATTGCCCCCTACCAAGAACACAACAGTGGAAAGGGAAAACAATGGGTGATTGTCTTAGACTGGCAGTCAGGGGTGATAACATGAGCTAGAAGGATTGGGTGTAACCATGGATGCACATTCAAATTGATTGTTCTGTTGTGGCTAGAATGTGGTATAAATGTGTCTGATGGTTTCAGTAATAAAGATGTTATACTGGTTCACATAATTAAAGTGTGAAGGTTGTTACTGATGCTGAAATACATTATTTTCAGAACTTAGAAAGATCCTTATGCTACACAAGACCACAGACAGTGGGAGACAGTGGGAGAGGAGAGGGGTATGCAATGGCCCTTTCCAAGCTCCTGTGTATGGGGAATGCTTATCCCAAGTGGAGACAGAACAATTTTTTGTCCTTGGAATGGACTGTCAAGAAACGTTGCTTCTAAACCAGCAGATGGCGTTTCTGGGACTATGGCCAGGTCATAAGCTAACACAGTTGCTAGAGGACCTGGTGGTGCAGGAAAGGGACTTAGAAAACTATTATGCAGTCTGGTTGGGAATACCTGGTGAAGAGCCCTATTTGTCATTGGGGCTGAAAGAGGCACTCTGGGAGCTGGCATATGGTCCTCTGGATAGTGGGGATACCACAATTCCTTCCTGCAAAAACTGCTATGACAGATTGCTACAGTTTATTAAAATGCATTAGCTGCCTTTGATTGGCCAAAACTAATTATGAACTTTATGCTAATTTTAGCATGAATACCAAAGGGTGTTAATTCACAAAAGTAACTGCTTGTAAACTCAGGAGATTTAGAAAACGGAAGGGTGAGTTTGTTAATTTTTAAGCATGGTCTTCACTAACTAAGAAGGGCCCTTTTAAATGCGCCAAACGCAATTTAATAAGGTTGGTAATTTTTAGATGTAAGATGGTGCCAGATCAGAAGGATTCTATTTATGACAAAATGTAGAGATTTGCTGACAACTTAATGTATTAAAATTGCCAGCAAAAGTATCAAAATTTCCAAAAGCATTTTAATTATTATTCATAGTTATAATGCTTTATTTTAATTTTAAACATTTAAGTCATTGTCACATTTTTATGGGATGTTTCTATCATTGTATCATATCTAGACCTTTAGATTTTTGCAAATATATTCATATTGGGATAACTTTAAAAGAAAAAATATCACAGCATTTGACAGTCTTGGATAAACCTCAATAGTGGAAAATAGTGTATCAGCTACTAACTGAAAGAATTCCATAAAACCTAATGTAGCTGACTTTCATGATTACTATTAATGGAAACAAAAATGTGTTAGTGTTATAAATTGATTGATTAAATAATATGAAGTTGCATTAATCTTACTTTAAGCAGAATAACATATTAACTATTTTTTTGAGATGCTTTCCAAATAAAATTTATCTCTGCAATATTTTTGTAGTTTTGAAATATCACCTCTTCTGAATTTCTATCAACAACTAACACAAATAATAAATGCCTATTTTTATTTTATAATAATTGCCAGGTTTCCCCAAATGCTTATTTCATAATAAATTGCCTAAATAGAGAGCTCTGCGATCCACTACAGAACACAAAGAAACAAAATAAGCGCAGATAGTATCACATGAAAACTGTCAATTGTCTATCTGCTGCTTCACATATATAAGTAAACATAATAAACATATTTATCTCTATGTATGATTATTGGAATCTGATTTCAAAACCCTTAATGTTACCTTATGTGTTATTATTATCCTTTATTTGTAACACATCAACATATTCTGCAGGGTTAAGTTACTAGGCAAAAACAGTTTTAATACAATGCAAACAGAGAGCCCTGTTTTTGATTTTCAAATCTAGCATACAAAGTGCTTTCTCAAGCATGTTATAAGATTAAAAACTTGCAAACTTACTGTCATGATTTAATTGTTTAAGGACTCACATTGCCAGTAATTATGAATATGGCCAAGGGGGCATGACATTGTTTCATTGGGATTATGTGTTATTGTGTGGTTATATGTTGCCTGTACATGGTTATTATGTATCCTAGTTATAATATATTATAAGAGGGAAAATGTTATATAGAACATATGTGGAATTCGTAAATATGCTCTACATAGAAGTTAGCTGCAGATCATTGCAAATTCACACATACAGACCTTGTGTCAAGACAGATGTATGTACTTCAAGTAGTCCTAAGCAAACACTTTAGTTTAACATCAAGGTTTTTTCACTAGCCAGCAATAGATATCTGGTGAATTTGATCTCAAGAGCTTTGATAGCCCAAGGTTGCAAGGTAGATGGGCTGACATCACACATACACAAATGTACACAAGAGTGTGGTATTGGAGGGTATAAATATGTTGTTTTGATCATTCAATAAAGTGGTTCACTTATAGTTTTCACATATACAAGGTGTGAGACTATTTCTGTGTGTTGTATCCTGACTTGGGGAGTGGCCACTAGTAACCTGTATGCAGTATTCTCTGCCTGTACCTCTTCAGAAGCCATCTTCTGTGCCACAGAGAACAGGAACTACATGATTCTGCTGGGGTAGGTTTGAACTGGGTTCATATCAAGCCCCCTTGAAGAAGCAGATCGTGACACTTACAATCTAAAGCAGGGGTCACCAAACTCGGTCCTGGAGGGCCGCACCCAGGCCTGGATTTGTGGATATCCTTGCTGCAAGCAGGTGAGACTATTGCTTCTTCCGTCATCCTGATTGACTCACCTGTGCACAGAAAGAAAATAATCAAATCCAGGCCTGGGTGCGGCCCTCCAGGACCGGGTTTGGTTACCCCTGATCTAAAGAGTTTGGGTGTGATACAAGAGGGTGTTAGATATGTTGTGCATATTAAGGAGAAGGTGATAAGCTTCTTTAAACAGATGCATTTTTAACATGGTCACTGTGTGCTGTTAAAATATTGCATAAATAAATAGCATACAGTATTTAATTGTTTACTGTATGTGTAATGATGACACCACATAATTATGGTGTGTTTAAGTAAAGACCCAGACAGCATTTTTCTAGGGCCTAGGGATGGTATCAATTAGTAGAGATCCATTGGACCCATTATTGCTTCTTGAAAATATGTTGGTACCAGAGGTATAAAAATTGAGGGACTTGGTGCCATATGAAATTAGAAGCCTGTATCGGCACCGCTATACCAGCAAGACCTGCAACCATGCCACGACCAATGGGGCGGAGACGCAAACTCGTAAACCATTCTTGCACACATGGCATGTGTGGCCCTGAACATAATCAATTAGTCAAACACGTGGTTACAGCTGTAGTCGGAGCCAATGGCAAAATAGATCATCATCATTACATCACTGAAAAAGGGAGGTTAGATTTAAAAGTCTTACGGGTTTCAGTTATGAGTTTTAATCGGACCCTCATTCCAGAAATAATGCAATATTGGTAAATCAGTAAATATGATATTCTAGACCATGCGAGTTCCATTATATTTATTAACACATTGATTGCCGGCATTGATATAACACAGAAATTAAACAAAAGCTTGAGAATGCTGTGCGAATAATTGTAATACCTAACATCACTTTCCCTTTTATTGTAAGTACAGTAGTGTGTTGATATTTGCATTTACAGTGCTACGGATAGGACTGTAACCCCCTTGCGGGTCCTCTCTAGTACCGTTGGCTTTTTTGCTCCATTTGCGGGTTACGCGTTTGAACGCCAGTGGATTCATAGCAATTTAATAGTGATTTTCGAACGTAACAGTTACGGTCTTGATAGATCAAAGGATTTGCGGCAACCGAGTTCAGATTTCGACATCCCGCAGGTAGCTTTACAAGGCCAATTTAATAGCCTTAAGTTACGGGCTACGGCTTTCCAGCGGCGGCTGGTGCATAGGGGCAAATGGGCAACAGCCCCCCCAAAAAAAATTATCAATCACTAATATTGTAATTTAAATTTATATAAAGAATAAAATGTAATTATATCTGTACATCAGCTTTCATGTCTTCTTTTATATGATTTTGTCAAAGAATATGCACCTAGCACTTTAAATTAACCCTCTACATTCACTGTGCTAGGATTTGTAGCAATTTTCTTGTGTGTCAGCTTCAGCATCAACCAATCAAAATCAAGCAGCTGTATAATGTGATTAGGGACGTTCACTCTGAACGTCCCCAAACCACTTAGAACTACGGTTGGAGCAGCCAAGTGTTGAGTGGCAGCTCCCACAGCCCAACAGGAGGTCTCTCTCTCCCTCCCTCCTCTTTATTCCCGCTCTTCCCTCCTTCCTTATTTCTCCCTCTTACCCTCTCTATTCCCATGCCTCTTCCACCCCAGTGACTCATCACAGGGGTCCTACAGCCCAAGAGCCCTTTTACAGGCCACTCACAGCCCCATCACAAGCACCACCATGGGAGTCTTCAGGTGGACCTGTCTCTTCCCCCCTCCCTCCTCTGTGTCTCATTCCCTCTCTCCCTTCCCTGTGTCTCTTCGCCCACTCTCGCTCCCCTGTGTCTCTTACCCCCTCACTTACCCTCCGCATCTGGGCCCAACCTTTGGCCTCCACATCTGGGCCCAACCATGGACCCTCGCATCTGGACCCAACCACAGGCCTCTGCATCTGGGCCTGACCACTGACCTCCTTATCTGGGCCCGACCACGGGCCTCCACATCAGGCCCTGACCGTAGTCCTCTTTAGCTGGGCCCACCCACGGGCCTCTTCAACTGGGCCCACCCATGGCCCTCTTCAGCTGTGCCCACCTGCAGGCCTCTTCAGGTGGGTCAACGAGGGAAGAGGTAGGGAGAGATAGAGAGGAGGGAGAGATAGAGAGGAGGGGGAGATAGAGAGACAGGGAGATAGAAAAGAGGAAGTGAAAGAGAGGAGGGAGAGATAGAGAAAAGGTAGAGATAGATGGTAGATGGTAGAGATAGCGTGGGATAAATAGTTACAGAGGGGGATAGATAGAGAAAGCAATAGGCATAGTTAGAGATGGAGGGAGGGAGGGGTAGAGTGATAGGGAGGGATAGAGAGATAGGTTAGGAGAGAGAGGGGGATAGATAGAGAGGGAGATAGATAGATAGATAGATAGATAGATAGATAGATAGATAGATAGATAGATAGATAGATAGATAGAGGGATAGGTAAATAGAGGGATAGATATAGAGAGAGATAGGTAGATAGGGTGATAAAGGGGATAAAGAGAGAGGGAGGAATAGAGAGATAGGAAGAGAGGGATAGAGAGATAAAAATAGAGTCGAGAGAGGGATAAATAGATAGATAGATTAGATAGATATAGGAGTATAGATAGAGAGAGGGATAGATAGAGAGAAAGGGGAGATAGAGAGAGAGTGGGATATATAGAGAGAGAGAGGGGGATAGATAGAGAAAGATATATGGATAGATATAGATAGAGGGAGGGAAGTATAGAGCGAGGAGGAGGGATAGAGAGAGAAAGGAAGAGATAGATAGGGGCAGAGGGATGAGGGAGGGGGAGAGGGATAAATAGAGAGAGGGGTAGTGAGAGAAGGGGATACATGGGGAAGAGAGAGAGAGGGATAGAGAGAGGCAGGGAGAGAGAAGGGGATAAGTAGAGAGATAGGCAGGGATAGAGGGGACGATAGAGAGAAAGGAATAGATAGGGAGAGACAGAAAGGGAGAGATAGAGAGATAGGGGCAGAGGTATTAGAGAGAGAGGGATAGATAGGAAGAGTGGGGGACAAGGAGGGAGAGATATAGAGAGAGGGAGGGAGAGAGAGATAATGAGAGGTATAGAGGGAGGGGGAGTGGGGGGAGAGATAGGGAGAAGGATAGAGGGTGATAGGGAAAGAGGGATAGGGAGAGAGATAGGGAGGGACAGAAAGATAGGAATGGAAGGGGGAGATAGAGAGGAGGGAGAGATAGAGAGGAGGGGGAGATAGAGAGACAGGGAGATAGAAAAGAGGAAGTGAAAGAGAGGAGGGAGAGATAGAGAAGAGGTAGAGATAGATGGTAGATGGTAGAGATAGTGTGGGATAAATAGTTACAGAGGGGGATAGATAGAGAAAGCAATAGGCATAGTTAGAGATGGAGGGAGGGAGGGGTAGAGTGATAGGGAGGGATAGAGAGATAGGTTAGGAGAGAGAGGGGGATAGATAGAGAGGGAGATAGATAGATAGATAGAGGGATAGGTAAATAGAGGGATATATATAGTGAGAGATAGGTAGATAGGGTGATAAAGGGGATAAAGAGAGAGGAAGGAAAAGAGAGATAGGAAGAGAGGGATAGAGAGATAAAAAGAAATGGATAGATAGATAGTGGAGTCGAGAGAGGGATAAATAGATAGATTAGATAGATATAGGAGTATAGATAGAGAGAGCGATAGATAGAAAGAAAGGGGAGATAGAGAGAGAGTGGGATAGATAGAGAGAGAGAGGGGGATAGATAGAGAAAGAGATATGGATAGATATAGATAGAGGGAGGGAAGTATAGAGTGAGGAGGAGGGATAGAGAGAGAAAGGGAGAGATAGATAGGGGCAGAGGGATGAGGGAGGGGGAGAGGGATAAATAGAGAGAGGGGTAGAGAGAGAAGGGGATACATGGGGAAGAGAGAGAGAGAGGGATAGAGAGAGGCAGGGAGAGAGAAGGGGATACGTAGAGAGATAGACAGGAGAGATAGAGAGATAGGGGCAGAGGTATTAGAGAGAGAGGGATAGATAGGAAGAGTGGGGGACAAGCAGGGAGAGCTATAGAGAGAGGGAGGGAGAGAGAGATAATGAGAGGTATAGAGGGAGGGGGAGTGGGGGGAGAGATAGGGAGAAGGATAGAGGATGATAGGGAAAGAGGGATAGGGAGAGAGATAGGGAGGGACTGAAAGATAGGGATGGAAGGGGGAGATAGAGATAGGGAGGGAGAGAGAGAGATAGGGAGGGGAGGGAGAGAGAGATAGAGAGAGGGATGGAGGGAGAGAGAAGGAGGAATGTAGAGAGAGATAGGGATAGATATAGGGGGTAGATAGGGAGATAGGGATATGGAGGGAAAGAGATAGAGAGGGTGAGAGTTAGGGAGGGAGAGAGTTATGGAGGGAGAGAGATAGGGAATGAGAAAGATAGGGAGGGGAGAGATATCAAAGGAAGAGAGAGGAATAGAGAGAGAGATAGGGAGAGAGGGAGGGAGATAGGGAGGGAGGGAGAGAGGGGGTTGGGGAGGGAGAGAGGGGGAGAGAGTGACAGAGATAGAGAGGGATAGGAAAGGAGAGAGATAGAGAGGGGGAGAGAGATAGAGGAGGGGAAGGGAGATAGACAGTCAAGGGGAGAGAGATAGATAGGGAGGGGGGAGACTAGCATCACAGACGTGGTACACAAAATAAGATGCTCCAATTATATTCCCAAGGTACCAGACTTTGGCACTTGGATTGAAGTTGCTGTAAAACAATGGGAGATTGGCGAGTGAGAGAGTAAATGAAATCTAGCAGGACATATTTCACGGCCTGTTGTTGATCTTCTGGAAAATAGATGTATAAGTTGAAAGTTTGTAAAGATAGATCTGAGATAGGGGCAGATCTACCAGTAGTGCAGGTGGCACAGTGCTGTGTAATTTTAAAAAAAGTATTTGATTGCATTTAAATTGTTTTTCTAGAATGTAGGGCCTTCCTGGAGACTACAACCCTGGCCCACCCCACCAAGGCCCCACTGGGACTCTACTGGGATCTCCCTGTGTCTCCTTGACCACACACACTCCCAGCCTGAAATTTGTTTGTGCCTGTTTAAAAAAGAGCATTTCTACTGAAGCGCCAACAAGTAGCAGTGTGGAGCAGTTCAGCAGGCTGGGGAGAGAGGGATGGAGGGAGAGAGGGAGTGAGAGAGACATATGGAGAGGAATATGGGGAGGTAGGGATAGAGAGAGAGATAGGGAGGGGGTGAAAGAGAGGGAGGGGATGGGAAGAGAGTCATATAGAGGGGAGGGAGAGATTGGGAAGGAAAGGGAGGGAGAGAGAAATAGGGAGAGGTATACAGGGTGAGAGAGGGATGGAGGGAGAGAGAGATAGGGAGAGGGATAGGGGGATAGGGAAAGATAGATATAGGAAGAGATGAATAGGGAAAGAGATAGGGAGAGAGAGAGATAGGGAGGGAAGAGAAAGATAGGGAGGCAGAGAGATAGGGAAGGGGTGGAAGGGAGAGAGGGATAGAGAGGGAGGGAGAGGGATAGGGAGGGAGAAAGATAGTGAGGGAGAGAAAGAGATAGGGAGAGAGAGAGAGAGATAGGGAGGGGAGGGAGAGAGAGGGATGAAGGGAGAGATAGGGATAGTTGGAGAGGGAGAGAGATAGGGATGGGGAGAAAGAGATATAGGGAGGGAGAGAGGGAGGGAGAACGATAGGGAGAGGGAGGGAGAGAGATAGGGAAGAAGAGTGAAAAAGATAGGGGGAAGGAGAGAGATAGGAAGGGAGGGAGAGGGATAGAGAGAGGGAGAGAGATATCGATGGGAAGAGAGATTGATAGGGAGGGTGGGAGAATGATAGGGATGGGGAGAGAGAGAGATAGGGAAGGGGTGTGAGAAACATAGGGAGAGGGAGAGAGATAGGAAGGGAGGGAGAGGGAGAGAGAGAGAGAGGGAGAGGGGGAGAGATGGGGAGAGAGAGATCAAAGGGGATAGGGAGTGAGGTATATTGAGATGGATAGAGAGACAGATAGGGAGAGGAATAGAGAGAGACAGGGGGAGTGGTAGAAAGATGGAGAGGGATAGAGAGGGAGATAGGGAAAGGGATAGAGAGTTACAGGGAGCTACCAGAATTTTACTATGCTTGTAGGTCTATTTGTCATGTGTGTAATATACTGCCCACTGTTTATAGCTCTCAGGGATGGGAGATAGGTAGTTTATGGTTTAGGACAGCATACTGAAAACAAATTTACAATTGTATTGTACATATCAACTACGAATATCCAGGAATTATTTCCCTATCCCATGCTGTGCTTAGAATAAGAAAACTGGTCCTGTACAGTATCATAACTGAAGCGTGCATAGATAAATACCCAAGAGCTTTATGGCAGCATAGATTGCACTGTTCAGTTCCAGGAAATACGGTTTATTTTTTCTCTAAAGGGTTTCTAATAAGAGATGCAGATTGCTTCAGAAGTTGAGAACAGATTGTATCAAAGTTAAACTATGCATGCTTAAGTATTCTCTGAAAAGTGAACTGAGAATCACAAAACTTTGCATTGTTGAGGAAGAAAAATGTATTTAAACTCAAAATGCAATTGTTAAAGAACCACTGTCCTGCACTGTATTGTACCGTAGAGTTAAAAAATCCTCTTTTGAAGATCAACAGTTAAAAATATGCAACATAATGTGTTACAAAAATGTCTGGACGGGCTGTATACCTCCCCAGGCCTCCTGGGGTTAGTAGGAGGGTCACCTGACCTGGCAGGCCCGTGAGTATGGGAGAGAGGGGGTGGCTAGCTGGGGGCAGAGCCACCAATAGGACTTGCGCCATTTGGCCAGTTTGCCCCCAGCTAGCCAAGAAATTAGATTCCACCCACCCATCCCTAATATCTGGAGCATAGGTGTTAAGTTATTGTAAATGTGAAAATCATGTATTTATGTATGGATAATTGGAAAATATGTGTAAAAAAATAAATAAAAAAAAAGTACTTGAGTTTAATCTGTTTACGTCATTAGCAGTTGTGATACGTCTTAAATGTTTCAGGTTGTATTATGATGTTTTGTATTTGTGGTTGTCACAGTGGGGCGGTGGTGAGGGGAGCCGCCGGGACAGTGGTAAAGTGGGTGGGATCCTACCCTACGGGTGTACGGATGCTCCATCACAGTAGGCCCTGGACGAGGGTTCAGGGCGCAGAGTGTACTGTCTCGGTTCAGTCTCCTCCCGTCTCTTGTTTATGTTTACTTAATTAATGGTATTGTTATTATTATGTGAACTTGGGTTTACCAATAAACGCTGTGGCCAGTATATCCCCAAAAAGTGGTTGTGTCTAATTTTTTTTTAGAGGGCTCAGGAAGTGTTTTGTGCCTAATAAGTCAATCAGGGAGCGAGTTATGCCCAAAGTGTCAAATGTAAAATACCCACTGGGCCGTGCGCAGGTCAAGTAATTTATAATTTTTTTATGCAGTCATGATCAGTGGCGGAGCTAGTGCATGAGGGGTCCCGGTGCAAAAAGAAAATTTGCACCCTCCCCCCAATTTTTATTTTGCACTTCCCGAATCCCCCCCAACGTCAACTCACACAGTACTTATATAAAATATATATAAAATACTGTATATACTCGAGTATAAGCCAACCCGAGTATATGCAGAGGCACCCATTTTACCACAAAATACTGGGTAAAATGAGTGACTTGAGTATAAGCCGAGGGTGGGAAATGTGCTGCACCCTGTGTCCCTCTTGTGCCCTCTGTGTCCCCCCTCTCTCTCCCGTGTCTCTTCTCCCCTCTCCCTGTCCTGTGTCTCTCCCCCCTCCCTTATCACCCTCCTCAACCCCCTCCTCATTCTCAACCCCACTCCTAATCCTCAACCTCCCTCCTCATCCTCAACCTCCCTCCTCATCCTCAACCTCCCTCCTCATCCTCAACCCCCTCCTCAACCTCCCTCCTCACCCTCAACCCCCTCCTCTACCTCCCTCCTCAACCCCCCCATCCTCAATCCCCCATCCTCATCCTCTCTCCTCAACCCCCCATCCTCAATCCCCCTCCTCAACCCCTCCATCCTCATACTCTCTCCTCAACCCCCATCCTCAACCCCCCTCCTCAACCTCAACCCCCCTCCTCAACCTCAACCCCCCATCCTCAACCTCTCTCCTCATCCTCAACCTCCCTCCTCAACCCCTTCCTCAACCTCCCTCCTCAACCCCCCCATCCTCAACCTCCTCCTCAACCCCCCATCCTCATCCTCAATGCCCTCCTCAACCTCAACCCTCCTCAACCCCCCCCTCAACCCCAACCCCCCTCCTCAACCCCCCTCCTAAACCTCCATCCTCAACCCCCCCATCCTCATCCTCTCTCCTAAACCCCTGAACCTCAACCCCCCCATCCTCAATCCCCCATCCTCATCCTCTCTCCTCAACCCCCCATCCTCAATCCCCCTCCTCAACCCCTCCTCCTCATCCTCAACCTCCCTCCACATCCTCACCCCCCCCATCCTCAACCCCCCCATCCTCATCCTCTATCCTCAACCCCTTACCCTCAACCCCCCTCCTCAACCCCTCCTCCTCATCCTCAACCTCCCTCCTCATCCTCAAACCCCTCCTCAACCTCCCTCCTCATCCTCAACCCCCTCCTCAACCCCCCTCCTAAACCTCAACCCCCCATCCTCATCCTCTCTCCTAAACCCCTGAACCTCAACCCCCCCATCCTCAATCCCCCATCCTCATCCTCTCTCCTCAACCCCCCATCCTCAATCCCCCTCCTCAACCCCTCCATCCTCATACTCTCTCCTCAACCCCCATCCTCAACCCCCCTCCTCAACCTCAACCCCCCTCCTCAACCTCAACCCCCCATCCTCAACCTCTCTCCTCATCCTCAACCTCCCTCCTCAACCCCTTCCTCAACCTCCCTCCTAAACCCCCCCATCCTCAACCTCCTCCTCAACCCCCCATCCTCATCCTCAATGCCCTCCTCAACCTCAACCCTCCTCAACCCCCCCCTCAACCCCAACCCCCCTCCTCAACCCCCCTCCTAAACCTCCATCCTCAACCCCCCCATCCTCATCCTCTCTCCTAAACCCCTGATCCTCAACCCCCCTCCTCAACCCCTCCTCCTCATCCTCAACCTCCCTCCACATCCTCACCCCCCCGTCCTCAACCCCCCCATCCTCAACCCCCCCATCCTCATCCTCTATCCTCAACCCCTTATCCTCAACCCCCCTCCTCAACCCCTCCTCCTCATCCTCAACCTCCCTCCTCATCCTCAAACCCCTCCTCAACCTCCCTCCTCATCCTCAACCCCCTCCTCAACCCCCCTCCTAAACCTCAACCCCCCATCCTCATCCTCTCTCCTAAACCCCTGAACCTCAACCCCCTTCCTCAACCCCTCCTCCTCATCCTCAACCTCCCTCCTCATCCTCAACCCCCCCTTCCTCAACCCCCCCCATCCTCAACCCCCCCATCCTCATCCTCTCTCCTCAACCCCTTATCCTCAACCCCCCTCCTCAACCCCTCCTCCTCATCCTCAACCTCCCTCCTCCTCCTCAAACCCCTCCTCAACCTCCCTCCTCATCCTCAACCCCCTCCTCAACCCCCCTCCTCAACCTCAACCCCCCTCAACCCCAACCCACCTCCTCAACCTCAACCCCCCTCAACCCCAACCCACCTCTTCAACCTCAACCCCCCTCAACCCCAACCCACCTCCTCAACCCCTCTCAACCTCCCCCCTCAACCTCCCTCAACCCCCCTCCTCCACCTAAACCCCGTTCAACCCCCCTCCTCCACCTAAACCCCCCTAAATACCTCCCCCCTCTCCCCCCACTTACCTGCTTGTGCTCCGGCCTCTGCTCCTTGAGCCGGCGCGCATGTGACGTCACATGCACGCCGCGTCATTAGCATATACCGGGTGGGGCACCCAGTATATGCTAACGACGCGGTGTGCTTGTGATGTCACTTGCTCACCGGCGCCGGGTCAAGAAGCGGAGGCCGGATCACAAGCAGGTAAGTGAGGGGGGAGGTATTTAGGGGGGTTTAGGTGGAGGAGGGGGGTTTATGCTGAGGAGGGGGGAGGAAAAGAGACACGGGGGGGAGGGATAGAGACACGGGGGGAGTGAAAGAGACACGGGGGGTAGAGAGACACACGGTTGGGGTTAGTTAACCCTTACTAGGCCTATTTAACCCCCTCATGAGACTATGTACAAACACTACCCTACACTATTCCCCCCCAACAAACCAATAAATCTAAACTAACCCCCCTCTACCCCAACCTATTAACACCTACACTACCTGCCTTCCCCCATTAAACTCCTAACCCCATTAATTACACAAAATAAAAAAAGCTAAGTTACAAAAATGAAAGAAAACATTACAACCCCAACTACAAAAAAAAACATTACAACACCCGACTACAAAAAAAAAACATTACAAACCCCCCTCTACAAGAAATAAAAAAAAGAATTACACATCTGCAAAGAAAATACATATATACATAACATTACAATACAGCAATATATTTATATACATTACAAATATATACTAATAACACCCTAACTGCAATACATGTCACCCATAATGTTCTTTTTTAATTTTTTTGTAGTGGGGGGTTTGCAATGTTTTTTTTTGTAACTTAGATGTTTTATTTTGTGTAAATAGTGGGTGGGGGTTTAATAGGTGGTAGGTAGGTAGTTTAAGTGTTAATAGGTTGGGTAGAGGGGGTTAGTTTAGATTTAGTGGTTTATTGGGGGGGGGATAGTGTAGTGTAGTGTCTGTACTTAGTGTCATGAGGGTCCTGGAGGACCCTCATTGCACTTATGGGGTTAATATTAATTGTCCCATGAGGGTCTTCATAGACCCTTATGTGACTGATTGGGTTAAAGAGAGGCTTATGGGGGTCTGTATAGACCCCTATAAGTGAAGGGACTAGATAGAGGTTTCCGGGTCTGTATGGACCCCATAAGTGAAGGGGCTAGATGGAGGTTTCCGGGTCTGTATGGACCCCATAAGTGAAGGCGTTAGATGGAGGCTTATTGGGGTCTGTATAGACCCCCATAAGTGATGGGATTAAATAGGCCCAGTTTTGGTTACTAGGTCCAGTTAGGGTTAAATCGTCTCAGTTAGGGTTAGATAGGCCAAATTAGGGTTAAATAGGCCCATAGGGTTAGATAGGCCCAGTTAGGGTTAAATAGGTCTAGATGGGTTAAATAGGCCCAGATAGGTTTACATAGGTACAGTTAGGGTTAGATAGGTCACGTTAGGATTAATAGGTAAAGTTAGGGTTATTTGTTCCATATATAGTTAACGGGGTATAGTTAGGGTTACGGGGTTAATGGGGTATAGTTAGGGTTCATAGTGTCATTTTTAGATTTTGTGTCATGAGGGCCCTGGAGGACCCCCATGTCACTTATTGTGTTATTATAGGGTTTAATTAGTGTCCTATATAGGTCTATATAGACCCCTATTGGCCTAATGGCCCCATGAGGGACAGGGTTAATTAATGGCTACTGGGGCTCTGTATAGAGCCCCATGAGTTATAGTGGTCATTATGGGGTCATGGGGCTCTGTTTGGAGCCCCATGAGTTATGGGGTTAATTTTAGGAGCCTGAGGGGTACTTATAGTACCCCCACAGCAGGGGTTAATAATTTATTTAAGCGCGGGTCCTTGTGCAGGGGGAAGCAGTATGCTAGCGGGTAATTTTTTCTTCTCATTGGGATATTAGCGAAAGACGAGGTTCACCCCATAGATTTACGTGTGCATGTTGTACGAATCTTTCCTCTGAGCTATTTTCGGACGTTTATGGCCGTAATCTCGCTAGTCAGCTGTGAGAAACATTTTGAGGAATCTACCCTTGCTAACAGCTCTACAAGGCCTTTAGCGAGGGCCGAGGGAACAACTAGGAGTCATTTAATGAGGCTGTCAGTCAGACTCCAAAATAGCAGAAAGTACTGAAAAGCAAATAAGTTTAAAACTTTCAGTACAGTGTTCAAAAACTAAAACTTTTCATAAAAAAATGTGTTTATATTCATGTGTTACACAATTGCTAATGTTGTTAGTTTGTAACATATCTCACAAAAGCAAGGTTTTGCAGGGTATTTGAGGTTTGCTTGCTAGTCAGGTTTTTTACTTTATTCTGTAGGCTGTGGGAAGCTGATGGAGTAACCGACCGAGAGATTTTGTAGATAAAGAGTATTGAGAGAGATGGATGTGACTGGGTATGACTTTAGTTGTGTCACAAGATAAACTACATATACTGTATGTATTATGCATGTGAAAATAACATAATTCGGTTCATGTTTGTATTCAGGGCTGAACAAGAACCAGAGCCAATGAGCTGTTGCTCCTAAAATTGTACATCTGGCTTCTAATCTCCGTACGATGACTGGCTCCTAAATTTGGTATAACTTTATCAACCCTGGTTGAAGTGTCAACAGAAGTAAAAGAGATGATAGTCCCTTATAATCCCAAAACAGCAGGCTGCTTGTTATGAATATTGTTGGCATTGTGTGATTGGTAGTAGAATGGGGAAAAGTAGGATTTTGGTTTTTGAGAAGTTGCTTGAAATATTGGGAGACATCCAGTAGGATATGTTTGATAGGTTGTTGGGGAAGTGCTAGAAGAGAGGATCATAGGTCAGTTTCGGAGAAACATATTTCACTTTTTCACTTCAATCTGCACATGGATGATACTGAAATCTAAAATCATTTATTTAGACACTATTGAGACACTAGAGCAGGATTTGTGGATGAGAAAAGCATAATACAATCATTTACAGTGGTGGTACAAACTTTATATCTGTTTATGTGAAAAAAAACTTCTGTTTAAAATATTATAAAAATTGTCCATAATTATCGGTAAAGTAGACTTTACATGTATAACATTTTGGCATGCAAAATAAGGAACATGTGTAAGATCATTTGGAGAGTAAAAACTAAATAATAGACATAGAGAAGAGGCAAAACTAATTTTCACAGAACCAGAAAAAGAATAAAAAACACTATTCCACACATTGCATGACTTGGATTGAAGGAATATGTAAGTGAGATGGATTATGAGTGCATCTGATAGATGAGAATTAGTAGTGTGTGAAAACATTGTTTTGCATGAAAAAATACCAAAATAGGCATTTAAACACTTACGTTCAAGTTAACAACATTTCTTTTAATTTCTGTCAGTTGAAACATAGGTTTTACACCCTCCAAACCCAGGCTAAAGTGGTATACAATTTGAAAAATAGTTTTGGCCAATCAGGAGGAAGTAAAGACTGAAACGTTTGTATCACAATCTGGCAGTTGCTGCCTCCTTATGAACAATTTCAGCTGTGACCCCAGCAACCAACATTTCCTTTAGAGGTCACACACTGTACCCTGCAGGGTACACTTTATGTAAGCTTCCTATGGGTGTGCACATCCAGATATCAGTATCTAGCATATAAATATGTATGTACTGTACATTCAACTTTTCAATACAATACACATTTCTCTACTAATCAGTTGCTGCTTATTGGGAAACATTTGAAACCCAGCTCACTAACATATCCCTTTAAGCTTTCTATAGAATGTATGAAATTAGACAATAAGTCTATTTCACAATTTTCCTAAAATGACCAAACATTCTTTACATTGAATATGCATTGTATAGAATTGATTTCACACTTTGCATGTAACATATACAAAACTATGAATTAGTAGTAACAGTTCAGAATAAGCCATGTTGCGGTTTGCTAGAGAGTACAGTAGGTGGCAGCAGTTATATTCAATTACAAGGCAAGCACGTACTGACATAAACCTTCATAGGAGGTGCAATGAGTTTCTCAAAGACACAGAAGCAGAATTGGAAAGCACACATCACACCGATGACAAGTCCAAGGAGCAGAGGAAGAGGGTAAAAAAATAAATGTTAAACATTTTATCAGCAGTTTTACTCATTCATTTTTCATCTACAGAAGATAAGAATGTGTAACAAGGACTTCCAAGGACAGGTACATTATTTCACCTATTGCACCATTTAAGCTAAATATTTATAAAACATGTTTTAAACATTTTTTAATAGTATAATTTTATACTGGTAAATATTTGTTTGTATTGTTGGTTGTTTGTTTTATCAAATTTGGAATCTATTTTTGCTTGTATATAAGCTTTGAAAATGTAAGTATGAGTGTGTGTTAAATATTATTGTTTTATAGGAAAGACATGTCACGTAAAATGTTCTCCATCTTTCAGGAATTATCTAATGTTAGAGTCGCTGCCATTGTGATAAAAAATAAGCTGTTATTATTATGTTAATATTATTTTAAATATCTGAATACACATATCTAAAAACTGCTGGATTTACAAGATGGATTGTGCCTAAACAAGAATGAAGAAAGTTTTATAATAATGTATTTCAATATATATATGATTCTCTCAATTGGATTTTAATTGGATATTTTAACGTGTGTATTTATGGTATTATAATTACAGAATAGATAGAGTGTGTAATACTCTAACTAAAGTATTTTAAGCAATATGAAGGGTATGAATAATGGCTGTTTTTATACTAATACTTGATACTGTTTCTCCTGTAGAGTGCATCTATAGTGTTATACAATCCTGAGGTACAGAATCGGCTCCCATTCCCTCTAATGTGCATCCAATTATGTTGCCAGGATTAGAAAATTGTACATCACTGTTGACATTTTATGAATGTGAGGTGTTTTACAATGTGGGATAATGCAGTACATTTAGGAACCATGTCAATTATACTATAAACAAAGCTAATTTTGAATTTCCAGGCATTGAGATTCCATTATCCAAATGCTCACTAACATTTTTACTTCTTCAAAGATGTCTGTAGGTGCCTGAAGGGTTTGTCACCGGTCTCATTACATGCAATCTTGAAACACTATGTCCTTTAGACAATGGTTACACTGCAAATAAATGACAGAACATTTATCCCACTTCCATTTACTGTTCACAAGCAATGTTCACATAACCACCTCATTATTTCTTTATTTTGCTATTTAATCTTTTTTATTAACTTATTGTTTAACAATATAAAAATAATGGCCACTACTCTGTGCATCCGTTTTACTATTTATCTTTGACTTTGTTGTTTAATGTTTTTAGAAAAACTAATAGTTGTCAAAAAAGATTCTATAACTGATTATTTTACTTCTCTTTGATCATATTTATATTGAAAGTGTTGTGGTATTAAAATATTACATTGACTTAACTGAATATGACTAAATAAATCACCATTTATGACTACCAGCACTGACAATGCACCATAGTCATAGTCATTTTGCCTTCTAATCTAATGTGCCTATAAGTATTCAAAATAAAAATTGCCATTGTTATAGTAATTTCCTTTTTTTAGTTGTAAATTAAGACTGCATGTGTTTAACTCAGACCCTCCTTTTATGTATCTTTCAAATATTTTGTGGTTAAGTAAAATAATTATAGTGTGGAAATTCTGGGAATAGAACCCAGGACTAATAATTGCCGTGTTAGGTAAACTATTTCAGATTATTTCTTACAAACCACTATTTTTACGTCTACAACGGACCCATTGGAAATTATGTGCTGCATAATATCCTTGTGTGTTTCCAATGCTATGTGTCTTGTTTGGGAACTAGATCTGAAATATACATCTCAGGAAAACTTAGAGTGTGTGTTTGCCATGGTAGGAGAAGCCATTGTGACTATATAACAGCACTGTAAGCTAACATACATTACCATTATTTTAATTACTTTATTTAACTTAATTTATCTTCTAAATAATAGCATATAACTTTAAATAATCCAAACAAGTAGGATACATTTACAGAACAACATAGCTGAGTTGGGGTTTACAAATAAAGTGGTCTTAATATACAGTAAAACCCCGGTTATCCGGCACCCCACTGACCAGCACTCTCAAGCAACCGGCATCCCCATTTAAAAAAACTCCTGCTGAACCGGCATAACTGGCACTATGCGACACTATCCGGCAGTTCGAGACTGCAACAAAAAATACTAACTTTTTTTCTAATTATTTTGAGGTGCGCTAAATGGCCTGGTTTAGGTGCTATTACCTTTTTAAAGGCATTTTAAGGGGTTTTGGGGGGATTTAAGAGTTGTTTAGACCCTTAAAATCGGGGACTCTTGATTAACCGGAAACTACAGTTATGCGGCAATAGGGAGTCCCCATAGGTGCCGGATAATTAGGAGTTTACTGTATTGGTTTCAATAGCCAATACACCAGCCTCATCTTTAGTCAGATATTGTCATAATATTTACATTTTTAATTTAATTTTTTCACACTCGAATGATTGATTGATTATTGTTTACATTTT
The DNA here is from genome assembly GCA_027410445.1 of Discoglossus pictus. Lineage (NCBI taxonomy): Eukaryota > Metazoa > Chordata > Amphibia > Anura > Alytidae > Discoglossus > Discoglossus pictus. The sequence continues at coordinate 74,711,240 of CM050165.1, forward strand.
GTGAAAACATTTAGAGAATTTCGAAATAATTCTTAGATTCAGAATTCTGCAATTTCAGCGTTATATTATGTGCATTAGTACTGTACAGATTGCATCAATTATTAAATATAAATATTAAAATGTAAATGCCAATACATCAGTTTTACTATGGTGTTATATTATATATATTTTATATATATCTTTTATAACTTGTTTCATGCTTCTGTTATAAATATGTGTGCATATTATTATTACCGTAAATGGTATAGATAGCATGTTTAATGAATATGATGGCAACACTAATTTAACTGATCATTTTGCCAATCTGTTTCAGCACAGACTTGGATCAGCAGCTGAAGTGTTGGTAGATTTCATCTTGTATGATACCGACCAAAGAAATGACCAAGTTTCTGATGACACCCTGTTCTCCTATTTAATCCCAACTGACTATTTTTGATCACGATTGGACCACTACTTCCAAAATTGTTTTATAGCTTAAGCCATGGATGACAACAATTTTGCTGCAATATACACTCAAGATGAAGAATTCTTCTCAAAGAATGTGTCATATTCTTTTAACTTAAATTACACAGATTACGAGTTTGATGATGACGATGTGACTAAAACAAAGACATTTTATGCAGCAAAGATAGTGATTGGGGTGGCTCTTGTTTGTATTATGCTCATTTGTGGCATTGGAAACCTAATTTTCATAGCAGCACTTGCACGGTATAAAAAATTAAGAAACTTGACCAACTTACTCATAGCAAACCTGGCAATATCTGATTTCCTCGTAGCTATTGTGTGCTGCCCCTTTGAAATGGACTACTATGTGGTGAAACAACTATCGTGGCAGCATGGGCATATCCTCTGTGCATCTGTAAATTACTTAAGAACTGTGTCTCTTTATGTGTCAACAAATGCCCTCCTCGCAATAGCTGTTGACAGGTAAGGGTCAAGGGTATGTAGATTGCAATGCTTTTTCTTGTCTACTATTCTATGCCAAACATTTTTCTTAAAAGCATTTTATGGAAATTGAGATGTCTTGGAATTTCCAAACCAGGGAGTTAGTTAATAACAGAATATATTTATCATGAAAATATTTTTTTATTTGTATCCTTAAACAACTAAAATTATCCTCATATAGAATATCATAGATTTTTCTTAGGACTCAGCAGCAGTGACAAAGCAGAATATCACACAATATTACAGTACCAGTGCAATATTATGTAATGTACAGATGCTTAAAGCTATTGGTGGTGAAAGTATTATCTATCATTTCATGTCATGTTTCATTAGATTATTTACAGCAAGGCAATCAGGTATTCTTAAAATATTGCCGATAGAACGGCTAAGGACATTTTATAATGAAAAAAAATGTGTATCTAGAAAAAGCGTAATTACGTTTATCTCCCCTTCAAAAAAGGTAAATACCAAAGATATATTCTAGAATTAATTTTAATGTACTATAAATGTACTGGTTTATGAGGAAGGATAAATAAGTAATGATGATGACAATTTATTTAATGAGCATTTGACATAAAACTAATTTGTTGCACTCTTTTTTAATCTTAGTTTTCTATAATAATCAAATTATGATTTAAAATCTGCATTTGATTGAGAAAAAAACCCAAGGCATTGTTTCAAAATATTTCTGCGGTGTACTGCTGTAATTAATATAAAGGCACTTGGAAAATAAATAGAAATTGTATTAGAACATTATTGGCAGTGTTTTAATTACCGTACATTAGGAATCTTTAACTAATGCAAGAACACTGTGTTGTAGACATATTTACTAAAATGAAGCATTAAAGGAATCTTATAAACTTGAATCTGAATCCTAAAAATGCTGTTGCCATTTCTTTAAAGAAAAAGCAAAAAACTGTGATCCTTTCCAAGAGGTATATATGTCACAAATAAATATTTTAATTTTATATAATTTTTAAAGACATTTATTGGTAATTTGTTATAATAAGTATGTGATTTCTTCAGAACAAATTTAAATGGCATTTTAAACTTGCATATCAGATTACATATACCCTGTAATTTTAAATACAAAAGAAAAAAATATATGCTTTCATTGCAGATAATGGGCAATGTTCACTAAAGTTCATGTACCATAATGCCTGATTTCTATGGAGACGTGAAAGAACTCACAACTCAATAGAAAATAGGCAATAGGAATCCTTCTCTGCTTCAGCCCACCTCAGTGGACCTGGTACAATGTTATATTTATAATTGACATTATTTTTTTCACATCATAGGGCTATCTAAAATTCTATTATGTAAAAGAAAATGTTAAGTACCAAATACTATTTTACTTCAAAAAGCTAAAAAAATATGATTTACGTAAAAAATACAAAGACACAAATATGGATGCCTGCAAACATTTTAAGGTTAGTGCTAGATTATGTAGGGTAAAACATATTAGAAATCTAAATATAACTATTTATAAAATACTTTCAAAGATAAACAACTACATTTTAATAAGAAGTGTATACAGGACGTCCTTAACAAATAGTCACTTGATTCTGTTTTTCTTGTAAAATAATAACTAAATGCCCTAAAGGCATACTAATTACTTAAGACTAAATTGAACATGCTGTTTTAGTCACAGAGTCGTGATTTTTAAATTACGCGAATCAGTCAATCGTAGATGAGTAAATGAAAGTGGAACTTATATGTACTATAATTTCAAATAGTTAAAGCAATGGGCCATGCAACTGAAAATGCACACAAAAAGGGTTAATAAAACCATTACTGAATTTTTATATTGTTTGCAAAGTATAGTAAAAGTGTGACATAAACATTTTATTTGTGATTATAATAAGAGGGATCAAAATGAATCTCTTAGATGACATGTAGGAATCACATACAAATGCATGCAACAAAATAAGGTTTTGTTATACTGTATACGTATAAAACCTCTAACCCCAGTTAAAAAATATTTGCCCCTGGAAATGTCCAAGGTTGCCAGGAAAGGCAATATAGAGTTGCATTGAGGGGCGCTGTATATGTTTAAGTGTAAAACTGTGAGGGTGTACCTTCAGATTGGACTAGTATTTCTCTCTCTTTTTGTTTGGGTGGCCTGTGTACTCTGTGTATGTTCTATGCATATGCATAATGCAGTCCACTGTGTATATGCCCCCGGTTTGTTTCTAAGTTCAGTCCACTATAAAAACAGGTTATGCCTTTTACTTGAATTTGTATATTTGTACATAGTGTGTGTTGTAATGTGGCCATATATTTTCACTGTTTAGTCATCTACCTTTTTACTCTAAGTATAGTGAATCTGCAATTTTCTGCACTTACTAGGCATTCTTAAATTACGTTATAGTAATTGTATCAGTGGGGAACAAGTGAGTGGAGGTCCCTGGGGCCAAAAATGTTTTTGCCCCACCTCCACCTGGTCTCAAAATATGTTTGTGTTGCCCCCCCCCCATCATCCCTTGGCCCCCTCTCCAGTGCATCCTTAGGGAATCCCAAGTGATGGCATGTGTGCGCAGCGTCATTCAGGATTTTCTGACCCAGAGTCTAGAAACACCGGTAGGGGGGCCAGGAAGGTCACAAGAGCGCCCTGAGTGGTTGGGACCAGAGCGGATGGGCCCCCAAGACGAATAATACAATAACATAGTAATTACATTAAAAGAACAGAGCCCCTCCCCCAGGGCAGGTGATCGGGTTGTTCCACCCCTGAACTGTGGCATTATGTTGACTTTTCAAATTTACATGCCTGTGTTGTATTACTCGGTGTATTCTTTGGTGCTTGTTGTGGATTGCAATACCCAGACTTAGTATACTTAGAAGATCAATTTTTTTAAACATATAGAATATTGCGTTATATGGTCAGTTTATGCACATGTAACAATATACTCATAACACTTGGTTTATAAGTCAATCCTCCATTAAAAATATCCCTAGATAAGATTCGATAATTATGGTAAGCTTACCATAACTGTGAGCATTTCAAATAAAAAAACAAAAAAAAAACATAAAGAGATATTAGGAATATATGAGAGGACGTAATGTATGAAAATACAATACATTTTACAAATTGATTCTTACGTGGAGGGGCTGTAGAAATTAGGTGATATGCAAATGTAATCATTCCAACATTGGTTACAAAATGTAATGAACAAATACAGACTCTCTAAATCAAAGTCAATTCTGTTGCAGCAATACTTGTTATAGCATTAATTACAAATGCAACAGCTTACTTTACTAGTTCCCAAACTTTGTTTAAAAATTACACAGTATAGGGGAATCAATTGTTTATTGGTTAGGCTCTTGGTGGATTACTTAAAGGGACATTGAAGGTTTCTGGATTTCTCTATGAATATAATATTCCCATGTATCTATTTACTTGTGTGTGCTTTATTTTATTAAGAAATGTTTATAAGCTCTTTTCTGCTTAAATCATACAATTTTTCCTGTTTGAGTCTGGCCTCTGTAGTTCATGCTGCTCCTTAATACACAGACTGTGAAGTTCAATGTTTCAAATTAGCCAATCAGTCACCTCTCTCAAGTAGGATGTTGTAGAATGTTGCCACAGATTGGCTGTTCTGAGACAGTGCAGCCCCTGTCTTAGAAGGACATTGTCTTCATGAGCTTCAGAGGGGACATTTTTTTTAGGAGCTATGTGTTCTTAATAAAATAAAGTTTGCAAAAGTAAATAGATACATAGGTATGTTATATTCCCAGTAAAGAGATACATAGGTATGTTATATTCCTAGTAAAGAGATACATAGGTATGTTATATTCCTAGTGAAATCCAGAAATATTCCATGTCCGTTACTATTTTTTTTCCATAATGTTTTACAAGAACAGGATGCTGTGATTTAATTCAGTATAACATTTGAAACAATAAAAAGTTATTAACTACACACATCTGCTTATGTCCCTGTGCAATCATATTCATTTTCTTAACCTATCTTCATAGCATTTTTGTAATGCCAGACTTTCTGTAAAGCACCAGAATAAAATAAACACACCTCAGGTGGTCTGTGGACCACGATTTGAGAACTTCTGTTTTTTTGATATAACAAATGTCTATTTTCACATTGCTTTTTCTCTTTTGATTGCAACCTTTCATTGGCAGCTTTGGCTGAATTATCACATGCATGTTCTTTCTAAGTCCATACATTTCCACATTCCAGAAGCCCAGCTACCAAATCTGCTTAGCACTGATCTAACCAACTAAATCGCTGACAAACCAATATTATTATACATTTCCTTAATTTAGCAAAACCAGCCAAGCTGGCCTCTAAGTCTAATCATTAGGTCATTCAACCTCTCAAAGAAGAATTACCAAAATATTGCTCATTACTAGTGTTGGTTGAAGTTTAATAATTTGTGTTTTGTCATAACAATTAGAGGTGGATGTTTAAATTTAGGAATTTAGCGTTAATAAATTGCTTTTCAACTAAATACTGTGCTGTTTGTTTTTACTCCCTGCAATATCATCAAATGGATGAAAGTGACTCTGGCTGGTACAGACACAGGCTTATTCTTCATATGCTGGAGACTATGGGCCTCATTCTAATCAGGGCCGTAAATCGTCCGAAAGTCTGCAATTCCTTGTGACTGGGTTAGGGCCCCGCGTATCGCTACGTCTACGCTGGTATTCAATTGTGCGGCACCGCAAGAAGGCCCCCCTTAAGGCCAATCGCAAATCATGCTATAGGAAGTGCGCGCTTCCGTTCTTGAACAAGATCGCGGCCGCATGGCCGTAACTCGTGTTTTCAAGGCCGCAATCTTGGAGAAATGGGCTTGTGGGCTTGAACCATAAGTTACGTGCTTGGAGGTCATTTAAGGCCGTAGGTCCTACTTTCAAATCGTAGCACTTCATAATCAAACTAAAAAGCCATCCTGTACTTTTATTAAAAGAGAAAGTGATGTTAGGTCCTATAATTAATAGCACAAACTCTCAAATCGGCATAAATAACTGCTTTATTGCATGTTAAATTTCCATCATGAAAGGAGGTTGGATTCAAACATCCTAGGGGCTTGGATGTTGAAGCCCGTCCGACTTTTGATGAAAATTTTACATGAAATAAACTATTTTTATTTGCCGATTTGAGGTTAGGGGAATGTTGTGCTATTAATTCTAAGAGCTAAAATCACTTGAACTTCTAATGAAAGTACAGGATGGCTTTTTTATCTGCTTAATTAGTGCTACGTTTTGTAAGTAAGAGCGATGCAGGACCTCTTTGGTGTAAGTAAGCTGTAGCTCGATTTTAGCGATTTACAGGCTAGACTGAAGGGTGAGCATAGCATTTGAATAGCAATTAGTTCATTTTTTGCAGCCGCAACTCTTGACGGAAGTAAGCTGCGATTGAGCTAATCGCAAGGGCTTGCAGCTCGATGCCCGTAATCTGCTCTGAATATTGAATAACTAAGTAGCTTGCGGCCTTCACTTGCTTCTACTTATTTCCAAAACGTAGGATTAGAATGAGGCCCTATCTGTGTTAAAGTAATCTTCCTTACAGCAAGTTGCTAACCATTTCTAGCTAATAGGCACCCCCAAAAAAAAGGGCTGTCTAGACAGTGGCAGAGCTAATGAGTGGAGGGCCTGGTGCAACCAGCTCACTATATATATATATATATATATATATATATATACAGTATATATATATATATATATATATATATATATATATATACAGTATATATATAAAGATAGTACCAAACTCCCAAAAGGAGTAATGGAAACGCGAAGAGCACCAAGGTAGTGCAATGAGTACTAAGGTTTTTTGCACAGCCAGACAGGTTGAGCATTAAAAATGTTTGTCTGTATCTTTCTAACCCAATATTTAGATTAGTCTGCTTAGCAATAGGCTCTTAAATTCATGAATACAGTTCCATTTAAAAAAGTATTAGTTTTAAAGTTTTATTTTGCTAGTTACCTCTCTCTCTGCTGTCATTATGACTGGAGAGCAGGAACACAGCTACAGCATAACAGGCATTATACCTGGAGAGCACTGGGGCCCTTCCCTGATCTGCCCATGTATCTAGACACAAGGTTGTGTCTGACCATTTTTTACTTTCTCCCAGGCAAATATATCCTGATTTCACTGATTAACTCATATGGTCTTGAGACAAACTGCTCAATTGTGAATATGACTAGTTCCTAATTAAAACTTCCACCTGCTGTTGTTATGGAATCACAGTGGTCCTTGTAATTATGATATTTCAATATGAAAGAAAAAGCAACAAAGATCATATGTTATACATTTGTATATCAAAATTATGTAGAGATATATGTGATGTATAGAGAATTTATATTAATTAATCTATATTAATATTTTCAAAAAATAAAATGTGACACATCCATAAGCAGAAATTTGTGTGGGAAATGTAGTACTATACTGATACTTATATTCACAATATACTTGGGCCTTGTTAGATCATTTTTCCAGTTACTTAACATTTTTTTTTACAGAGAAACAAATCTTATAGAAATAAGATAAACATCTATACTTTTTTATATTATGGTTGTAATGTTTTATTTTGTTTAACAAGGCCTGTAGTTAAAATAAAACCTTCATATGTACATATAGATAATATTGTTGGAGTCTAACTATGACACATTCTTTTTAGATATATACATTTAATATACCTAGCTATCATGTAGCATGTTGGAGTAGTGGTTAAAGTTGTTTCATATATATATATATTTAATTACATTACTCAAAAATTAAAATAACATACTATCTGACTATATATATAAATTGATATATAGACGACAGATAATAAAGTCTTGAACTGTGACGTTCTATTTTAGATATATTAGTCTGTATAATAATACTTACAGTTCCACGTTTTAGTGTAGTGGTTTCTGATGCTGTGTAGAAGGTTTTCCATTTATAGGTTATGGGTGCAGATAACTAATATATTTATATTGTTTGTTAAATCTGAAAGAGATGTAGATATTATTTTACCACCACATAAATAAATGTGTTCTGTGCCACCATTTAGCATTTTATGCCAGAAAAAAATGGCCAAAATTATGTAAAAAAAGTATCTAATTTAGAATAAATGACTAAGCTATGCTATTATTAATGTATTTAAAGCTAGAATATGTTTATTAATTTGTCAATGTTGTTGTTTACGATGCCTATAGCTACAGCTCTACTGAGTTTCATATTTAACCAATGTGATTATTATTAATGCATATTATTATGTTTGTGTATATCATTGCCTGGTTTACTATATTACATGTTATATTTTAAATTTCTAGTAAAATATTATATAAAAACATATGAGTATTATTAAGTAGGTTAAATACGTACATCATTTTTTTTTTCAATAAGAGCATCATATTTTTGTATATATATATATATATACTATATGACAGGTAGTGGTTTCAGTTAATTTAATTACAGTCTTTATATCTTTCAGGTACTTGGCAATTGTTCACCCACTGAAACCTCGAATGAATTATCAAACTGCTTCACTCTTAATTGCGTTGGTTTGGATTGTATCCCTCCTTGTTGCCATACCTTCAGCTTATTTTGCAACAGAATCAGTCCTAGTCACCGTTAAAAGTGAAAATAAGATTTTCTGTGGTCAGATATGGCCTGTTGATCAACAGATTTATTATAAATCATATTTTTTGTTTATTTTTGGCATTGAGTTTGTTGGCCCAGTCTTTACAATGACATTATGCTATGCCAGGATCTCCAGAGAACTCTGGTTTAAGGCAGTTCCCGGATTTCAAACTGAACAAATACGAAAGCGATTGCGCTGCCGGAGAAAGACGGTCTTGGTACTGATGTGTATCCTCACTGCTTATGTACTATGTTGGGCTCCATTTTATGGATTCACTATTGTTCGAGATTTTTTCCCAACAATATTTGTGAAAGAGAAACATTATCTTTCAGCCTTTTACATTGTTGAGTGTATTGCAATGAGCAACAGCATGATCAATACAATGTGCTTTGTTACCGTTAAAAATAATACAATGAAATATTTTAAGAAGATTATGCTGCTAAGATGGAGGTCCACATACAACGGAAGTAAAGGTAGTGCAGAGTTAGATATTAAGACTAGTGGAGTACCTGCAACAGAAGAGGTAGATTGCATTAGACTGAAATAAACTGAATGTTCTTGATATATCTATTATATAAATCTGATATTAAAATGCTATGATTTCTGGAAAATGTACAGGGTTTTATATTGTGACTAATTGTTGTACATGCAAGCTGCTTCTAAATGTTAATATGTATTATTTAATATACTTTAACAAATCATCAGAAACAAATAGTAAGATTGTTTGTTTGCACCAGCAGTAAAACATATTTCCATATAGGAATAATTTATATTGAATTTATATTTCCATATAGGAATAATTTATATTGAATTTATTTCTATAATTTGAATAGTGGGCATATTTACCTAAATTCCAACAACAGCAAAATTCCCATTTAAATGTACATAACAAATATAGTAAGGGTATTATCTGTATGTTTGTGTTATAAACTACCTGTTTTTTCTTATTTTTTAAGTAAATGAGTACAACTTTAATTACCTCTGATTTACAGTAGATAAATTCAATTAAAATTATTATGGAATTGAGAAATTATTATGTAGTAATGTATTGTCATCTGTTCTTTATATTGTGTTTTTTTTAATTGCTTTTGATTGCCATATTTTCAGAATGTCTTTTCCTAGCTTGCAGGTTTGAGGAAACTATTGTAATAGCGTGCTATAAAAGTGTAAGAAAAGACTCTTGATGCTAAAGTGTTTAAGCATTGAAACTATATATTTTATTGAATAATATCAGTATTTCTAGAAAATGCATTCCTTATTACTTACATAAAGTCAACTTTATGATAATATATTGCTTTCTACATTATGGAAACAAATGTAGTACATGAATTAAATCTTTGCTCTGGTGGGGGCTTTTAACTAATATACTTTCCTTAATAGGACCTTACTTACTACTGATAAAAATACACTAATACTGAAAGTTTAAATAGGTAACACAGTTTTATTTGTTAAAAATATTGTTTAATTGGGAAATAAATTAAATAACAAAATCAAACTAAATGAAAATTAAACTTTTCCCTATTTATATTTTAATACAATAAAATATTTTAAGTATTTAATGAAAATATGACTGATTTGAATGCCTTTTTATCTGTTCCTTTTTTAATTATTTACTCCGCAACAAATGGAATATATCACATACTAATGTCATATACTTAGTACAGTCTACAATGGTCAAAAGAAAAAAGCTATATTAGATATAAATATATATTACCTCATAAACTAAAATTAAATATTTGATAGGGAAACTTTTTAAATGTTGCTATTTTGGACACTTGGAAACATTTTGACATAAATATTAATAAAAGAATGGGTTGTGTTAATGGTACTAGAGAAAAAAATACATTGTTAGTAGTGTTTGTGTCGTTCAGTTGCGTCCGAATATCAATGATCTCATGGACCGTATGCTGATCCACTTGGTATTCATAACAGAGATTATGACTTGGGTTGACAGTTCCTTCTCCAGTGGGCCACAGCATACATCTACTGGTATTATTAGGTAGTCTCCCATCCAAGTACTGACTAGGTCCAACCCTGCATGGCTTCAGAGGGGTGTGACCTCTTGGTTTACTGACTGGAATCGAACCCAAGTCACTTCAGAGAAATCACTGAATCCTAACCACTGGACCAACACAGAACCCATTGGTCTAAAAATGTCCTTCCATAATGGATTGCTGAAGTCAGATTCTATAAAATCCAAATTTGAAGGACTAGATAGTCAGAAAATTGTAGCATTTTTTTCAATTTTTCTTTTATTAACCTAATTTGTCATCTGACATGGGACCTTGGATACAGATCAGATTTCATCTCCAGTTCTGAATGCTTTGCTCTCTGTAGCACATGCTTTCATAGTAAACAATGGAACAGAGTTGAATAAACCAGCCATTGTAAATTAGAGAATATTTGTGTATATACTTTGATAACATTTTATTTGATATCTGAGAATATGGAACCTACTGTATTGTATACAGTTAAACTCTCTAGTACACGCTTAACTTCAATGTGCAATATGCAGAACAGAAACACCTTAGGTATATGAAACTTGTCACACCCAAAAGCATTGCACTGATTTGAAATTCTAGTCAGTTCTCCTTTGAAGAGAAGGATTTATTTATTCCATGTAAATATTTCACATTTTCTACACATGATACATATAGATTTCCTCAATTGGACCAAGAACTACAATTCACTGATGAAGCTCAAGGAAACCTAAATATAAGTCTAGTGTTATCTTCATTGATTTGTATGAAGACAGGTATTTTAGGAGAGTTATCTTCTGTGTATGGCACATGTGAGCTAAAATATATTACTCTCTGATTGTACCAAATACCTGTAGAACAACCTGCTTTAATTCTTAATTTACGATTGAAAGTCTATTCTTTGTTTATAAGCAGAAACCAGTTTGATTTCATCCAGATCCAACACCACCATATAAAATAAAGTAAATCAAAGCTAGTGTGAAAAACTAAACAACAATACTGGAGTTTCTATTTATACACAAGTATATAACCTCTGAAATTCTCATGTTTTGTTTTTGGCTTTAGGTAGGGAAAATCAGGAAAACCACAGTAATACTTATTGTTGATATACAATCATGTAAAAACTTTATTTGCAGTGATTTATTTTTGAAATGTATAGTAATTCTGACAGTACAACAGTAAAATATACATTTTGCATAGATGAATATAATCATCTGAATGCTTATTTAGAATATACACATTATATGGGTTATGACAAATACTAGTAGTTTATATTAATTGAGCTAGATTGTTTAAGATTTGCTGTGAAGGACATGAAATTCTGAAAGCCTAATCACTCTAGTCATGTTCACCAAAAACTCGCTTATATTGCCCTATGGTAATGAGATCCAACGAGACTAGCTCTACCCTCCCACCTAGTTTATTACTTCACTGGTGCTGGTCAATGAGATTGCACAATATACAGTGGAACGGAGAGGTTTTAATGGAAATACTGCTGTACATTGATTACAAGATACCAGTATATTTGCCACCTACTAAAAAATGGGCACAATTTTTTTTTACCTTGTAACATTCAAAATACTCATTGTAAGCATTATTATGATAGAAGTATATTGTAATACAAATCACGTACATATATTGTCTTCATCCAATAAATCAAATATTTAAGAAAGAAAATACAATAAGGCCTCCATTCAATTGAGCAAATGTTAGTTACTAGAGCTAATGTAGCCCGTAAAATAATTTGCTATTCAAATGGCGTCTTTTAGCTATCTGCAATCGTTTTACTCGTTACAGGCTGAAAATCCCTGCAGTTGTCAAGATCGCAACTCCAACCCATCTAAGCCTTTGATCTCTCAAGCCCATGTTACAATCATAAATCGCTATTCAATTGCTACAATTCCTCAGGCCCGCAATTGTTTTCACACCTGTAAATGGCAAATGTGGAAGAAAATCCTACAAGTATGAGATAGGACTCGCAAGGGGTTAACCATCTGTCCCTAGCACTGTAAATGGAAATAAAAAAACATTACTGCACCTTAAACGTGGAGAAAGCGATGAAAGACATTATAATTAATTGCACAACAGTCTCAAGCTCCCAAATCTGCAATCAAAAATTATTATTTTTTTACTTTTCATTTCCATGTTTTATCAATCTCGTTAATCAAGGAGTTAGTACATATCAGGCCACTCACATAGACTAGAACAGCATCGTCATTCTTTAGTATTATTTTGTACATTGCCAGATTGCGAGTCTGATCGCATTTCAAATTTCTAAACGCTAATTGATGTTGATATTTTACTGACGTCATAATGACAGTCTCATTTACTATTGTCGTAAATTACAGCCTTGCTTAATCGATCATGCTCTGAAATGCTACTTACGGGTACATGGTTAATGGCATAGGCTTTCGGAGGGCTTGTTCAATTGAATGTGTAACTGTTGCAAATTGCAAACCTGCAGACTTATGAAGTCAACTGCAGCCTTGCAATTGAATGGAGGCCTTAGTATGCATTTGCAAATTATGTGTTGTGCAAAGTCTGATCTCAGTTAAAGGGATCTCAGCCTACATGACCCCATCAGAATGACTGATAATGGATTATGAGAGGTAATTTGGAAAGCAATAATGGCAGTAGAAAGGCCCACAATGCCTGTTTTGCCATTTGGCAGATTTTTTGAAGGCTTTTAATGTTCAGTGAATTTAACATTCATAAAAAAATAAATAAACATTAATTTTGACTGTTATCAACATTTTCCTAACAAATAAAATACAAAATGTATCTGATTTTGTTCAATATATATATAAGAATATCTTGAATGCAGAATAATTGCTTTATTATACATTAAACACTCGAAATATATGGCACTTTATAGAAATATGGTATCATATCCAACCTATGTTATGAATTAGAAAAGTCTAGTAACCTCCATATGTGATGTATCATATTTACTTAGATTACTGTGGCAACCGAGTTCAGATCTTATAAACATGATGAACGACAATGTTGGAGGTATAAGGCAACTGCTTTGACAGTGAAATTATGAAAAGTATTTGCTGTGAGCTTAAAATCACGTTACATATATATAGAATATTGCAAATGTTATGAATAATGTATCAAGGGGCATGGTGTAACCTAATATTAAAGCTCCCATGCTGCAACTAAAAGATATTTCACAGCTAGGAAAATAACGCAGCATATTCGTTCATGAACTAAAATTAACCTAAAGATTTCAATGTCAGTGTGTTACAATATCCTGTTTATACTTTGGCTGCATATTCTTATGTTAAAGATGATTTGCTAGGTGTACGGAATACATATCTTAGGGACACTTGCTAATCACATCCTGTAAAGACCAGGCATAAACCGCATCCAGGTATTCCTAGGTATAGATGAAAAAATAATACAAGCTAGACATTGAAACTACTATTCATCTTTCCAGAGCAATGAAAATTGATTGATTACTTTTATACTACCCGACTTGGGTTGAGGTTTGTTGTATGAAACCCAAAATAATCTTCTTGTGCCATCTAAGATTTATTAAAAAAGACGGATGTGTGCCTAGCCTGTACAAGAGGATGGTGGCTTTGTCCTACGTGTGCTATGCCTAGAGTTCAATCTATATCTGATTACACATGTGATCCATATTGATCCTCAACTACATGATTATGAGGCATTGAGCCATTTGCTTCTCCTTATCAATGACTTCAACCTATCTTGGACAGAATTCTATCAGTCTACTTTGAACAAAGGAAGGACAGCAGTTCTTATTCCAGCAGATATTGTTAGTCAGATAGTGAGAACTGTAATTAGTGTATACAAGCATGTGACAGAGTTATGTGACTGAACCATTCCTGGTCCTAAACTCTTTATCTAAACCTTTTTACACTGAAAAACATGTTCAGTTGCAGTCCATACATTAAGCAATATGATCAATTATGTACTGTATGGATAGCAGAGAAAATGTTTGCGCATGCTGTATTTACTAAGTTTAAACAATGAAAGAATTATATCTACATAAAGATCCACCTAATTCAGTACAATTTGGGCAACATCACAGCAGCAATCTCCTAAAAGCATGTTGAAATACCTTTTGAATTGTTGACATGCATGCATTATTCAATAAGAAATCAAATAAATTAAAACTGTATTTAAATGGGTTACATACCTCCCCTAGCCAAACACACGTTGCAGCTCCATGTAGTGAGTAAAAGGAAAACAGAGTTTAACCCTTTCCTATCTATCTGTGAAATGTATGGAATGCTAGAACCACATGAATAGGTCAGTTATAGGTTAACTGTTCATTGATTTTTTTTAGATACAGTTCATATGTAGAATCGCAACTGTTTTTCTGGTATGTAATTTCAAAAGAGCCCAAACTAGCTCTGTTAGGTTAAGGCATAACAGCTTGAAATACAAATCACAAATTTGTATAAAAAGCTAAATCCATGTTTGAGAAAATGTTAATAGCACTATACAAACTAGTGTTTTGTTTGTCTTTAATTTACTACATATTGTTTAAGAATGTATATATTTTGGATCATTTCATGAATGTATCTTTGCCGTTATACTGCTTGGGTTCATTAAACTAAACACTTTCACACTATATGCTACTGAAAAAGCTTTTTTTCATTATTACATGGGTACTTGGCTTCTACTGCTGCAAGATTATGAAGAGCTGAGTACTGATAAAACAGAAGACATTATATTTTTGTATTGATGAAATAAAAAGAAATGCTTCTTGCAATAGATGGCCTATTGATAACCTAACATTATGTTATAAAGAGAATAAAGAAATTTGGTACGTGTTTTTATTTTTATTGCAAACTTTCTCAAAAAAATAATTGAAGCTGTAAAATAAAAATGCAGTTCATAATTTGATACAAATGAAAGAGTGAGCTAAATCTGAATTCATCAGTTTTTTACCTTTTTTACATTGTGCATGTCAGCTTGAAACACTTCTTGCATATCCTTCTTGCAATTAGACTTCACAGACTACTATTCTGCTTTACAATGTGTGACCTTTTGTTGTTTACCAGACCATCTGACTACATTTTTTTTCTGGTTATCTGAATTTAAATATTTCACAGTTGCTTCCTCAACACATTTCATAAACAACTGTTAATGTTATAAAATAATTAAACCACGCAAGAATTCTGCAAGAGCAGCTTTGCCTGACCTGACCCACTAGCTAGAAACTCTGACCATGCATGTCAGGCTGATTTACTCCAGCTCCACAGACAAATTAATGAGGTACCATTGATTCTGCCTACACATCCACAAGAGCTCCGTACTTCTATTATGGATATGATTATTCTGGGACAACAAATTGCACTTGGTAATAGAGCAGACATCAGGGCTTTCAAACATGCATGTAACATTTTGTTTACCTTGAAGCCACAAACATATTCTAGCAATGCGCCAATTTTTTTTTCCATCATTATTACTGTCCTAAGTGATGTACCCAGTGAAATGAGTTTTTAGTGATGGCTTTTGAAAATGGGCTGAAGATACACATTGGAATGATCTCTCTTTAAATTGATTGGGATTTTCTGAGACACCCTGGAAGATGCATTTCCCAGGCTGCACCCTTGAGAGTTTTTGCAAGACCTAACTATAAAAGAATCAAAATTGATTGTTGACTCTGGGAAGGAATACAGAAAAAAGCTGCTTTTTTCTTAACATGCTCTAGCTGTATCACTTAAAACACAGACTATGAAGATACCATGAAGACTGGCACATCTTGCGATATACTTTCTTAGCAGAATTACCATATTATATAGAGAGAAGAATCTGCATTTATTGTAGCAAGCATGGGACTTTCTTTTTTCATTGTTTTCCAGTGTGGAAAAATCACTGTATAGGGTAAAACCGTGTCATCTGATATTCCTGCTCAGAGTGGCAAACAACTCTTTATACTTCTGAAGCAGATTTTTACTACGTTTAGACCAGAGCCCTTGTTAACTTGTAAACAAGCTCTAATTCCCTTCAATGGTATAAAACTACAACTCCAGCTCTAATCCAAATCTAAGTAAACTATGGCATTCAGCACCAAGAAAATGTAACACCTTTGCTGCATAAAAGTGATCATCCCTAGATTTTCTTTGTCATATTCCAATAGTAGATGGGATTTTTGACATATTTTCTGCTTCAACTCTATTTTGCCAACATAAATTCTTGTCAAGTCTACCATCTCCTGTCCTGACATGCACAAATCTAGAGCATAGAAGGATGTAATGTGTTATTATCGTTCTCAAAAATTAAACATACAAATCTATTGGACCCCTAAAGTTAATAATGTTTTCCAAATGCAAAAACAAAAGTTTATGTCCATTTCCCTCCTATGTCACCCAAACATTGCACTTTCTAGAGGTTGCTGCCACTAAAAAGGCAATTGGAGCCATCTTATCATAAACATCAGATCTATACTCTACAAGGGACCAAAATCACCCTCTCAAAAATAATTACAATGGGCCTCATTCTATTACCGGCCGTAAATCGGCCGTAAGACTGCGATTCCTTGCGGGGGTTCTGTTAACTCGCGATTCTATTATACGGCCCCGCAAGGATCTCCCCTTACGGCCGGCCGCATATCTTGAAACCGGCCGTCAGCTGTGAAATCTAAAAACGCAGAAATAAATTCAAGCCTGCACTGTACAGCTCTGTAAATGCTAGGGATCATATTGGGGGACATGAGGATTAAAAGTAACCCCCTCTCAAGCTTGCACATCAGCCCAAACCCGAGTTCAAATTAACTGTTTATTTTCCGGCTGCGGCGTGGGCGGGTCTGAAGTGCTCCAAGCACTCTGGACTTTTTACATGGATATTTTACGGATATTAAAAATAAAATATTTTACGGATTTGAGTATAGGATAATTATGTGCTATTTTTTCTAACACCTAAAATCCCTTTATAGTCTTCTCAAAGTGCAGGATGGCTTTATTTGAGCTATTTTATGTGCTTAATTGGTGCTAGCGGGACCTCTTTCCTGCAAGTAAGCAGCGGCTCGTTTTTAGCCTTGCAGAGAGGTTTCCCGGAGCAATTGAATTGCAAATAGGAATTTCTTACGGCCGAAACTCTTACGGCCGTTTTAGATCAAAGGCTTTCCTCTGACGCGAGCGGCCGCAAGAGATAGCAATGCACCGGCCGCAAGTCTGCCGGAGCCCCCGGCCGTAAGGGAATAGAATAGCCGAATAGCTTGCGGCCGGTCCTTGCGGCCCCGCAACGGCTGCGGCCGCTAATAGAATGAGGCCCATGTAACTAAGATAGGACTTCTCTCTATCAAGTTGAATTTGAAGGCATGGAGACAGATTCATGCACTAATTTTCATTTGACCTTTTGCCTGAGATCCCCCCAAAAAATCAGATGTTTACTTCATTTAGATAGAGACATACATACTGAGAGGAAATCTGAAACAATTCTTAAACAAGGTCATTTCTCCTTTTACACAGGGAAACATTACCTCCTCTGTGTTAAGGGTCTGACCTAAGTGCCACCCAAACCAAAGCCTATGCTATGCCTCAATGGGTGGCCACCCTCTTCTCTCCCTTCTTATGTCAAATCTTGCAATATATGAAGGGTATTCAAGATCTCAAAGAAGCATGTTGAAGGATTTTAATGCTTATTTCAGTGCCACATATTCATTGATCATGGGCTTTATCAAGGATTTGCTTTGCTAAAACTGTCTACTATCACAGATTGATATAATACAAGGAAAATGGGTGGCTCTAGGTGAAAAAGAGAATCTGGGAAATACACAAGGGGTGCTCCTTAAGGATATGTATAACTTAAATGGCTGAAGAAGGAAAGAAAAGTATCCTTTTGTATTAAAGTGCACACCCTCTGCCCTAATAACAATATAGAACAGCAAAATTAAAACTTAACGTTTAATAATCAATATTAAAATAATTCTTAAAATCCTGAAAGACTGACGAGATCCAATGTATAATGAGATCTGAAATATGAAATAGTAAGGACTACCTAATTTAATAGCGAAAAATTGTAAACTGGAAGTAAACACTTAATCCTCTTATATAAGGTGCTTAGTGATTATAAAGTGCAAATAAATAGTGGAATACTAATAAATAGCAGAAACATAGGTCCTGAAATTCAAATGCCTATATGTTTGCTTGATGTGTATTCCATATACATAAAGTGACTGGTGCTACAAATGCTAATAAATGCTAATAAATATGATATCACTTGTAGATATTGCACCTTCATATAAATATGATATTCTAAAGTGCTAAGTGCCAGTATCAATAGAGTAAATTGATATAATAAATTAATATAATAGTGGATACAATATATATGAAGTGCCAGTGCTTGCTTGAGGATATGTTAAGATAATCCAGTGTAATTTAATATGGGGAAGTCCAGTATCGTTGTTATTAGTAATCAGAGTCACTACACGAACTTAGGAGCTGTGGTTTATTAAATTCAACCTTTGCATCATATTAAGAAGTATATTGTACATTTAAGGCAGGTAGGAATCGTATTATGCGATCTTTGTAACATCAGATACTATATAGTGTCGGATTAGCACAGCTCCTGTGTTCCTAAGCTATCCGCGCGAGGTCTAGGCGTCTGCATGTGACGTCATGACGTGGCCACGTGGTATAGAACGTGCAACCCGACGCACGTTTCTGAATATTTCATCAGGGGTTACCGGAGGAGTCTCTTAGGGAGCTATTTATGCTCCGTGGTTTTCATAGCAACCTCAGGGGCTAATAAAATCATATGCATTAAAAGAAATATGCGATCTTAAAATGTTACTGTTGATATGGTGAGATATAATCTGAGCCAGTGCCATGTTGTTACATGGCTATGTTATGGCAATATTATAATAGGTAGAATAATGATCATGGCAGATAATAGAAACTAGAAACAGGATAATGTCCTACATGTAATACATATTGACTATATTGAGAATATGACAACCATATATTAGATATAGGCTTAGATATATAAATATAGATGCCCTACTATTATAGAGTCATATGGCTCTAAGATTAGCCTGATATATAAATAGGGCTTGTTATGATTGAAGGATAGGGATAGCTGTTCATTAGTCCAATATTATATAATATACTTGGTATTCCACGTTTGCTATAATGAAATGTAAAATATGCTATGTTCTTCTATATATAGGGTTATTGAGTATTATAAAATACATACCCAAATATAGAAAGATATTGCTCTACAATAATAACCTCCTTGATTCTTTTCCTTATTTCCTTCACAATTATCGTACATAGCACATGGAGGGAAGAGTTTATAATGTAATTGTAGCATATTTATTCACATTCATCAAGTATTATATTATATTTGAAGTGTCGGGCATCATGAGTATTAAATGTTAAATGGAGGCCCTAAATAAATGGTGTAAAAGTGAATCCATCATTTAGACCCCATGGTTTTTTGGTCTTAAGTGTAAAAATCCAGTAGGCCTCCTTTTTTAATAGTTCCCTATCAATATTGCCTCTTCTAATATTTTGTTTCACGCCGTCAATGGCTATAAAGGAAATATATCTTAAGTCTCCATTATGATGAGAATTGACATGATTTGCCACTGGTGTGTCATATTCTTTGGTGATACTATATACATGTTCTAAGATTCTGCGTCTCAGTTCTCTACAGGTTTTTCCTACATAGTTCATACCACATTTAAAAAGCATGAGATATATTACCCCTACAGTTTTGCATGTTATTAACTGTTGGATCTTAAAATTATTTTTTCCATCTTTTGAGGGGAATGTTTTTGTAGTATTAACATATTTACATTTGGGGTGACTGCTGTCTGCTTGTAGCAGACTATTTGTCGCTGTTGGTTTTCTATATGTAGTTGTTTGGAGTTTGCCATTATCTGACTTTGCAATTTTCAAATTTTCACTCATTTCTGAGGTTAAGTATAGTCCCATATTGTTGGTGTTGAGTATTTCTATGAAAATTTTTAAATCATTATGATTCCCATTCCATACTACCAAGATATCGTCGATAAATCTTATCCAAAGTTCGACGTATTGACTGTATTGATCCAATTGGTCAGTGAATACTATTTGCTCTTCCCACCAACCTAGGTATAGGTTGGCATATGTGGGGGCACATGCTGTGCCCAGAGCTGTACCACATATTTGTTGAAAAAATTGATTGAGAAAAACAAAGTAGTTGTGTGTTAATGCAAACTCCAGTAATTCTAGTATGAATTTGTTATGATTCGAGTATTGAATGCCTCTCTTTGATAAGAAATAGTTGACTGCCTCTATACCTCTATGGTGTTGTATGTTTGTATAGAGAGATTCAACGTCTAAAGAAACCAAAAGTGCTCCTTTACTAACTGAAATGTCATTCAATTTTAGTAGAACATCTTTTGTGTCTTTCACATGTGAGGCTAATGTAATTACAAATTCCTGTAACATGGAGTCTACATATTTACTCGGGTTCTCTGTTATACTTTCAATTCCTGACACAATTGGTCTGCCCGGAGGTTTCTTAGGGTTCTTGTGTATTTTTGGAATGGTATAGAAAGTGGCTATTTTTGGGTTCGGATTTAGGAGGAAGTCAAATTCATTTTTTGATATAACTTTGTTACTTAGACCCCTGATTAAGATATCTTTGAGTTCCTCTATGAAATTATCAGTTGGATCTTTTTCTAATTTCTTATAACTCTTCTTATCTTTAAGGAGTCTCTCACATTCTAAGATATAGTCGGTTTTATCAAGTATGACGATATTACCTCCTTTATCAGAATTCCTTATAATGATGTTATTATCATGTTGTAATTGTTTTAGTGCCAACCTTTCAGTTTTGGTCAAATTATAGTTGATATTGTTTTTACTGGAAATCTTTGTCATATCACGAACCACATTGTTAACAAATAGCTCTATATTGGGACTTATACTGAGAGATGGTGTATACTTGCTTTTTGGTTTGAAAGCCGAATATGGGCCTGTAGACTGAAATTCCTCATTATCTGCTAATAGCCTCTCTAGATCTCTCAGAGTCTTAGAGTACATTGGTTCCATTGGAGTGATATTATTTCTTTTTGAATAAAACTTTTTTAAAGCCAATTTTCTGGCAAATAAATGAGTATCCTTTACCCATTCAAAGAGGTTAAAATCCCCTGTGGGTGAAAAGTTTAGGCCTTTTTTTAGAACTGCTAGATGATCTATTGAAAGTTCTTTGGTTGATAGATTCAATATTTGTAAAGAATCTAGTTCTTCCGTGTTCTTTTTTGTTGAGGTTTTTGAGTGTCTTGATTTTTTCTTATTTTTACCCCTCCTGATCTTTGTCTTAGATCTAAAAAAGTATTTGTTAAGTTTTTTGGCATTGAGGGGTTGGTTGTTCCCAACGTTTCATTTGTTTCTAAATCAGACCATTCTGATTCTGATGTCGTGTTATCTACATGTATTTTTGGGATAAATTGTTTTCTGGATCTCCTGAAGATATTTCCACTCTGGAAATCATTTAAATCCCTCTGAAATTTCTTTTGTTTTCTATCAACCAACACCTTTTTAAAGTTATCTATATCTTTTTGCAGTTTATTCTCTAATTCTGTAAAGTTGGGATCTGTATGGTGTTCTCTTATTTTTTCCACCTCTTTCTTCAATTGTGGATCTATCTCTTTTAGTTGTGTCTGTTCCCACTCAAGGAGTAGACTCATGAGTTCCTTGGAACATCTCAATAATATTAAATCCCATTTCTTTACAAATTCTTCTGGTAGGCCATGAATTGTGGGGAATAAGTTTATGCGTAAACCTCTGGGTACTAAGTTATTTGCCAGATAATTCTCCAAACTGGCTATCTCCCACCAAATTCTATATTGTTGTTTATATAACTTATTAAGTTAATCCGACACTAGATAGTATCTGATGTTACAAAGATCGCATAATACGATTCCTACCTGCCTTAAATGTACAATATACTTCTTAATATGATGCAAAGGTGGAATTTAATAAACCACAGCTCCTAAGTTCGTGTAGTGACTCTGATTACTAATAACAACGATACTGGACTTCCCCATATTAAATTACACTGGATTATCTTAACATATCCTCAAGCAAGCACTGGCACTTCATATATATTGTATCCACTATTATATTAATTTATTATATCAATTTACTCTATTGATACTGGCACTTAGCACTTTAGAATATCATATTTATATGAAGGTGCAATATCTACAAGTGATATCATATTTATTAACATTTGTAGCACCAGTCACTTTATGTATATGGAATACACATCAAGCAAACATATAGGCCTTTGAATTTCAGGACCTATGTTTCTGCTATTTATTAGTATTCCACTATTTATTTGCACTTTATAATCACTAAGCACCTTATATAAGAGGATTAAGTGTTTACTTCCAGTTTACAATTTTTCCCTATTAAATTAGGTAGTCCTTACTATTTCATATTTCAGATCTCATTATACATTGGATCTCGTCAGTCTTTCAGGATTTTAAGAATTATTTTAATATTGATTATTAAACGTTAAGTTTTAATTTTGCTGTTCTATATTGTTATTAGGGCAGAGGGTGTGCACTTTAATACAAAAGGATACTTTACTATCACAGATTAACTAAAATCTCACACCTACTGTGATATCAAGTATCCTCACCAATTCCTATATTTGTGAATGCGGATCCAGAATATAATTGGTACAATGTTGGATACAGTGGTGAAGGAGTTAAAAATGTTTGTTAGGTGGGGTTGAAGGGAATAAAAAGGTTCAGATGTACTGAGGTAAACCTGTGGTAAAAACACACACTCCCTCTATGCTACGCTAGTTTGATCAAAGATAACCATCTCCTGTTATCATCCTGAGGCTGGAGGGTTATTGTCAACTCATCACCACCCCAATTCAATTTCCAAAAAAGCACATATTAGTTTGCATAGCCACAATATTGCATATATGTTCACTATCTCACACAAAATCCTAATCCACTCTCTCATCATGTCTCACTTTGATTACTGCAACTCTCTCCTTGCTGGCCTTCACATCACCCGTCTCTCTCCACTCCAATCCATAATGCTAGAATTGTGCGCCAAACTCAACGTTTTGTATCTGCAGCACCCCTTTGTCACTCACTCAGCTGGCTTCCCATAGCCTCCAGAATAAAATTTAAATTGATGACCCTAACCTATAATGCCTTCAACAATAATGCACCCTCTTGTATATCTGCTCTCATCTCTAAGTACACCCCAACCACCCTCTCCGCTCTGCAAACGACCTTCTTCTTTCATCCTCTCTTATCACCTCCTCTTACTCCTGTCTTCAGGACTTTTCTCGTGCTGCACCTATTCTTTAGAACTTGTTTGCTCGACTAGACTATCCTCCTGCCTTAAATCATTCAAACACTCACTAAAAACTCATCTGTTTACCTTCAGCCATCAGCCATCTATCCCTTCAGCCATCTATCCCTCTATAATCTTTCTATACCTCTCCCATAATCTTGAGATTGTAAGTCTGCAAGTTTTCAATCTTATGTACATTAGTGAAAGCACTGTGTACACTTGATTTTAAGCTCAAAGATAGGGCCCTCCATTTTTTTTCTTCTTTTTCTTCTTCTAAATTTTGTTAATATTGTTTTGACTTGAACTTACTCCTGTATTGCAATACATAATATGATAGTGAGTTACAAATAAGGGAAATAATAATAATACACAATACCATTGGGTGTAATACACTGGGATGTGAGAAATCTCCCCATGGGCAGCCTCTGGCCTTACAGAGAAAAAGTGGTTTATTGTGGTTATAGGGGGGCCACTAATCCATAATTGAGTTGAACGCCACAGGTATACCATTACATGACACATTCCATGCAGTTGATAGTCATAGGGAGCATATAAGGAACAGGGTGTTATAGGCACAGAAACATGGGAATAAGGGACAAATCATGACAAGCGGTATTGCATCAATGTGTAATAGCTGTAGAAGAAGGCCAGCAAATACTCAAGGATGCTGTGGAGATGCAGAAGGAAACCCAGGAAACTTTCCTCCTTTAACCACAATCTTGGGTATACCTGTCCTGTGACAACATGTATAGCAATAATAAATATGTGAAATTACTGCTCGTGTTATTGTATTAATTATTATTGTCACAACTGATTTGGTTAAGAACCCTTCAGCTGAATGTTAATACAGAACAGTGTTAAAAATATAAACTCCCACAAATCAGTATTATTGTTCACGCATATTAGAAAATTATGATAATAACATTTAAAATGCCATGACAGCATTAATTACTAATTAACATTTGTTTAGTGACATGCAAACATAAGATTACAGCCACCAAATGCATTAAGCGATGAGTATTCAGAAATATTATTTATTTACATAAATATTATTATTCTGTAAATGTTATGTATGTTGATATCTCAAATCAGTAGCCATAAGAAACATGCAGACACACTGATTATGGTATAACTATAAAAAAGCTTAATATATATATGTATCCAACAGTGCATTCATATCATGTGTGTGGTGTGTATGTGACTCCCAAGAGGACAAAAGGCTGAGTGGAAAATGGGACAAATCAAAAGTGTTAAAGGTAATTCTGGATACAAATAATGTTAGGTAGTATCTACTAGGGTCACATGTGCTCATTACACCACAGATTAATAGAAATACTGTATCATTATACATCACTTCATATAATAGAAGTAACCAGTAAATGTGCATTTACAAAAATGTCTTCATCTGCTCAGTTACATAGTTGCATTAACTTCTTGATTATGTAATTCAATTCAATTGCACACAAGATGATCCTAGCCTAAAAAGACAGAGGATAAAGAAAATCTAGCAATATCTTTATGTACAGTACAGTGCTTTATATTGTAACTGTAAAAATAAAAAAAAATATGTTCAAATAAATGTTCATCTACAAGCAGTGCAACACATGCTGTATCTGTCATGAGAAATCCCTTGCCATTAGTAATGTGGGATTTTACAAGGAATGCATAGCTGTGACCAGATTCAATCAGCCAAGAGTGCTATTATTATCTCTATATGATATTGTTTAGCCACATTGATATCACATTCAGATGGTATACAGGTGTTATCAGACTGTAACTGATTGTTATGATATCATGACATCTAAACACATACCCATTCATACTGATGGAAAACACAAGTCATCAGCATTATTGTCTGTAACTTACATCAGACAAATGAACCTGGTCTCATGTTATGAAGAGGATGACATGCTTCACTAACACATGCATAACACATGATTAACATATAATAGTAGGAGTATGCAAGTCCACGGCCATTTGTGCATTGTTACTAATTAAATAACAATAGGCACGTTAAATTAAACATGATTTACGTATTTATTTCTGGCATATGAGATCATTCTGCTGGGGGGAATATAATTGATTTAATGTGGGGGGGGGGGGGTGTGACACAGTACAGTGTGATATAGTGTGATACAGTACATTTAATACAAAAAATACAAAATATATAAATAAAAATACAATCACATTTTACTGTATATCCTTAGAACATGAGATATATATATAGTTCCAATAAATCCCCATGTGCAGGTCTCTGTTCTTCAATTGTGCCAGATGTCTCCTTAGTTCTTGTGCTGGTTCCTTTCCAATGTATAAAGCCAATTGTTGCACTTGCCCAAGGATTTGAAAAAAAACAGGATAAAGAGTAATTATCCATGGTATCTCTTAGAAACAATTATAATAATTAGATATGTTCATATATCAGGTAAATTATGTAGCTTCTGAGAAAATATCATTGGCAGTGTAAAAATGGATAATAGTAGCAAAAGAAAAGAGGAAAGTACACCTTTAATTCCAATGATATTGGTTACCCTTATATAGTGATCCTACATATAAGATAGAAAAATCTCTAAATCGAATAACTTCTGTTAAAATATAATTGTATTAAAGTACACAATATACACAAGACAATAAAATATCTAAAAACACGGTAATCCGTCCATCTGCAGAATTAGGTAAGATCTATGCAGAACCAATGTATTCCGGTAATTTATTAAATCTCTCTAACTGTATATCAGAAGAGTGAACCCATTGTTATCATAAATATAATCAAAAGCAAATGAATACGGATTGAATCAACAATGGGCTAATCAATACCAGTCTATATTATACAATAGAGATGTGTATTCAATATCAGGGTTGCATACATATAAATAACTTGCCACCTTAATGGATTGAATCAACAATGGGCTAATCAATACCAGTCTATATTATACAATAGTGATGTGTATTCAATATCAGAGTTGCATACATATAAATAACTAAACAGTCATAGTTTGCTCAGCAAGTGCCATCTTCATGGATTGAATCAACAATGGGCTAATCAATACCAGTCTATATTATACAATAGAGATGTATATTCAATATTAAGGCTGCATACATATAAATAACTAGACAGTCATAGTTTGCTCAGCAAGTGCCACCTTCATTCTGTAGTGTAGTTCTTTTGCACTTGCTCAAGGAGTATGAGATGTGAATAGCAGTATACACACAATTCTATTTGTTGTGCTAGGTCCCACCTAAATCTGTACTAGTAAGGGGACTACTGATAGTAGATATCCCTATATAGATTGAGCTGCCGTGGCGCTAGGTATCAAAAAGTACCCTTGGGGACAAGAATCAATATATCCAGTGAGGGTTAGTATAAATAAAACAAAAAAAATATTCCTATAGCACATAAAGCTCAATCATAATGCAGTATGATATATGCTTAAAATCAATGCTAAAAATCCCTTAACGGATTTGAAATTTACCTAAAGAAAAAGAAATACAGGTTATTCATTAACCGAAGAATTTTTTTTTAAAAGAGACTATATCATCTCTTTTTAACAGCATTCCTCAGTGGACATCAATTGGTTATATTTAAGCCATAACCATACATGTCTACCCTAAAAAGGATTATGCACTATGTGATCTGTTTGTCCAAGCATATCTGTGTGAGGAGGCGGTGGTGGTGGCCAAGTGGGGAGGTGCTGAGGAGCCGTTGTGCTGGGCCTGGTGGTTCCTGGATCCAGGAGGTGATGGTGGTCAGAGGAGGAGGTGATGACCGATAATCAGTCAAGAAAAAGGGCACAGTTGGTGAGTCAATCCAGGTAGGGAGTAGGGGGTCAGTGGCCTCAAAAGCCACAGAGGAATTAGACAGGTCAGAAGTTCCCCACACTGTCTACATCACGCTTACATCCTCTTCATATCCCGGGCCCTCTGATCACCTTGGTGGCTCATCTTCCTTCTCTAGTCACAGATCCTTGTGGCCAGGGGCATGATCTGGTTCTTCCTCCACTGGCTCAACCTGAGCAATTGGCACCACTTGTGACTCTGTGGAGGACCCGGACCTCCGGACCTCCTGGGTACTACAATGACAGAATAATGGTACATGAGTTAATATTGTATGATGATTTGATCGCTGTGTATTCCTGTATATCTGACATCATGGTATATAGAACATGGCTGTTTATGTTATTTGTCATTGTGTTGGAGTTATTATGTTACATTAATGATAACTGCTTTGTATTATGAGCTTGCTTAGGTATGGCTCATATCAAGATAATTAATCCGGTTGTGGTCTGCCCTCTGCAGCTCATGAAGACACATACTCTGCTGAACTAGCTGGTCAGTGTGTCAAACTATCTCTCATGAATAGTTGGTAACATTCTGCTAAGACAAAATCCCTAATAGGCTAGTACTCTACACTGCACATCCATCCCTACAGAGTCTGTATCTGCATATGTTGCAGTGGGCACACCAATTCATGGACTATCTCTTGGAGGTTTACTCACTATAAAAATATTTTGTCAGTGTTATCACAAACGATTTGACGCACATTTGATTCTGCCCAACAAGGAAAGTGATATTTGAGCTTCCTGGATTTAACTGGGGATATATTATACATCTATCCCTAGTCATAGTTACATAGTTACATAGTAATTTAGGTTGAAAAAAGACTTTTAGTCCATCAAGTTCAACCTTTTTTGATCAGTAATGCTGATGAATTGTTAATTGATCCAGAGGAAGGCAAACAGAACAAAAAACAGTGAAACTTTGGCAATTGTCTCAAAAGGAAAAAAAAAAAAAATTCCTTCCTGACCCCAGATACCGGCGATCGGATTCCTCCCTGGATCATTACTCCCTCTCTAATTATCCAGAATAGCCCTGAATGCCCTTTTTATTTAAAAATATATCCAATTCCTTCTTAAAGTTATCTATCAAATCCACTGTCACCACCTCCTTTGGTCGAGAGTTCCACAGATTAACCACCCTTACTGTAAAGAACCCTTTTCTTTCTTTAAGGTGAGATCTTTTTACTTCTAATCTCAAAGGATGTCCCCTTGTAAGTTGAAAACCTCTTGGCACAAAAAGTTTACTTGACATAGTCTTGTATTGACCCTGGATATATTTATATAAGGTAATCATATCCCCTCTTAAACACCTTTTTTTCTACAGTAAATACATTTAATTTGGTTAGTCGTTCTTCATAACTTAACCCCCCATTCCCCTTATTAGTTTTGTTTCCCTTCTCTGTAGTTTTTCCAGCTCTTAAATGTCCTTTTTATGTAGTGGTGCCCAAAATTGTACTCCATATTCCAAATGAGGGCGTACTAGAGATTTGTATACTGGCACCATTATATTAGCTTCCCTTGCTTCTATATTCTTCTTAATACATGCTAATATTTTACTTGCCTTTGCAGATGCTGATTGGCATTAAGCACTGTTACCTAGGTGGTTGTCCCCAAGTACTCCCCAATCCCTTATAATATCTGATACCCCTAGATTTGCTACAATAAGAATATAAATTGCATGGCTATTACTCCTTCCCAGATGCTTAACTTTAACATATCTTCATATTAAATCTCATCTGCCATTTAGATGCTAATCCCTTTGGAGAAAAGTACATAATTTTATGATTTAATTACCTTGCACAACTTTGTGTCATTAGCAAGTATATTATATTCACCTTGCATGGTGCTGGGATTCTGAAAGTCCACCATGCCTGGAAGTCCCACGACTGTAGCTTGTGCAATCCAGTCCTATAAGGCCCTTCTCCCACTCATTATAGGTTATGTTGCCTGGAGGGTCACCACCTGTAGCTCTTGCTGTTCTGGCCTCCTCTGTCATCTTCTTCTTGACTTTTGTCCGGCTGTAATCTTATCTGTGTTTGACAGACCTCATACCTCTATTAGAAAAGCCCATTGAAGAAACCCTTGCTGCCACTTCACTCCAAGCCTGTATTCTCTGGCCAGGCCTAACTTCTCTTCATTGTAGGATTCTAGCACAGGCACAGATCTCACAGAGGAGGACCATCATCACCTCAGGGGTATATTATTGCTGCATCTTCAACTAACTTTTAGATAAACTGTTCAAAAAGTTGTCTGGACCTTATTCTTGTAAGATTACAATCAAATAAGATGTTAAACTGAATAAAATGTAATCCTTGGCAACCATACAGTGGATAAATATCCGTTAAATAGTACTATTGCAGGGAAAATATTATCCTTAACTTGTGTTCTGTGGTGCTTCACCAGGGTAATTTGGTGTTTTTTTTATGCAGGGTCAGCTGCTGTGTAATTGGAGAGATGTATAAAAAAAGTACTACAGGTTCTAAATGTAGAGATGTCTAGGTCTCTGTCTGGTGTGCAGCTTCTCTCGTAGACAACACAGTTCACCTATGTGTGTATAAGCTGGATAAAAGCCAAGATGGTTGGGAGAGAGATAGCGCACCAATCCCTAGTGCAGATGACCACGGCTTGACAATACCGGTTTGCACGTAAATATTAATAGATAGAGGTGTAACCCTCACCTTGTTCAACCTCAAATTGTCAGCGCTTCCCAATCTGTAACCAGTGTACAATTGGTACTCCTGATGTTACTGTCGTTTCGTTTAGTGTTTCAAGAAACCTAGACGTGGAGTAGATGTATCTATATGGTCACCCCGAACTTCTCGTGCTGCAGAACTGCGCGCCGTCATCAGGGCACCGAGAACTGCGTTCTGATGATGCTCTGCACTCCAGCCTGCATCCCATCAGCCATCTTCTAATGCGCACCCCCCCATTTCATATTTACTGGACCTGCTTGCTGGAGGCTGCCAAGACCAAGGTAAGGGGCTGACAGTGTGCCATGTCACTGTCATTGTGTGCATGTGTCACTAGGAGCATGTTGCATTCCATGTTTATCACTACATGTCACTGTCATTATTTGCATGCTCCTAGTGATACATGAAACGATGCCTGGCCCATGTCAAGCCAAGCTGGTCCAGTAAATATGAGATGGGGGCGCTCACGCATGAGAAGCCTCTGTGGCATATGGGATGCAGGCTGAAGCGCAGAGCGTCATCAGAGCGCAGTTCTCGGCGCCCTAATGATGGCGCGCTGTTCCCCAGCACGCGTAGGACATGCTACCATCTATGTGTATATACAGTATCTCACAAAATGAGTACACCCCACACATTTTTGTAAATATTTTATTATATCTTTTCATGTGACAACACTGAAGAAATTACACTCACGCTACAATGTAAAGTAGTAAGTGTACAGCCTGTATAAATGTGTAAATTTGCTGTCCCCTCAAAAAAACTCAACACACAGCGATTAATGTCTAAACCATTGGCAACAAAAGTGAGTACACCCCTAAGTGGAAATGTCCAAATTGGGCCCAAAATGTCAATATTTTGTGTGGCCAACATTATTTTCCAGCACTTCCTTAATCCTCATTTGCATGGAGATCACCAGAGATTCACAGGTGGCCACTGGAGTCATTTTCCACTCCTCCATGATTACATCACGGAGCTGGTGGATGTAAGAGGCCTGTTATACAGGATGTACACTTACTACTTTACATTGTAGCAGAGTGTCATTTCTTCAGTGTTGTCATATGAAAAGATATAATAAAATATTTATAAAAATGTGAGGGCTGTACTCACCTACCTTTGTGAAATACTGTATATATATATATATATATATATATATATATATATATATATATACATATGTGCCGCTGAAGTGAATCGTGATTAAGTCGCTATATATAGAAATTATGTTATCGTTTCTGTGTCGGTGCGTGCAAAACTGAACCTAAATTAGACCATTGTTCAGTAAAGGATATAACCACAGCTACAGAGTACAAATGGATGTAAATTTATTGAAGTTCAATATTAAAACATAAATGAGTGAAATGGGAGAACAGACGCGTTTTGCAACTCTAAAATGTGGTCTCAATGGTCAAATTACCTCAGTTGCCTGGCTGTATAGGACCTCTTCTGTGCTTGATGTACAAGGACTGTGCTGTGTCCTTCTGCTGGGAGGTAATTACCTGTAGGTGTGGTTGTATCTTTTACTGAACGATGGTCTAACTTAGATTCAGTTTTGCACGCACCGACATAGAAATGATACCATCATTTCTATATATAGCGACTTAATCACGATTCACATAAGTGGCACATGTGTATATATATTCTAGGACACAGAATTGAAACATATATTCCCCAAACCCCCCATTCTTCACTTAGGCAGCCACCAAATTTAAGACAAACATTGATTAACAGAAGATTGCCAAATGAACAGCATAACAGAGAAAATGGCACCAAACCCTGCAATAAAAGTTGCTGCAAACTATGCCAACACATCTGCAAAGAGGACACAGCCACGCACAACAACAAGACCCACAACATCAGAGGATCATATTCATGTACATCATCCAATGTAGTGTACATTGTACAATGTACTGTATGTGAAAAGGGGTGCTACATTGGGGAAACCAGCCAGAAACTACACATGTGAATGAATCTCCACCGAAGCTCCATCAAAAAGCACCATGAAGACAGTTATTGTACTGCAGTTGGATACAATTTCACCCAGGAGAATCACTCCATCCAGAAACTTAAAAATAAAAGTACTCAGAGGAAATTTCAGAACTATCCAACAGCGGAAAACTTTTGAATTAAGAATGATACCATTTTTTTATACAAAGGATTTGGGCATTATCATCGATCTAGACTTTCTGGACCACTATCTTAATGTCGTATAGCACACACATTCCACATACCTCCGCCCTTCTATTTGTAAGCTGTTTTGTAAACTGTTTTTGTAAGCTACATGCTATGCTGAAATTATTTGCTCTTTATTTTACTCTGCTGTGTTCTTATCTACAACCTGATCTATAGACTTACTTACCGACCTATCAGGACATTATTCACAACACTGGTCTAGTTCTCACTTAACTCTGGCCAATGAATTTTGTTTTTCTTGTTTTTCCAATAATTTTTTTTTCATCTCTTTCTGTTTACTGTTTTTAGTTCATACTTGTATCAGTATCGCTTTTTGACTTGATAAAGAGAGGCATTATCTCTCTAAAGCTCGGACGCTTTATTATGAATATGTTTGTCCAATAAAAAAGGTATCACTATTCACTGCAATACTCTGATGATTCAACTGGATTACTGGACATTCATGGCTACCTTGCTATATATATATATATAAATATATATATATATATATATATATATATATATATATATATACATAGATACATTAGATACATCTACTCCACGTCACAGTTTCTTGGAACACTGAACAGTCGCATCAGGAGTACCAACTGTACACCGATTACAGATTGGGAAGCCCTGAAAATACCTCACAATTTGAGGTTGAACAAGGTGAGGGTTACACTGCTATCTATTAATATTTATGTGGGAACTGAGATTGTCAAACCGTGGTCATCTGCACTAGGGATTGGTGTGCTATCCCTCTCCTACCCCTCTTTTCTTTCATACAGAGGATAATGTTCACTGTTAAATTGATTGCATTGTTGACACACTGTAAGAAGAAAATTATATGAATATTTAAATTATAGCAACAATTTGAAAAACATCTCAGATCAATGGCAAACAGTTGAACTCTTGACAATTCCAGCATAAATTATTTATAACTAACACATCATATGTCTGATAGCAATTCCATAACTTAAAAATATTTTATTGCCTTGGTATAGGGTCTTTGCAAAACTTGAATTCATGAGAACACATTTCATATTCCTTGATCTCAAGTGCATCTTTGTCAAGTACTACTTCATGGTCTTTTTTTATTTCAATTCATCTAGCTAAATTATATCTGATTTACAATATTTTGCCTGGGTTGCATTTATAATTAGAAAGATTCATGTATCTTCTTTGACCTTATATATTTCAAATTATTGATAACCAGGGGTGCAAAAAATGTATTTCTTGAAAAATATTTTTGTCTTATGCACTGAATAGCTCAGAACATAAAAGGAACAAAAAAAAAAAAAAAAAAGAAACATAAAAGAGCAATAACACCATTTTAGTTATTTACTGTATCTCACCCCAAAAAAGAATGCAATGTTCTTAAAAATTCTGTTTTATTAGTAATAAGTCTAAAAACGATAATTAAAAATGAATAAATGAGCTCTTCTTTGCTCATCATAGTACATGATGACATCAGTATATATGAATAATATATTATTTTATTGTTAAATACTTTGGCCCTTATTAAATTAGCCCTTGTAGTGTCCTCGGTTCTTGCAAAGACATTTTTTTGCTGTTTGGACCGATTCCTCATTACATCCCTCGCAGCCTGCTTTGCGAGATGACACCAAAAAACGTCCGAGAATAGGCTCCGAGAGAGCTACGTAGTAACACGCAGCCATAAATCTATGAGGTGAACCTGGCACAAAAAATTGCCAGCAAGGGCTCCTAAAGCTTCTACGTGCTGCCTCGGTGCAGCCCTACACAGCCGTCTGATGCTCCCGCTGCTCCCTCAACACATCCCCATGCTGCAGGGGTACCTATACAGACCCCTGCAGCCTCCCCACATTATCCGCTTGCAGCAGGGATACCCAATCAACATCGAAAATGTTACATTTCCTGCTGCGGGTCCTTAAAGGGCAAGCGCACGCTATAAACCAATCCAGGCCGTGGCACCTTAAATTAACCCCCCTCTATGCTGGGGGTCCCCATCGGGACCCCCAAAGTGTACCCACATTGACCCCTTGCTGCAGGGGTCCAAAGGGAACCCCACAGCCCCATCACATTAACCCCTTGCAGCGGGGGTCCCCGATCGACACTGATCGTAAACCCGCTGCATTTACAAATTCAAATTTCCCGCCTTGCGGGTCCTGAAATGACTTGTGCTAAAAAATATTACCCCTGCTGCGGGGGGTACTATAAGTAACCCCCCAGAAAACTAAAATTAACTCCATCACACATGGGGCTCTAAACAGAGCCCCATGAGCACTTAAATTAACCCTATAACTCATGGGTCTCTATACAGGCCCCCATAAACCCTTAATTAACCCTGTCACTCATGGGGGTCAATACAAACCCCTATAAGCCCTTAATTAACACTGTTACTCATGGGGGTCAATACCAACCCCCATAAGCCCTTAATTAACCCTATAACCCATGGGGCTCAATACAGAGCCTAATGAGCACATAAATTAACCCTATAACTCATTGGGCCCTATACAGAGCCCCATGAGCCCTTAATTAACCCTGCCTCTCATGGAGGTCAATACAGAACCCCCATAGGCCGTTAATTAACCCTATTTCCCATGGGGCTCTATACTGACCTCCATGAGCACTTAATTAACTCTATAACTCATGGGGGTCTATACAGAGCCCCATGAGACTATAATTACCCCCCTCAGCCCAATAGGGGTCTATATAGACCCCTAAAGGACAATATTAACCCCTAGGTTAACCCTACAAGTGCCATGAGGGTCCTCCAGGACCCTCATGACACTAAGTACAAACACTACGCTATTCCCCCAATAAACGACTAAATCTCAACTAACCCCCTCTACCCTGACCTATTTACCCCTACCTACATAACACTACCTACCTAACCCCCACCCTACTAATTACACAAAATTAAAAAAAAACTAAGGTACACAAAATTAAAAAAAACGCCACTACATAAAATAAAAAAATAATTACGCACCTGCAAAGGAAAAGGCATACACAAATATCAATAGCATTAAAGTAATAAATACATTATAAATGTACACCTAACTACAATACATGTCCCCCTATCTAGAAATCACGCCCTATCTATACCTAACCCCTTATCTAGATATCACCCCCTATGTATATCTAACCTCCGATCTAAACATCACCCCCTATCTATACCTAAACTCTTATCTAAACATCACCCTCTATCTATACAATACCCCCTAAATCTAAGCTAAAATAGAATAAATAAATCCACTTACCTTTGCAGATATCTCTTCAGTTCGCACCCCCTAGGAAAAAAAGAAACATTGAATTATTAAAAAATTAAGCATTACATAGAATAAATAAATAGTACAAATACAGTATTAAACTTACATTTCCAGCATGTCCCCGTCCATCTTCTTCTGTTCTCCATCTAGGCCCCTGGGAAAAAAAAACATCACATTAGTATAAAACATACATCAAACAGAACAAATAAATAAAATATAAACATTATAAATTGAAAACTTACCTGTCCCCGATGTCCCTGGCCTTCTCCTCCTCTGCCCGACTGGACCCTTGATCAATCCGCGCTCAAAAAAAATAATCAAAAAGCTCCCTAAAGCTAATGAGGCCTCCAGAGCCTCTTTCAGTATGAAATTGGCAATGGTGCCTTCCGATTGGCTGAAAAGGCTGTCAATCACATTTCAGCCAATCAGAAGGTGCCACAGTGTGAGCCAATCAGGATGGGATACACCCCTATATCCCATTCTGATTGGCTGATGGAACTGTCAATCTTTTTTAAACCAATCAGAAGGCACTATTGCTTTCCGCCAATCACAATGGGATACACCCTCACGGGGTGACTGGCTGAAGTACCTCAATTAAGCTATGAGCTAAACCACGTAGGGTCACCCAAGATGAGTAGGTCGTAGCAGAGGGATCAGACAAATTGCAGTGCACTAGAGAAGGGACTGGCAACCCACTCCAGTATCTTTGCCATAAAAACCTTCTGGATTAGCACAATCAGACACAAGTTGTGTCCATGGAGCTACGGTGAGTTGAACACGACTGCACAAAGAACAAACGTCAAAACTTGTTTCTGATAACTTGTAACATTTTTCTATTTTTCTATTATTATCTAAAGGTAACTGCTTGGTTCGCTTTTATTGACCACTACTTTAACCAAATAAGTTATTACTTTTTACACAGGGTTTTATTTCTATATTGCAAAAAACTGAAGTATTTTACCTCATGGCTACACTTATACAGCGATTATCATACCATGACTTAATACTTAGATAGGAATAGTTTTTTACCTCTTGGTCATATTTTATAACCACTACTTCACCGGACTTGTTTTTAGCCACGCTATACTTTCATTTCTCTATACCATTGTTTTCAAGAATACATAGTTACTCTTTAGTTAACCACTACCATACCTAAATCAGAAGTGCTGTATATTTACTATCTCTTTCAGATTTAAATCCTATTATGTCCTTTAAGGAGGGGACAGGCACAATTGTTTTTTGCACTTCCCTAACCACCTCAACATCAACTCACACAGTACATACTGTATATAAAATATATATAAATATATAAATATATATATATATATATATATATATATATATTTATATATATGGGTCTGTGTCTCTAAATATATATATACTGTATATAAGTGCACAAATGCATATAACAGGGGGCTGAGGGAGGCTGAGGGGGCACACAGGGGGCTGAGGGAGGCAGCAGAGGTCCGCAAGGGTCCACAGGAGGCTGAGGCTGAAAACAGGGGGCCGCGAAGGGGGGGGGGGGGGACCCAGGGCCTGCAGGGGACACCGGGGGTTTCTGGGGCCTATGGGGGTCCACAGTGCACCATAAGGGGCTGTGGGGCCACAGCGGGCCCCGGGGCAAATGGACCCTAGGGATCCACAGGGGATCCACGGGTGCCATAGGGAGCCACAGAAGACCCACAAGATCCACAGGAGGCCACAGAGGCCATAGGGGCCACAGAGAATATGCAGGGCCACACTGAATCCATGGGGGCCACAGAAGACCTGCAGGGGCCACAGAGGACCCACAGTGCCACAGGGGCCACAGTGGACCTGCGGGAGGTTCCCAGGGGGCGCTGGAAGTCCACGGGGCCCCTCAGAGGCCAGGGGCTTTGGTGCTTGACTTAATGAATGCATCAGCTGCTGGAGATCAATTGTGGGATCCATGCCAGTATCTCCTCCAATTACGCCGCAATTGAGAGCAGTCTGTGGAGGCACCATAGGGAGGTGAGGAGACAGCACCTCATGGTGGAGTCCTACCTGGCCGGGCTGCTCCAGACATCAGCAAACCAGAGTGTGATCATCCAGGTGAACATTGATAATACTCTCTGATTCCCAGCACAGCCTCCTCCAATGCAGAGGCCTCCAACAACTCCCGAAATGCCTCCACCACCTCCAGTGCCGTTTCCTCCAGAGGGGAGACTTCCCCCTGCAACTCCCCTCAACTAGGGAGACGGCATGCGCCCACGGGGTGTTGGGGCCTTGTGGCAAGGCAAAGAAGGACGTATGTGCTGCACATATGTTTGGACCTTCTCAACAGCACTCCTCAGTGACTCCTCTATTGGTCTAAATCCCATATTATAATTGTCGGACTATGAGATGTCGTCACGCTTTGCGTGCTGCGTACGACTTAGGCAATGATCGCCGAAGGCGCTCATCGCTTGCGAGCCTCCTGAGCCATTAACTCAAGCCTCGTGCAGGGAGGCGAGCAGTGGGTCAATGAAACACATGGGACTTAGCCTCCAAACACTTAGAAAATGCAGGATTGCCTTTGGCTGCAAGCACTTGATGAACGCAGGACTTAGAAAAACAAAAGTACGAGATGCAGAACTTAAGACAACAACATTACGAGACCCGGGAGATAAGAAAAATACGAAGTTAACGGCCGAACCACGCAAAGCAAAAAAAACACACAAAAAACACAAAAAAAATAAAAAATACAACAAAAACATCACACACAGCACGGGGGAACAGCCATGGCGTCTGGGAGTGAGGTGCAATGCAAATTTTAGTCGATTTCAGTGAGTTTGGGTACTCGAAAAACAGCTAAGCGAGAAAAAAATGGTGGACAACAAGAATGAAAATGAGGCTACATGACCCTGGACTGCGCAAAACACCGCAAACCATGTACCACTTTTTACACAGGAACCTACGAGGTACAAATACACTATTACAAAGGATGGCAAATGCTCACGAACTGCATAGCACATAGACAAATTACGCTATTTTAAATCCAAACTTGCCACTAACAACATTATGCATCTACAGTAGCGCTTTACACAAATAAACCAACGGTTTGCCCTCGCGCACGCAGCCTATTTCTAATGCAAAGTTGGGACATTCATAACACTATATCCTCAGGCCAGCAACAGTCCCACTAGACATTATATGCTGCAGGACAATAAAAAGAGATTGTTACCTCTTCAGGCTATTGATTGCTACATATATTAATTAGAAAAATGTAAACTATATAAATTTATTATTCAATTAATTCATTAATTAGTATTTAAAAAAATATAGAGACGAGCCAAAGGGCACGCGAGGAGAGGCTCGCAATGAGGTCCTTAGAGTATAAAAAGCTTAACATTGTGTGACAAACAGCATTGCCATGGCTTCAAATCTTATTGACCGTCATTTTTTGACGGGCAAGTCGCTAGTGTTTAATATAATCTAGCCTGGCTACATAGTATACAATCACAGCCTATGTCATGGTGATATTTTGTAAGCAGATGGCTACCTCCCATCACATGGTCCATGATCCTTTTCTCTGTGGACCTGTAGGGTTATGTTTAACATTTCACCAATTAATGGTCACTGAGGAATGCAGTTGAGAAGAAAATGCTGCAGTCCCTAAATATTTTTTGCCCTTATTTTTCAGGACTTTTGATTTTATGCACAATTTAGGTCTATGAAGGCCTCTTCATCTGCCAGCATTGTTCCAAATATGAAGTAACTAGCGACTTGCCTGTCAAAAAATGACGGTCAATAAAATTTTAATGCTGTGAAACCTGTTTGCCACACAATATGAGTCTCTGACATCCTTAACCTTTTTTTTTATTATGTACAAAGAAATACAAAATTTAGAATAACATTTTTATTTTTTTAACTTTCAACTTGTATTTCACCAACATGTATAGAATATATTGTTTTTAATATTAACTCTTTTAATTGTCATATATGGAATAACAATATAACAATGTGTAAAGTTTCCATGAATACATATTGTGAAATATAAACCAAAGTGCTTGATATGATATATCAAAGTAATCAAGGAGCTGTGGTGTTTAATGAAATAAGCCTACCACCTATCCAGGCCACAACATATACGCTATTCCCTATATTCAAGATACTATTTAGTAATTCAGAATACCCAATACTTATAGGGGATACGATAATATGCACTTTAGCTCCTATAGTTTATGAAGTATAATGGGGATATTTAATAATATTTAATATTAAGTATTTGTCTATTTAATAACTTATTTATCCAGACCCTTAAGCCCTTCAAATTTATACCAACTTTTATTGAGGTACATTGATTACTTTGATATATTATATCAAGCACTTTGGTTTATATTTCACTAAGGGGAGCTTTTTTCCTTCCCTGGTAATAATTTTGCACTTTAATAAAATTTTACCTTCGGGTATATTGTATGTTCGCTACTAGCACTTAGCACTTTAGTTATTTGGGAGTATATAAGGCCACAAGATTAGTAGGTATCTTATCAATACAAGATACCACTACAATCACTTATATAAATACATTTGTGGACATTTTTGGTTCTGGTAACTGGACATATAGGATCTATAATATGAAGATATATTAATATGGCAATTTTCACACATCCCTTCGATTTCTCTATTTTGTCATAGTATTAGGATTTTATACCAGCCATTTTAAATTTCATAATAAATGTTAAGTTTTAAAGTTTGACTTATTTCTATATTGTAATTTGGGCAGTGGGAGTGCACTAATATACAAAAGGATACTAGTTCTCTCTCTTTGTATTTATTATCTCATATTTTTATCCTAAGTAGCACCCCTATTAATCCCAGATCCTTGTCAAACCTTGAGCCACCCTAAGTTTTATTTTGGCCAATTTAATCCATGACAAAAAAATATTTCCAGTATTTCCATTAATGCTTTCAACTGTGCAATGGTCTCATTGTAATGTTTCAAGAAGTCTTCACACTTATGTAATTTAAATGTTTCCCACAAAGTTAATGCATCTGGTACATTGCAAAAGATACAAATTAAAGCAAATTGTTCTCTCATTTGCTTTGGCAAATGAGAGACATCTTTTTTTTTTCCTCGAGACATCTCTCCCATTCTGTATCATCTGCCAAAAAGTTTTGATATCTTGCAGCCAACTGGAAAGTCTCATAAACTATGTCATTGACTGTGCGTAAATGTTCATTACTTTGTGAGCCCGGAACATGTAAAAGGAGTAATCTTAAACTGAAACGTTCAATGTATATATTCTTGGGATAATTTTGTAATTATCTTTCTTTCGTTGTCTCCATTAACCATTTACGAATACATAGTGATTTGGAATGTCAATGTATAAAAATTGTCTGGCCTGAGTGTCCTGACAATTTAAATGAAACCAAGCAGTAAGCGTTGTTGCTCTATGTTTACTTTGTGATAAAGCATTTCTTTAATTGCCTGCAGTGAAGCAAACAAATTGACTTTGTGGCAAATGGACAGCTAATCGATACACAGCATGTGACCGATCATGCATCCCAAATTTGACGCCACATTGCTTCTGGAGCACTTACATAGCGAGCATCTAAATAAGATAAAAGTTTGGCATGTAAAATGGGATTGTCTTTTTCATTTTGTGCACCTTGCACAACAACAGTTGCTGCATCATATCCTTTATACTGTATATATATATATATATATATATATATATATATATAGACATATTTGATGGATTTGATAGAAGTGCAAGCTTCCACATTGATATGTGCATTGTACTTCATCAGCAAATATGGAACCACATATCTATTATCGACCTTTTGGCCACGGATAATAGCTGTTTGTCCTTCTCTTCTTTTATACAAAGGGTATCCATCACAAATAAAATAAGTCTGCATTTGAAATTGTTTTGGAAACTCTTTTATGCATTTTTTATTTTCCATACATGGTGAATTTGGATTGATCTCTCCACATGGACCATGTATCATTCTAAGAGTTAAAATCTCATAAAGTTTGGAATGTTTCTCTGGATGTGGCAGTTCAGCAGTAATTTCTGAATCCACTCTGTCTGCCGTATTCAATTTATCTTTTTCTTGCAAGATTAAAATATTTGTGCATGTGGCACGCCTTTTTTGAAATTCTATGGTATAAATAAAAGCCACACATTTTCCAAATAAGTCTGCTTTAGTTATATCATGAATTAATGAATTGAGTTTTATTTTGGATACTCTTGCCACCAAATCTGGTTGGTCAGAAGTAGTTTGTCCAAGCAGTAGATTTTCTTTGATCTCTTGCCATTGTGGATTACATGTAAATGTAATGAATAAATCTGGTTTGCCAAATTTAGTGACAATAGCCATGGCATCATTGTATCTTTCTCACATATTGCGAGGAGATCCTTGGAAACAGGAAGACAAAATCATTGCTCGTCCAGCAGGAATGTCTCTGTTTGCAGCCAATTCAGCGACATAATCCATCAATCCACAATATTGTTCTACTCGAAGCTTGTTTTGTTGAAATTTTACAAAATTTAGATTATTTGCTTCGGTTTTGTAGATAGGAAACAATTATCCATTGTTGTGTGAGTTTTCCCACACATAAAATAGGATTATAATGATCCCGAACAGCAGTTTGTGCCACTTTATATTCCAGCATGGAAATATTCTTTCTAACACAAACTTTACTATTGGAATAATTTAGCAACTGTAATTTTGGTTGCCATCTTTACTCCCCATTTGGAAAGAAAATGGGATATGTTATAGGATCCAAATTAGTGCTTAAAATATTTATGTTTATAAAAGGTTGTTCTTGATTGCGTGGATATATTCTAATTTCCGGCTCAAACGGTGGTTCCCCATCATCATTTTTAAAAACCATGGTAACCTCATTTATTGTTGGTAAATTATACCATCTTTGATCAGTATGACGATCTCTTTTGAGAACCACATTTACTCTTGGCATTGGCAATTGATGTCTTTGCGCATGTGCCAGTTGTTCTTTTTCAACCTCAGCTAATTTTTTGTATGCTTTACTATATGGGTTGTTGGTTATAATTTTATCAAGCTGTTCAAAGACTATGGGTAAGCATTGTTTATTTTCAGGGAGCATCATTCGTTGTTCAACAGCTTCCATTGTATCAAGGACATATAACTGTGCAAATTTCCTTTGTTCTCCTGATTCTGGGTGTAAAGTGGATATAAAAAGTCTACACACCCTTGTTAAAAATCAGGTTTCTGTGCTGTAAAAAAATGAGACAAAGATAAATCATTTCAGAAATTTATCCACCTTCAATGTGACCTATAAACTGTACAACTCAATTGAAAAACAAACTAAAATCTTTTAGGTGGAGGGAAGAAAAAAAAAAAGAAAAATAATGTGGTTGCATAAGTCTGCACACCCTCTTATAACTGGGGATGTAGCTGTGTTCAGAATCAAGCAATCACATTCCAAATCGTGTTAAATAGGAGTCAGCATACACCTGCCATAATTTAAAGTGCCTCTGATTAACCCCAAATAAAGTTCAGCTGCTCTAGTTGGTCTTTCCTGAAATTTTCTTAGCACAGCAAAA
The DNA here is from genome assembly GCA_027410445.1 of Discoglossus pictus. Taxonomy (NCBI): domain Eukaryota; kingdom Metazoa; phylum Chordata; class Amphibia; order Anura; family Alytidae; genus Discoglossus; species Discoglossus pictus. The sequence goes on from CM050165.1 coordinate 74,754,524, forward strand.
GCCATGGTCCACAGAGAGCTTCCAAAGCATCAGAGGGATCTCATTGTTAAATGGTATCAGTCAGGAGAAAGGTACAAAAGAATTTCCAAGGCATTAGATATACCATGGAACACAGTGAAGACAGTCTTCATCAAGTGGAGAAAATATGGCACAACAGTGACATTACCAAGAACTGGAGCTCCCTCCAAAATTGATGAAAAGACCAGAAGAAAACTGGTCTGGGAGGCTACCAAGAGGCTTACAGCAACATTAAAGGAGCTGCAGGAATATCTGGCAAGTACTGGCTATGTGGTACATGTGACAACAATCTCCTGTATTCTTCATATGTCTGGGCTATGGGGTAGAGTGGCAAGATGAAAGCCTTTTCTTACGAAGAAAAACATCCAAGCCAGGCTACATTTCGCAAAAACACATCTGAAGTCTCCCAAAAGCATGTGGGAAAAGGTGTTATGGTCTGATGAAACCAAGGTTGAACTTTTTGTCCATAATTCCAAAAGATATGTTTGGCGCAAAAAACAACACTTCACATAACCAAAAGAACACCATACCCACAGTGAAGCATGGTGGTGGCAGCATCATGCTTTCAGGCTGTTTTTCTTTAGCTGGAACTGGGGCCTTAGTTGAGATATGGGGAATTATGAACAGTTCCAAATACCAGTCAATATTGGCACAAAACCTTCAGGCTTCTGCTAGAAAGCTGAACATGAAGAGGAACTTCATCTTTCAGCATGACAATGACCCAAAGCATACATCCAAATCAACAAAGGAATGGCTTCACCAGAAGAAGATTAAAGTTTTGGAATGGCCCAGCCAGAGCCCAGACCTGAATCCGATTGAAAATCTGTGGGGTGATCTGAAGAGGGCTGTGCACAGGAGATGCCCTCGCAATCTGACAGATTTGGAGTGTTTTTGCCAAGTCAAAATGTGCCATGCTGATAGACTCATACCCAAAACGACTGAGTGCTGTAATAAAATCAAAAGGTGCTTCAACAAAGTATTAGTTTAAGGGTGTGCATACTTATGCAACCATATTATTTTATTTTTATATTTTTTCTTTCCTCTACCTAAAAGATTTCAGTTTGTTTTTCAATTGAGTTGTACAGTTTATAGGTCACATTAAAGGTGTAAAAAGTTCTGAAATGATTTATGTTTGTCTCATTTTTTTACAGCACAGAAACCTGACATTTTAACAGGGGTGTGTAGACTTTTTATATCCACTGTAGATGTGAAGTCTGGTGGTATATTTGCCCTTGGCCTTTAAAACAGTAAGGACCATGTCCTGGGACATTTTCGGCCAATGTTGCACCCATTGAAGCAAATGAAATTGCACTGTTATAAGACCGAATGTTTTTCTTAAAATGTGTGTAATTTGGAAATGTAGGATCACTCATGATCCTTTTTAAATATTCTGGAAATGTGTGTCTTTCTGGAAGTCTCACCTTTCCTTTCTGACAGCAACTAATAAACTCTCCATCAGTTGGTCACTCTTTCAGAAAATGATAGGCCCCACAAAACTGACAAACCACATTCATTAATCCACAATAATGAGTGTCTGCTGTTAGTGCTCTAAATAATCATGACCTTTCTTAATATAGATCTCAGTTGAACTTTCTATATCGACATTGGTGTCATCTCTATCAACATTGGTGTCAGGAGGCAAAATAGGTTCATTAGAGAATGTTTTACAGACATTTTTTTGTTTACTTTTTATTTTCTCTGAATCTCCAGCAGACTAATTTTGTGCTTTTTTAGCCATTTTTCTTTTATTTAGAAGTCTTTGTCTATCTTCTTCTCTTAAACGTTGTGAAGTCTCAGGGGTCTGTGCATCTCTCCATCTCTGCTTCCTTTCCCTTGCCAATCTTTTTTTATATTCTTTCTTATCTTCTGCATTGTCCACCATTGTAATCTGTTATTGGAAATAGAGTTGTAAGAATTGCATTAGTTTTATTATACATATTTTTTAACCTGTCATATATTTCTAAAAAATGTAATGGTAATCTGTCTCTATCTGTCCCTCTGGGTGTCTGTGTCTCTGGGTGTCTGTGTCTCTGGGTGTCTGTATCTCTGGGTGTCTGTATCTCTGGGTGTCTGTGTCTGGCTGTGTGTGTCTGTGTGTGTCTGTGTGTGTCTGGCTGTGTGTGTCTGGCTGTGTCTGTCTGTGTATGTGTGTGGCTGTGCCTGTGTCTGGCTGTGTGTATGTCTGGCAGTGTGTGTGTGTGTCTGGCTGCGTGTGTCTGGCTGCGTGTGTGTGTGTCTTTCTGTCTGTGTCTCTCTGTGTGTGTCTGTCTCTATGTGTGTGTGTGTCTGTCTCTCTCTATGGGTGTGTCTGTGTCTCTCTATGTGCCTCTGTGTGCCTGTCTCTCTGTGTCTGTCTCTCGGTGTGCTGTTTCTCTGTGCTTGTCTCTCTGTGTTTTTGTCTTTCTGTGTATCTGTCTCTCTGTGTGTGTCTCTCTGTATCTATCTCTCTGTGTCTGTCTGTCTGTCTCTCTGTCTGTCTGTCTCTCTGTCTGTGTCTCTGTCTCTCTCTGTCTCTCTCTGTCTGTCTGTCTCTATCTCTCTCTCTCTCTCTCTGTGTCTCTCTGTATCATGAATGCAAAAACATAAACAGGTAATCATGTGTTCCTAAAGAAGAGCTACGCAAAAGAGCTATTAGCAAACTATAGATTGACATGAATAAACATCTAAAGTGTAATTCACATTCATGCAAAGATAAATGTGTTTTCATATATGTATTTTTAATGAATGACAACCTGTGAATAATGTTGATGAAAAAACACTTAGGGCCTCATTCTATTAGCGGCCGCAGCCGTTACGGGGCCGCAAGGACCGGCCGCAAGCTATTCTGCTATTCTATTCCCTTACGGCCGGAGGCTCCGGCAGGCTTGCGGCCGGTGCCTTGCTATCTCTTGCGGCCGCTCGCGCCAGAGGAAAGCCTTTGATCTAAAACGGCCGCAAGAGTTTTGCAATTCAATTGCTCCGGGAAACCTCTCTGCAAGGCTAAAAGCGAGCCGCAGCTTACTTGCAGGAAAGAGGTCTCGCTAGCACCAATTAAGCACATAAAATAGCTCAAATAAAGCCATCCTGCACTTTGAGAAGAATATAAAGGGATTTTAGGTGTTAGAAAAAATAGCACATAATTATCCTGTACTCAAATCCGTAAAATATTTTATTTTTAATATCCGTAAAATATCCATGTAAAAAGTCCAGAGTGCTTGGAGCACCTCAGACACACCCACGCCGCAGCCGGAAAATAAACAGTTAATTTGAACTTGGGTTTGGGCAGATGTGCAAGCTTGAGAGTGGGTTTCTTTTAATCCTCATGTCCCCCAATATGATCCCTAGCATTTACAGAGCTGTACAGTGCAGGCTTGAATTTATTTTTGCGTTTTTATATTTCACAGCTTACGGCTGGTTCCAAGATATGCGGCCGGCCGTAAGATGAGATCCTTGCGGGGCCGTATAATAGAATCGCGAGTTAACTGAACCCCGCAAGGAATCGCAGCCTTACGGCCGATTTACAGCCGATAATAGAATGAGGCCCTTAGAGACTTATTAAATTGCATTTTAACGAATTGAATAGTGCTCTATATAACCACATAACATATTTTGGTTATGTAAGTTTGTAGTTAGTTATCTTCTATACAAAAGCAAGGTCTTCAGTAAGTAAGTATTTGTGTTCCAAAATATGCTATGTGGTTATGTAAGCTCTATTTCATATGGCAACTTGCAATGTAATAAGGGTGTTAATTCTGTTTTTATAAATAATATCATCAAGAATGATACCTGTCAATTGGATGTGATATCAACTGAAATACTGCAGACGTCACTCTGTGTGTTCAGGGAGGTGCAGAGATGATGGATCTGTAAAATGACATATAAAAAAATTGTAAATAGGTATTTTAATTGGCATACATAGCAAACGTAAATCCTAATCATAAATATATGTTCAATGCATTTTAAAATGTTAAAAAGTGACCTAATATAATAAATGAAATTAAATTTATTAACTGCTTCTAAGATCCTATCCCTGACAATGAGCATTAACATAATGATGAATTAATGAATGAAAGAATACACATGAATAAAATAATGTAAAAGTGTTATGACTGCAAAATCTCAACCTGTAAACATGTTTTCGTAAAGAAGGAGAAATGGAAATAGCTTTTTGGTACTACATAAATTAATGAATAAATGAAGATATGATGCCTAATTAATCAATAAATCAAGATATAATGTTAAAGTGTAATTATTTCAAATATCAATAGCTAAGTATATATGTATTCCTTTTTTTTCCCTTGTAATTATTCAATATTTTTTTAAATAAATAACTTAAATTAATTAGGCAATATCTGTCATCCATGGGCTGTAAAAAATACTTAATCCTAAATTTGTAAAGAATGTCATCACAAAATCATATACCTGTGAAGTAGATGTTCTATAATGTAAAATGCTGCAGAGGCGACTCCTGTGTTCAAGCAGGTTGCGACGTGAGAAATATGTGAAAAGATGTAAAAATCATATTTAATTTTTTGTTTGAATGAATGTATTAAATAACATTGCTCAACGCAAATCAATACTTAATGCTATATTTGTAAAGAATGTCATCAAGAAATTATATACCTGGATTTTGATGTTCTATAATGTTAATTAGTGCAGAGGCGACTCCTGTGTTCAGGCAGGTGGAGACGTGAGAAATCTGTCAAAAGATGCAAAAATCATATTTAATATTTTTTTGAATGAGTGTATGAATCCTTGAGTACTTGTTGTCCTTGTCATACATGCATGTAGTAAAATAAATTGAAATATTGAAAAATTATATACCTGTGAAGGTTATCTGATTGCAGATCAAATGCTGCAAATGCCCCTCTGTGTAGTCAGGTGGCCAGATGATGAAACTGTAAAATAAAATAAAAAGCATTGTTAATGTTTGCATGATTTTAATTGGCATAGATGCAAAATATAAGTAAATGCACTATAAAATGTAAGAAAGTGATGTAAATATTTAAGCGGTTTGAGGATCCTATTCCTTTGAGACAATGAGCAGCAACAGATAAATATGATTACACTATAAAATCTACCTATTTTGTGATGCATTTTAGCACATTTAATTTAGAAATCTTGAAAAAAAAAAGACTAATTGAATAATGAATCATGAACATTAATAATTAAGCATCAACACACAAAAACAATTGCATTAATAATGAAGGCTGAAAACATAAATATAACAGCAATGTAATAATTAAGCAGCCACACTGAAATGTAAGTGCAGTGCAAAATGTACATATGTTTTCATGCATTTTCCCTAAAAAATTGTTCTATGAATGATCAATGAAGTAATGAATGAACATTAATAGTTGAGCAGCAACCATGAAATGTAAGTCCACTATGAAATATACATCTTTTTTTATATTTTTTTTACTACATTTGTTATTATGACTAATTAATAATTAATTAATGAACATTATTAATCTTAATGATTAATAAAGTAATAAATGAACATTAATAGTTGAGCATCAACCCAAATTGTAAGTCCAGTGATAAATACTGTATTTATCGGCGTATAACACGCACTTTTTCTCCCTGAAAATAGGGGGCAAATCATAGGTGCGTGTTATACGCCGATATTCCCTCCCCCCTCCTCATCCTCAACCTCCCTCCTCACTCTAAACCCCCTCCGCATTCTAACCCCCCTCAACAACCTAAACCCCCCTCCTCCTCAACCTAAACCCCCCTCCTCAACCTAAACCCCCCTCCTCAACCTAAACCCCCCTAAATACACCCCCCTCACTTACCTGCTTCTGCTCCGGCCTCCTCTCCGCTCCTTCACCCGGGGACGTCACATGCGCGCCAGTGCGCCACGTCATTAGCATATACCAGGTGCCGACAACCGGTATATGCTAATGACGTGGCGCGCTGGCGCAAATGTGACGTCACCGGGTCAAGGAGCGGAGCGGAGGCCGGAGCAAAAGGAAAGTGAGGGGGAGGTATTAAGGGGGGTTTAGGTTGAGGAGGAGGGGGGTTTAGGTTGAGGAGGAGGGGGGTTTAGCTTGAGGAGGAGGGGGGTTTAGGTTGAGGCGAGGGGGGGTTTAGAATAAGGAGAGGGGGGTTTAGAATGAGGAGGGGGGGGTTAGAATGCGGAGGGGGGTTTAGAATGAGGAGGGTGGTTGAGGAGGGGGGTTGAGGAGGGGGGTTGAGGATAGGGGGGTTGAGGTTGAGGAGGGGGTTGAGGATAGGGAGGTTGAGGATAGGGGGGTTGAGGAGGGAGGTTGAGGAGGGGTTTGAGGATGGGGGGGTCTAGGAGGGAGGATGAGGAGGGAGGTTGAGGAGGGGGTTGAGGATAATGAGGGAGGTTGAGGATAAGGAGGGGGGTTGAGGATGAGGAGGGGGTTGAGGATGAGGAGGGGGGTTGAGGTTGAGGAGGGGGGTTGAGGAGGGGGGGATGAGGATAGTGGGGTTGAGGTAGGAGGATGAGGATTGGGGGGTTGAGGAGGGGGTTTGAGGAGGGAGGTTGAGGGGGGGTTGAGGAGGGAGGATGAGGAGGGAGGTTGAGGAGGGGGTTGAGGATGAGGAGTGGGGGTTGAGGATGAGGAGGGGGTAGAGGATGAGGAGGGGGGTTGAGGATGAGGAGGGGGGTTGAGGATGAGGAGGGAGGTTGAGGTTGAGAAGGTGGTTGAGGAGATGGTTGAGGATGGGGGGTTTGAGGAGGGGGTTGAGGAGGGAGGATGAGGAGGGAGGTTGAGGAAGGGGTTGAGGATGAGGAGGGAGTTGAGGATTTTGCTTCAAAGTTCTTTATTTGAATTTTTTCCCCCCCTGAAATTCCCTTCTTAAAATGAGGTGCGTGTTATACGCCGGTGAGTGTTATATGCCGATAAATACTGTATACATATTTTATATTCTATTTTTTATGAACTTTCTTATTATTAATAATTAATCATTAATTAAGGAATGGACAATTTATCAATTACTAAATATATTATAAAGAGCAAATCAATAATGTAATTATAAAGTAAAGGTAGTAACAATTGTATCATTTTTTTAAAATAATTAATAATTAATAAATTAATGTCCATTCAAAATGAATTCAAATCAATTAATAAACATATTTGAAATGGTAATGATTAATACTGTGCTAAAGTACAGGTATTGCAAAATGTAGTAACGATTTTTTTTTTTTATTCATATTTTTTTTTAAATTAATAAATAATAAATTAATTAATATACTTTACCTATTTATAATAAATATCCAGCAATCAATATCCTGAAGAGCTAACAATCTCTTTGGATTTTCCGGCAGCGGAAAATGTCCAGTCAGACTGTCATCACCTTAGGAGAAAGTGTCAGCAGTGTGGCAAGTGTGCCCTATATATAGGCTGCGTGCGCGAGCCAGAACCATTAGTTTAGGCGGGAAAGCCGCCATTTCAGATATGTTATTGTGTAGATTGTCGTAAAATGGCAGCGATATTGTATGTGTTACGCGCATCGGAAGGATTTTCTGTCTTTAGTAACAGTCCGTTGTAGTACCTTGTACGTGCCTTGTCAAACTGCTACATGCACAGGGGCGGCCCGTCCATTGGGGCGTCAGGGCAAACGCCCCCCCAAATATTTTCTTCACCCTGAAATAAAAAAAACACAACAATGTATTAGTATAACCCAAAAACAAATAAATATAAGGTGTACATCATCATTTCAAGTCTAAATAGTATTAAAAATGAAGTAAAGTTAGTAAAGGGACACTGTCACTTTAAAATAACCCTTGCGCTATATTAACTAATGCTGTGTATCTATATAGCCCCCTGCCTGCACCCTGTGTGATCAAATTACAATAGTTATACACTGTGTACACTAACCTTTAGACTCTTCTCTCTCTTCAATGAGTCCTGGCCTGTCCCCCTGACCGTTAATGCATGCCGCCCACCATCACAGTGACGATATGCATGGGCGGTCATAAATGTATCAATTAATAAATTACAGTCTTGCATCATTGACCAATCAATGATGGAAGGCTGTCCAGTTACTAAGTGATCAATCTAAACCCACCCAGACCGTTAGCCCTGAGCGCCCGCCAGCAAATAGGGCCTCGAGTTATCATTTTGATTGACTGATACAGTCAATAAAACCACCAGTTCCCTGTCCCTTCCCCCTTTCTGTTTCTTGACCCTGGTCACGCTGAGACTGAGAGACCTCCCTGGCTGAATCTACTCATCTGCTCTGCCTGCCTAACACAGTAAGTCTACACCTGCCTCTGCCTGGCACCTGCCCTGCCCCTGGCCAAACCAAAACCCCTAGTAGCCCCTAATAAAAGTTAGGGGTGACCAGTTACCCCCAGTCCCCCACTATGCCTGCCTGGCCTGCCAGTGCCACCTACCCAGCCACCCACCAACTACCACCGACGACCCCAGCCATCACCCCCATGTGGCCTGTGCCACCCCCGATCAGGCCTGCCCTATGCTAGCCTAGCTATGCCATCATGCCACCGCCGGATTACCCCGATCACGGGATTGGGGTAGTCGGGTGGTGAGCGGGGTAGCACAGGCCCACATTGGGGTGATCGGATCACCCCCTTGATGAGGCCTGTGCCACCCCTGATGACCTCCATGTTGCCGCCCTATGCCACCCCCGAGGCCCGATCACCACCGGGCCCCCGGCACCACCCCGATGCGGCCTATGCTACCCCGGGTATTCGGGCAGTGAGCGGGGTTGACCAGGCCACATGGGGGTGGATGTTCACCCCATGAGGCCTGTGCCACCCCTGGTCGTGGCCTATGGGCGACCGATGGGCGCCTGACCGTGACCGACCCCACCCTGGATGAACCAACTACCTACCCCCCCCCCCTATTTTTATTCCATTTTTAGAAGTAACAGGCATGTATATGTGCCTGTCACTTCTAAAGATAAAATAAAAATAAGGGAAGGGAAAAAAAAATACAGTAAAAACATTATTACAATTAAACAGTAAGCTAACACATTGTTAGTACAGTTAGTAACACATTTTATACAAAAATAAACAGCTTTAAACAAACATTAATAAAAAATAAAATAAACAACAGCACATACTTACCTGTAAAATTGACCCCTCCAGCGTTGGCCTTCTGTCCTCTCTGGATATAGTCATGAAAAATAAATAATCCATGTTGATTGAAGCCAATGGTCAAATAAAATAATCCATGTTGATTGAAGCCAATGGTCAAAATAAAATAATCCATGTTGATTGAAGCCAATGGTCAAAATAAAATAATCCATGTTGATTGAAGCCAATGGTCAAAATAAAATAATCCATGTTGATTGAAGCCAATGGTCAAAAATAATCCAATCTTGATCGAAGCCATTGTCCATCCATCCATTCTGGCCCATTGAAAGAGGCCTCCACAAAAAAAAAACGACGCTCTAAAAAAAAAAAAAACAACACACTAAAAGAGCTCCTCCTACAAGGAGCCCCTCCCGCGATTAAATTGTTTTTTTCCCACGGTCTGCTATATATACTAATTTTTGAAGGACTCTGATTGGCTGAAATTTTTGATTGACATCGATTTCAACCAATGAGAGTCTTCAAAAAATTAGCAAATCAGCAAGCAGGTATGGAAGCCTGTAAGGGTAAAAAAGGTTAGTGTGAACTTGTTTGACCCTGTATGTATTATACATATTACAGGGCTATTTTATGTGATATACATGTTACAGGATAATATCCTGTAACATGTATAGCCAAAAAATAGCACTGTAATATGTATAACAAATAAAGTGTAATAGAAATGCATGAACAATATAATATACCAAGTAATAAAGAACATCAATTAATCAAATAATAAATATCAATTAATATATATTGTTGTATGTATATGTTTATGTATATTTATGTGTATTTTTTATGCGTTTATATATATATATATTTGGATATATATATATATATATATATATATATATATATATAAAAATTAATATCAATATATCACAATAAATAAATATATATATATATATATACTAATAATAATAATAATAAAGAGGAAAAACGGGGGGGGGGGAGTCCAGAAGGTGGCTCAATAAAGAGACTGGATTGGTTCGTGGTACTAAAATCTAATAAAAACAGGGACCATCTTTAATAAAAAATTAATATAAAAATAGAAAAACGCCGATAACCAATCAGAGACCTAAATAGGTCGCCCCCAATGTCTAAAAGCTAACCCACCCAGTAGAAAGGAAAAGGAATGAGGTAAAAGAAAGATGAGATGAGATGTGTATGTGAGGGCAGAGTGCTAGGCAGGAACGAATCCTAGGAATCAGAGAAAAGTGTGCAAGGATACCGAACAAAATAGGGTGTGTGTATAACTATAAACCTGTAAGGTCTGTAAAAGTGGAGGATGGATGTGAACCGTGGGTGTCTAAGTGTGTGTGTGTGAATGATGTGAGAAAATGTCTAAGTGTGTGTATAGGTCGTGCTAAAAGGGTGTGTGGAGATGAAATAGTGGGTAAAAAGCTACTGGAGGGTGAAAACCAGAAAAGAGTCTATAAAGGGTGAAACAATATAGTGCTAATAAAGCACTAAAAAGTGTCTGTCTACCACTGGAATCTCCTAAATAATAAACCTCCTTGTGGTAAACTGCAAGTACTGACTGGCTGTGTGAAAGCAGTAACCGTCTAAATCTATAAGACAGGACCTGGTTATGGTAAGGATACCCACAGAAGTAAGACACTATACATATATAATATTAAATAAATATAAGAGTATATATAAATATGTAAAAAATGGTAGTCAGAGCGTGAGGATTAATCCCAGAAACTTGGGAAATACTCACAGCTCATCACTCTGGGGTCAAAATGAATCCTCCCATCATCTCCTAGGCAGGCCGTCTGGGAGCAGCCAAAAAGGATCAGGAGTACAGTGGGACAGACAAAAGAGCACTTGCCTGACCGGACGCCGATTTCGCGTGTATACGCTTTATCAAAGGCAGTGGTACAATTGAGTCCATTGTACCACTGCCTTTGATAAAGCGTATATATATCTATCAATATATATATATATATATCTATCAATATATATATATATATATATATATATATATATATATTTATTTATATATATATATATTTTTTTTTTGGGCCTATATGTTATTTAAGGTTTTTAAGGTACGGTTGGGGCCTATATGGTCCCAATTTGTTATTTAAGGTTTTTAAGGTACAGTTGGGGCCTATATGGTCCCAATTTGTTATTTAAGGTTTTTAAGGGGCGGTTGGGGCCTATATGGTCCCAATTTGTTATTTAAGGTTTTTAAGGTACGGTTGGGGCCTATATGGTCACACTTGCTCTTTTAAGGTTTTAAACGTTACGGTTTGGGTCTTAAACGTTCTAATGTTTTTTTTTTGTTTTCTATAACTTCCCAGGTGCAAACTATCTGTGGAATCAGATTTGTTTGGACTCGTTGGTTGACTTACTGGACGTGAATACCCCGAGAAGGAGAGTCAACTGTTGGTGAGTATATGGTCACACTTGGACTTTTAAGGTTTTTAAGGTGCAGTTGGGGCCTATATGGTCACACTTGGTCTTTTAAGGTTTTAAAAGTTACGGTTTGGGTCTTGAGATTTCTAATGTTTTTTTTTTTGTTTTCTATCACCCCCCAGGTGCAAACTATCTGTGAAAGCAGATTTGTTTGGACTCGTTGGTTGACTTACTGGACGTGAATACCCCGAGAAGGAGAGTCAACTGTTGGTGAGTATCATTGCCTTTAATTTTCTGTCCATGTGTATAGGTGCAAATTTGATGTTGATGTAGTCTTGTCACATGAGGGTTTGCAATCTGTAATGTATACCAATGAAATCAACACACTGTTATTTTAAAGTAATTTTGTGACATAATATAAATTAATATACCGTGATCTCTTTCTTTAATTGGTATCAATATCAGAAATGAATACTATTGACTCTCTACTTATGAAGCCTTTCGGCACCCTAACCTATGAGGAGAAGGTGGAAGTAAAATGGTTAGGAGCTGACCAACCAGAGATAAATCTGCAGCAAATCGCAAGAGATAGAGGGAAGCAATATGTCCGTAATTTCAATACTGAATGGTACAAGAAGAATGACTAGCTTTCTGGAAGCGTTTCTAGGAAGTCCTTATATTGTTTCCCATGCATCCTATTTGGTGGTGACGCTGCTTGGACCAAAACTGGAGTGACTGACGTCAAACATCTAGCTGACAAATTGGCAAAACACAAAAGTTCTAAAGCTCACTTGGATAACAGGATCAAGTTTGAGATGCTTGGACAGGCGAACATTGCTGTTCAACTGGACCAAGGATACCAAGTCAGCATTCAAAAACACAACGAAGAAGTGGCTAAGAACCGGTACATCCTTTCCAAGATAATTGATTGTGTTCGCTTTTGTGGCGCTTTTGAACTGGCATTAAGAGGACACGACAAGAGTGAAACATCGCTAAATCCAGGAGTGTTTAGAGGCCTGGTGGATTTGGTTGGCAGTATCGATAGTGCAATGGAACAGCATTTGAAGACTGCAACTGTGTTTAAGGGCACTTCCAAAACCGTGCAGAATGAGCTACTGGACTGCATGCATGAAGTTATAAAGGAAGTGATTCACCAAGAGCTTAAGGAAGCCCAGTTTGTGGCAATCCAAGTGGATGAAACAACCGATATTTCCGCTAGGACACAGTGCGTTGTAGTCTATCGCTACATTGACAAGAAGCATCAAGTGGTGGAAAGATTTGATGGCTTCACGGAAATGAAATCAACGGATGCAGACTCCATTGCTGCTGTTGTGCTGGAAACACTGAATACTGTTCTCCCAGAGCCAGAAGACAAGAAGAAACTCATAGCTCAAAGCTACGATGGTGCCAGTGTGATGCGTGGAGATCAAGGAGGAGTTCAAAGAAAAATAAAAGACGTGTACCCGAACGCACACTACGTCCATTGCTATGCTCACCAACTGAACCTAATAATGGAGAAAGCAGTTTCAAGGATTGGAAGAGTTAGAGTTTTTTTTTCAAACATAGGCGGCATACCATCTTTTTTTTCACGCTCTCCAAAAAGGACTGGAGTTCTGGATGAGGTAGTTGGTAGAAGACTTCCAAGAGGTGCACCGACACGATGGAACTTCAACGTTAGGACCGTGAACGTGATCTACGAGAACAGAGATGCGCTACTTGAGTGTTTCCAGACAATTGAAGCATGTCTAAACTTTGATCCAACATCTATACGGGAAGCCGCAGGTTTCATTGGAATGCTGGAAGACAGGGAGTTCCTTTACTTCCTTAAATTATTTCATTTAATAATGCCACATGTAGACATCCTCTATAGTCAGCTTCAGAAGCGAGACACGGATACTGTTTATATCAAAAAAGTCACAGAAGACTTTGTCGCCAGCATCCAGAAAATCCGTAATTCTGTGGAAGAGATAGAAGCAAGTTTGCCGAGCGATCTAACAGTCAACAGACGGAGTGCGGAGATCTCAACCTTGAGACAACTTTCAAGAGAGGTATGTGACATAGTGGTGGTTCATGCAAAAGAACGTTTTTCATTTTCAAATCACCTAGTCAGTGCCAAACTTGTTCAAAGTGACTTGTATAAAACCCATGACACTTGCTTTCCAACCCAAGCTCTGGAAGACACCATGCAAGCATATCCAATACTGAAGAAGGAACAATTACGCACTGAGCTGTCACTTCTGTATGGGAAGACAGAGTTTCATACTTGTACAAGTGCTGTTGCTCTGCACAAACTTTTCCATCAATTTAATCTGCAGAATGATTTCACAGAGACAGTAAAATTATTAAGAATCCTGATTACAACACCAATGACTACTGCAGAATCAGAAAGATGTTTCTCAACATTGAAGAGGATAAAAACCTTTTTAAGAAGCACCATGTCTCTGGAGCGGTTGAATGCATTGGCGATGCTCTCAATGGAAAAGCAACTGATTTCCGAGATCCCAGACTTCAATGAAAAAACCATTGAGAAGTTTTCTTCTTTGAAAGATCGCCGTGCAAAATTAAAATACAAGTGATTGAAGCAAAGAAGAATGCATACCCCCAAGGTGTGCAAAGATAAACTGCGTTAAGCAGCACCACCTCACACTACCAAACATAACTAGTGGTAAGTAAAGTATGAACGGTGTGTGGGTGTGCATATGGAAGGAGCTATGAAAGGTGTGTGCATGGTCAGTAACAATTGTTGAAGCCTTGGCGTGGTTTGAAGGAATTGGAGGCACTTCCAAGGGTAGCTGTCACTTGTGTACAGGAAGCAAGAATTCCATGTCTGTACAAGTGCTGTTGCTCTGCAGCAACTTTAGCATCAATTTAATCTACATAATTTAACAGAGTGAGTGAAGCTATAAGGAATCCTGCTTACAACAACGAAGACTACTAAAGAACCAGAAAGATGCTTCTCCACATTGAAGATGATCAAAAAAGTAATTAAAAAGCACCATGGCCCTGTAGCGGTTAAATGCATTGGTTTGAAGGAATTGGAGGCACCTTCAAGGGTACGTAAAGTTCTCAGAAATGGCACCACCTCACTACCAAAAATAACTAGTGGTAAGTAAAGTATGAATGGTGTGTGGGTGTGCATATTGAAGGAGCTATGAAAGGTGTGTGAATGGTCAGTAACAATTGTTGAAGCCTTGGCGTGGTGTTACTGCTCATATGGTTATCCATATGCTAATTCAACGTGTTTGTTTGACATTGATTATTGTGTTGTCTAAACAGAAGTGAAATGTTGTTGTTTTCTTGAATCCCAAGATCCACTGGTTTGGGCCTATGCAGTGCTGATTGGTCTTCTAAGGTATGTTTTGAGGCTTATATGGTCCCACTTGGTCTTCTAAGGTATGTTTGAGGCCTATATGGTCCCACTTGGTCTTCTAAGGTATGTTTGGGGCCTATGGTCACACTTGGTCTTCTAAGGTATGTTTGAGGCCTATATGGTCACACTTGGTCTTCTAAGGTATGTTTGGGGCCTATATAGTTCCACTTGTTCTTCTAAGGTATGTTTGGGGCCTGTGGTCACACTTGGTCTTCTAAGGTATGTTTGGGGCTTATATAGTCACACTTGGTCTTCTAAGGTATATTTGGGGCCTATGGTCACACTTGGTCTTCTAAGGTATGTTTGGGGCTTATATAGTCACACTTGGTCTTCTAAGGTATGTTTGGGGCCTATATAGTCACACTTGGTCTTCTAAGGTATGTTTGGGGCCTATATAGTCACACTTGGTCTTCTAAGGTATGTTTGGGGCCTATAGTCCCACTTGGTCTTCTAAGGTATGTTTGGGGCCTATATAGTCACACTTGGTCTTCTAAGGTATGTTTGGGGCCTATATAGTCACACTTGGTCTTCTAAGGTATGTTTGGGGCCTATATGGTTCCACTTGGTCGTTTAATGTTTTTTAAGTATGGTTTTGTTCTTGAATAGTATGATTGATTTGCTTGTTTTCTTTCAACCCCAGGTGCAAACCCTATGTGGCTGCAGATTTGTTTCTACTCATTGGTCAACTTAATGAACGTGAATACCCTGAGAAGAAGAGCCGACTAATGGTAGGTGTCACTCCTTTAATTTTTCTGTTAATACGTATAGGTGCAATTATGATATTGCTGTAGTCTTGTCACATGAGTTTTTTCAATCTATATTGTATACCAATGAATTTAACACATTGTTACTTTACTTCTTGACATTTCTGCATTGCAGATTATGTATTTCAATGGGCTTTACAAGCATAAGGTCATTGGGCGGGGCTTATAAAGGTCATTATGACGTCAGGGGGAGGAGTTATAAAAATGGGTGTGGTTTGAAAAAGGGGGAGTGGCTATGTTTCGCCCTGTCGCCCCTCCAACTTGAAAAGTCACCAGCCGCCACTGTACATGCAGTATGTTTTGCGTGCTTCACGTGTAGCCTTGTTTTAATTTTTTACGGCGGCCATTCGATTAGGTAATTTTCGAGTGGCGAAAATCGTCTGAATCAAGTTAAATTCGCGTTCCAGCTCACTGATGGGTTTGTATTTTTTTCGGGTGTATTTAGTGTGTTTTGACTGGTTTTTGGTTTGCGCGTCTTGTGTTACGACTCATATTTGGAGTCGTAATTGTTGTTTTTTCTAAGTCCCGCGGTCGTCATGTTTGATCAGCTAAGTGCTGCAAGTTTTTTCAGGTGGTGTGTGGCGCCGTAAGAGTAAGATTGCTGCGATTTGAGGTTTGTGTGTGGGAGTTTTGTGGGTTTGTTTGAAGCGCCTTAGGAGTAAATAGCTGCGAGTTGAGGTGTGTGTGGGAGTTTTGTATGGTGTTTTAAGGCGCCGTAGGGAAAGTGCTGGGAGTTAACAATGCAGGATTGTGTTGTTAGTGTTTTGAGGCGCGTAGGACAAAGTGCTGCGAGTTAAGCATTAAGCGGGTTTGTGTTGTTCCAAAGTCATGCGCCTTAAATCCTCCACCTTCTGCAAACGTGGCCCTTCTAAAAAAAGGACATACATGGGCAAAAAAGAAAGGGAGATATATAAATAGAGAAGGAAAAAGACATACATGTGGAAAAAATATATGTAAGGAAATGAGAGAGAAGGAAAGAGACAAAAGGACTCATTAAATTTCAAGCCCGCATTTGCCTTCATACAGACCCTCTAAGGCTTGAAAATTGCAACAGTTACAGAGCCATTAAAATGAAAAATCCCACAATTACATGGCTGGAATCCAAAACCGTAAACCATGCTTCCATATGTAGCATTTCTGGCATAATCATGATCAATTAAGCAAGCCCGTAAAGTATGAGACTGTCATCATGACTTCAGTAAAACATGGCGTTTAAACCACAATCAATTAGCGTTTAGAAGTCCCATCGGATTCGCAATACAGAGATGTTGCAATATAGAAAAATAAATAAATCTTCTATTCTAGTCCATGCAAGTTCAATGATATGTATTAACACATTGATTGCTGGGATTGATATAACACAGAGATTACACATAAAAAAATAAAATAAATTATTGCAGATTTACGAGCAAATAATTATAATGCCTTTTATCGCTTTCCCCGTATTTTAAAGTTCAGTTTTGTGTTCTTATTTGCTTTTTCAGTGTTACGAACAGGTGTTTAACCCCCTTGCGAGTCCTCTCTAGTACTCGTAGAATTTTTGGCTACATTTGCCATTTACGGGTTTGAAGGCAATTGCAGGCTTGTTCAATTGTTGCAATTTAATAGTGATTTGAAAGATCAAAGGCTTTGATGGATCGGAGTTACGATTTTGACAGTCCGTAGGAATTTTCAGCCTGTAGCTAGTAATTGATTGCTGGTAGCTGGAAGAGGCCAAATTAATAGCTGTAACTTTTGTGGGCTACATTACAGGCTTCTGTAACTACAATTTGGACAATTTAATGAGGCCCAAAGTCATGATTTTTTTTTTTATAGAAACATACGTGTAATAATGTAGAGAGATAGCAGAGTTATATAGTACCCACTATAATAGTTGAGAGATTGTGAGTAACACCTGAGTGGTGCATTCTGCACAGGCGCTCACAGACCTTACTATTGTGCATTTCGGGGAATCGGTGGAACTGAACATGCGCAATGGATATGGGGTTAGAGGCAGTAGAGAGGAGAAATAAATATAATTAAATTAGAAACATAATATGTACATTAATACATTTTGTTTAAAGTTATTTATTACATCATTATATAAATAGTATAAATAACATATTATTATTATTTATTTTATTAATAACCTTTATTTGTAATGCGCTGACATATTCCGTAGAGCTAAACAGGGTAGATACAAGTCAAAAACAAAATTAACAAATTACAAAAGAATGGAGTACCCTGTTATTGAGTTTAAAGTCAAGCAAACAAAGCACTTTCTTTAGGGCATCCAATAAGATTGAAAACTTGCAAACTAACAGTCTAACAGGTATGGGTAAGGTATATAAAGGTGAGGTACAATATATTGCGTAAATTACGGCTGAAGATGGTAAGTTTCTTTAAATAGATGAGTTTTTAGTGAGGTTTTGAAGGATTTGAGGCAGGAGGATAGTCCAGTGGAAAGATGCAAGGAGTTCCACAGAACAGGGGCAGCACGAGAAAAGTCCTGATGGCAGGAATGAGAGGAGGTGACAAGAGAGAAGGAAAGAAGAATGTCATTAGCAGAGCGAAGAGTATGGTTGGGAGAGTATTTATAGATAAGAGCAGAGACATAATAGTTCCGTCTTTGACATATTAAGTCTGAGTTGACGAGCAGACATCCAGGAGGATATGCTAGAGAGGCAGGTGGCAACATGAGTTAGACGAGAGAGGGATCATTCTGGTGCAGAGAGGTACATTTGCATCAGCATATAGATGGTATTGAAATCCAAAAGTAAGGAAATGTAGATGGAGAAAAGGAGAGGATCTGGGACAGAACCTTGAGGTTTGCCAACAGTCTGAGGGCGAGTCGATGAAGAGGAGCCAGAGAAGAACACACTAAATGTTTGATTTTCCAGATATGATGTGAACCAAGAGAGGGCAGTATCACGGATGCCAAGAAAGTGGAGAATTGGGATAAGAAGAGGATGGTCAACTGTGTCAGAAGCAGCAGAGAGATCCAGAAGAATAAGAATAGAGACGTCACCCTTTGATTTGGTGAGAGCTATCTCTGTGGAGTGTTGGGACCAGAAGCTAGATGGAAGGGGTCAAGGAGTGAGATGAAAGAAAGAAAATTGAGAGAGATTGTTGTAAACGATACATTCAAGTAATGTAGAAACCGAGAAGTAGAGAGATAGGGGGGTAATTATACAGAGAAGCTGGATCAGATGATGGTTTCTTAAGAATGGGTGTAATAATGGCATGTTCTAAAGGTGATGGAAACTTGTTAAGGTGAAGGTCGAAAAGATGTGGGAGAGCTGGGATAAGTGTGGTATAGAGTCAAGGATGGAATAGGATTATGTTGACAATTTGTAAGATGAGAGGTTGATAAAAGACTAGAGACTTCGTTCCTAGCTAAAAGGACAAATTTGTCCATTATGTATTAGGGAATGATAAGGATGAAGGCTATGTGTTGTCAATTTGTTGAGAGGAGAAAAAAGTTAGGGCCACACTGAGAGGAAAGTTAGTTATAAATGTTTTCAATTTTATTAATAAAGTGGCTAGCAAAGTCTTCGGTCGTGAGGCATTAAGAGAATGTGAGGGAGGGTACTGGGGGAATGCAGTTAAATGTGCAGCAAGAAGAAAGTAATATGCCCACACCTCCACCTTGCTTATGCCCGAGTCTAGGTGTGTGACATGAAAACCATCATATGAAAGTGCTGCAGGAGAGGCAGTGTCTGAAGGAGTAAGCCAGGTTTCAGTGATAGCAAATAGATTCAGGGAGTTAGAAATAAAAAGGTTGTGAATGAAAGTCAGTTTGTTGCAAATAGATATTGCATTCCAGAGGGCACATGAGAAGGGCAAAGTAGAAGGTTGGTGACAGGTGATGGGTATTAAGTTATGGGAGTTTGAGTGTTTGTTGCCCTGTGTGTTGAGTGTAGTTGATAAGAGGTGGGAATGAATGAGGGGCCAGGGTTAGAAGATATATCTCCTGCAGCCAGCAAAATAAGCAGCAAGAGCGATAGGAGATGAGAGCTGGACTTGCAGAAACATTTCTGCTTATGAACTTTTGAAGATGGAGGAGATATTGACTGGAGATATTGACATGAGAGCAAAGAAGAGGGGAAGAGAGGAGGCAATGTGAGATGGTTAAGTTGTTGGAGATATGATAAGGAGAAAATGAGGAGGAGTTTGAGAAACAGACAGGAGATAATAAGGAAGAAGGAAGTAAGAGGAAACATTGTGACAGAGAGAGAAATCAACAGGAATAATTAGGAATAGTAAACAGGTGATGATAATTGGTCAGGTAAATTGAGTCAATAAATAAAGAGTAAACGGGAGGGGTAGGGAGGGAGGAAATTGAAAGGAGTTGTTTTGCAATGGGGAAGTTGTACATGTATTTGGCTGCAGCAAGTCAGGCGTCCTGATGTATTTGACAGCCGTTATCATGCAATGGTTATAAGCTACTAGAAAAAGAAAAAAATAAGTGGGGGATTAAAGAATGAGTATAAGGATTCAAAGCATAGGAATCAAGCTCAAAATGTGTTATAAATCAGAATAAACATTAAAATAAAAAAAACAACAAGATCAGAACACTATGTGTTAAAACATTATATAACAGAAATGAATATAATGATCATATGAGGAGATTACTGTAGATTTTGGTGAGATCGTTTTCAGAGGCATTGATTGCAGAAAACTGCTTGAATGCAGAAAGGCAGATGACCTGGTTTGTTTGTTAGGATTTATCTTGCAATGGATACGTTTAATAGATATTTGGCTGCAGCAAGACAGGTGTCCTGATGTAGTTATCATGCAATGATAAGGTTATAAGCTTGATTGTAGAAAGCTGCTTGAATACAGAAAGGCAACATATCTTATACTGTAGTGTGCCATGTGCAAAACAAATTATCATGCATTGTAAATTTCTTGCTGTTTATTTTCAAAAAAATGTATATATATTTATTTATCTGTTATATTCAAATAAAATTGTATGTGAAAAAAAAATGTTAATTGATTCAATATTATATTTTCTATAGTTGTGTACAAAAAAATTGTCCTATGGATCCTTTTTAGGAATCCTTGAACAACCAACCAAGGTTGTACAGAAACACTTTTTATGCAGCCTTTATTTTAATTATTATTGCCACATACTCATTTTAAAAATTCAATCTTTATTTGTACATTTAAAATATTGTTAAAAATGCAAAGATTAAAAAATTCATGTTAAACCCAACGTTTTTAATCCTTTGTTTTTTTTTGACGTCCAGCAAATTATTAAAGGTTTATTTAGGTTTTATTTGTGATATTATTCTATTCTGTGCTTTGATCGCAGCTATTTTATTTAATTACTTTATTATGCTCCAGTCAATAAAAGATTTTGTTTTTCAATTCAACTGTATTTGTGTATTTTTGGTTATTTTTCCTTGATCAAATCATTATCAGGTACCCTGAATTCTAATTTACATAAGATAGGATTTTTCTTTTATAATCCTTTTATCTGTTTACAGTTTTTTTTATTCATACAGCACTTCACTTGAGTATATGCTTCAGGTGCCTTTATGTTTCTTTTGTGTTAATCTTTTACCCTCTTTATTTATGCTAATTGTCGTGATTCTATTACTTAAAGTGCATTTTAATTCAAATTGTGCTATTCAAAACTGTTATCTTAAAGTGCTTGTGCTATTGTGACTTAGTGCTAATTTATTCTTATATTGTTAAATTAACCTTTTACCTCATGACTGTTAGTTTGTCAAGGTCACTACTTTACCTTATTAATTTAAAGTGCTGGTGCTGTGCTATTTTTTGAAAATGTATAGACTCCTGATTTAATGCTGTATCTTAAACTGTATGTTTCATTAATGCTTCTGTCTATTAGTTTTTTTAAAAGGAGGTTGTGTCCTTTTAAGTTAGTAGTGGTCCTGGAGCTATAGAGCTATATCTATCATGCTCCACGCTATGTTCGCATGGTCTGCGCTGTGATCGCGCTTACTGATGACGTCACAATCTCCCGACGCGCGTTTCATGAGGCTCTATCAGTCTCTCATTTATCAGGACCACTACTAACGTAAAAGAAAGATAGGAAGCCAATACTTTCACCACAAATTTTAAAATAAAGGCTGCATAAAAGGTGTTTCTGTACAACCTTGGTTGGTTGTTCAAGGATTCCTAAATAGGATCCATAGGACAATTTTTTTGTACGCATATAAGTAAAAACAACCAGGCCTAATAAACAAACTAAGATAATTTTTTTAGCATTATATTTTCTTATGATGGTCAAGTTACTAGTATAATACACAGGTATTGTTATCTACTAGATATCTGTGAGTTTCAGATATTAGTACTCCACTGTAATACTTTTTTATCAGGTGTGGCTCGTCCATATGGGCAATATGGGCAGCACCCCCCAATATTAATATATAATAATATATATGTTCTCTAAAAGACAGTTTATCACTGGAATTTCCTTTCATTTTTAAAAATTGATTTAAATATTCATGTTTCAGATTTCATATGATGAACTGTTCATCTGTAATAAATTGTTTGATGCATGGATTTCCAAACAGAATACACTGACAAAATGAAGCTTTTTTGTCAGTGTAGAATTGTAATGCTTCTCGTGGATCTGTGTCCTTTTTCCTGTTCACTCTTCCCTAAAAAATATATAATAATGTGTGAACCTCTTATTACTATGTTTTCTATTGTGGGATATAGAAACTCCTGATTGGTCAGCTATTAAGAGGGGGAACTAACAAATAAGGTGTTGACATTGCTACAGTGCCCATTGGTTAGCAGGGAGGGAAGCTTAAAGTGTTTTTTGTAATTTGTATGACCCCAGTTGTTTGCCCCAATAAATTAGTGTAAGTTACCCAAAATACAATATTAGTTACTGGTTTGGAAAACACGCTCCCCAGCTGGTATTTTTTATTTAAATAATTTAGCTATTATGTTCTGTTACGCTATCTAATCGTATGCATGATATCCTGATTCCTGAGGTCTGAGTGTTACAGCTATCTTCCAGATCCAAACTATATCCCAAATGGCAGGCTTCTCTTTTTTGCAGTCAGTGCAGCTGGTTAGCTTTGTGACAATAAGAAATAATAGATTGCAAGTATCCATCAAAAAAAAATTTGAGAATATAAGATTAGACATGTGCACATACATAGTTTTTTCTATATGTATTAACCATGAACTTTCATTACATTTATTGACCAATGCTGGAAACATCTTCACATGTTATTGAAATATATTAATACAAATAATAATAATAACAATCAAAAGGGGTGTCTTTGAACTTTGTTTTGGAAATCCTAGAGCAAACACTTCCTACAAAATTAAATAAAATGTAGAGAGCACACACATACAGTGGTTTTGTTTTCAGATTTTGGGTGTAAAGGTGAAAATTCTCCTGCACTATGATTCTAACAGCTACTGGGCATATGTGAGCAAATACTTTCTAAGTTCACTACGTTGATTTTGTTTTTGTGATTATTCTAAAGCTCACAAATCTAAACAATGTGCTATATTATTAATAAAGACTCTATTGATAGTTTAATTTAATATAAAAGGGATATCCTAGATTTAAGATGAAATGTAATTATGATATTTAGGCACTTGAAACTTATCTCTCAGATATTTATTTTTTAAATGATGTCGCCATTATTAAGATTGAAATAAATTGTTAATTTTAGTTTAAATACTTTTTACTAAAAGAAAAGTAGCTTTTCGCGAGGGGCCGCATTTGCGGAAGGTGGAGGCTCCAACGTCGGCTGCAAAGAGCCAAAGGCTCATTGCAGGCTGCAAATGCGGAAAGCGAGGGGATGCATTTGCGGAGGTGGAGTACTACGCAGCCTAACAAGCGGTTACAAACACCCACAGAAGCGGGACTTTGAAAAAATACATCTAACACGCAATGACTAAGACTTACACAAAAAAATACGAGCCGCGGCAATTAGAACAAAAACATTACAGACTTACACTAAAAAATACGAGCCGCGGGCAAAAAAAACATTCCGAACTTGCAAAAATACGACTTTAACGGCTGAACCGCGTGCAGTTGAAAACATAAAAAAAACAATAAATACACACAAAAATGACACAAAAAGCTTACCCACAGCAAGGGGGGCACCCAGGACCTCTACAAGTGAAGTTACACCTCAATTTAAGTCCAATTTTACCGAGTTTAGACACACGAAAAAATGGCCGCCGAAAAAAAACGAAAACGAGGCTACACGACCCTAAAGCCGCAAAACACCACCGAGCACATACGGCTTTTCCAAAAAGCCGTACGAGGTACAAGATACACTTTTTAGAAAGGACGCTAAATCATCCACACCCGCATACCACATACACTTTCTCAGCATTTTACAGCACTAACTTACACAATGCGGAAGTACACAGCTACACTAAAGGCTTCCCCTCGTGCACACAGCCTATTTACACTACACACTGCACACATTGCTGACACTTACACCTCAGGTCAGCAACAGTGCAAACCTACATTGTATGATGTAGGAACATCAAAACAGATTGCCAGCTCTTCAGCACAATGCTTCCTGCATATGTTACTTACAAATAGGTAAAGTATATTCATTTATTAATGTATTACTTATTTAATTAGCATACAAAAATACATATACACACAAAAACACTATCGCAATAAACGCAAAAGCCATTCACTGCGCGCCTCACAACGAGCACCAATGCTGCTCATAGCACACAAACTACACCAGGGGACAGCCGTGCAATAAGCGCAGAAAGCAGATCAGCGCAGACCTTACAATGACAGCAAAAGCGCCTCTGATAAAAACATATACAACAACCATGAGGCTCGCAATGAGCGCTGAAGGATGTAAGACCACCAAAAAATTAATGTCTGTGGCAAACAGCATTACCTGTCTTACAATTTTATTGCCCAGTCATTTTTGACGGGCAAGTCGCTAGGTATATAATAATAGATATTTTTTTTACCACTAAATTAAACCATTATTTTTGTGGAGATTTAAACTGTTCTTTGAATAGTTCTGGAGACCATCTATAATTTTTTGTAAGGATGTCTGCCACTATAAATACATTTTGTTGGATCCAACAATTAATTTGAGAGTATTGAATAACCATGATGGAAGTAGCCATGAAACGTCCAATAATAAATGTTCTCTTGTTAATTTGCTTTCATAAAGTTAAGAATTGTGATATACACTGTGGGGGATTTTTTATATTGATTTTTTATATTGATTTTGAATTTAAAAATGTTCCACAATACTTGTATCAAAATATTTTGTTCTTTAAGAATATTTCTTTTAATTTTTGCCTAACATTGTGGGGAATTTGTGATAAACCATTTAGTCAATTGTTACATAGTTACATAGTTACATAGTTACATAGTAATTAAGGTTGAAAAAAGACTTTCAGTCCATCAAGTTCAACCTGTTAAGATCTCCTCTGATCTGCAATATGCGGATTAGTTATTAATTAAATTATTGATTAAATAATTATTAATAGTATAGTATTGGAGAATGAATAAAGAGTTAGTCCATCAAGTTCAACCTTTTTAGATCTCTATTGATCTTTTTAATTTGGACTATTTATTATTATTGTTAATTGTTAATTATTGTTAATTGATCCAGAGGAAGGCAAACATAAAAAAAAAACCCATTGAAACTTTGCCAATTGTCTCATAAGGGGAAAAAAAAGCAAAATTCCTTCCTGACCCCAGAAACTGGCGATCAAATTTCTCCCTGGATCAATATTCCTTGCTAGTTATCTAGGATAGCCTTGAATGCCCTCTTTATTCAGAAATATATCTAACCCATTTTTGAAGTTGTCTATCGAATTCACTGTCACCACCTCCTTTGGTAGAGAATTCCACAGTTTAACCACCCTAACTGTGAAGAACCCTTTTCTTTGTTTAAGGTGAAATCTTTTTTCCTCTAACCTCAACGGATGTCCTCTTGTCAGTTGAAAATCTCTTGCTACAAAAAGTTCACTTGACAAAGCCTTATATTGACCCTGGATGTATTTAAATAACGTAATCATATCTCCTCTTAGACGCCTTTTTTCTAGCGAAAATAAGTTTAATTTTGCTAGTCTTTCTTCATAACTTAGCCCCTCCATTCCCCTTATTAGTCTTGTAGCCCTTCTCTGTACTTTTTCTAACTCTAAAATGTCATTTTTATGAAGCTGTGCCCAAAATTGTAATCCATATTACAAATGAGGGCATACGAGGGATTTGTATAGAGGCAGAATTATATTTGCTTCCCTTGCATCTATACCATTCTTAATATACTAGCGACTTGCCCGTCAAAAAATGAGGGCAATAGAATTGGAAGGCAGGTAATGCTGTTTGGTACACAAAGTAAGTATTTTGGTTGTGTGAGTACTGTTGGCGCTCATTGCAAGCCTCGTGCTGAGCGCCTTCAGCGTTCATCGAGTGTCAAAGGCGTCAAAGGCACTCATTGCGAGCCTCTCGGTTGGTGTATGTTTGGTTATGAGAGCTCCTTTGGCGCTGATTGTAAGGTTTGTGCTGATGGCGTTTTGGATGACATTGTAAGCCTCTCCCCTGGTGTAGTTGTGGTTCTGCAAACACCGTTGGCGCTGCTTGTGAGGCTCGCGCAGATCGCCTTGATGATTTATTGTAATTCTGTAATTTTTGTATTTGGTTTTCTCTGTGTATGTATTTTTTAATGTAAATTAATTAATTATTAAAGTTATAAATTCATATAATTTACCTATTTCTAATTAATATATGCAGGAAGGAATATGCTGAAGAGTTAACAATCTGTTTTGATGTTCCTGCAGCATACAATGTAGATTTGCACTGTTGGTGAGCTGATGTGTAAATGTCAGCAATGTCTGCAGTGATTAGTGTATATTGGCTGTTTGCGTGAGGGAAAACCGTTTGTTTAGCTAGTTTTTTGTAATGTTAATGTTATTAGTTTGCAGGTAGTGTCGTAAAATGGCTGCGATTGTGTATGTGTTAGGCGGTGTGAAACATTTAGCGTGCTTCCTAATAGTGTATTTAGTAGGTCGTACGGGTCTGTGGAAAAGTTGTATGTGCTTGGCGGCGTTTTGCGTTCTTAGGGGTCGTGTAGCCTCATTTTTGTTTTTTTCGGCGGCCAATAGGGGATTTTCAAGTGTCAAAAATCTTAAAATTCTATCAAAATTGTTGTGTAACCTAATTCCCAGATGTCCTGGGTGTCCCCCTTGCTGTGTGTGTATTTTGATTTTGATTTTATTTTGTATTTAGTGTGTTTTTCGCTGTGCGTGTTGTGGCCGTTAAGTTCGTATTTTTTGCGTCTCATACTTTTCCCCCCCTCAGTGGCGGTTTTATTTTGTAAGTGTTACAGGCCGTAATTTTTATAGGTGATTTTTTTCAAAGTGCTACGAGTCTCGCACTTTGAATTGTGTTTTTGAGTTGTGTGTTGATGTGTAGTCCCGCGGGTTTTAAGTATGATGCGCAAGGCGTGCGGGGCCGTAAGGATGAGCGCCTATTGCACTCATCTCCACCAGTGCAGTGAGCGCCTTTATCGATCCCCGGCTGCTGAGAACTATATATGTGATGCTAATATTTTACTTCTTCACTTAAGTTTGGTAAGAGTTTAACAGTTTAACACATAGATATTTCATATGTATATATATAGAGTATATATATATATCACATATATAGTTGTGAGCATGCGGGTCGTTGCTAACGCTGCAGGCTCGCGTAGCGAGCTTGCAGGGCCTTGCGAAGCAAGGGCCGCAGTTGTTGGCAAGGAGTAAGGTGTTAATTTAGTTTTTGCCATGTACTTAACCCCTGTATAGCGCTATGAAATATATTGGTGTGTTACCAATAAAGATAATAATAATAACTATTGATGTGCCGAACAGTTCGCCGGAGAACTATTTGCGACGATTTTCGCATGTTCGCGTTCGCATCGAACGGCGAACACATGCGCTTTTCGGTCTGCCCCTATTCTTTATCATTGAGGAAACTTTGACCCTGCACCTTACAGTCAGCAGACACATTCCAGCCAATCAGCAGCATACACTCCCTTCCAGGGCCTTCCATCTGAAGGACAGCCTCCATTTTAGAATCATTCTGAAGCTACATTCGTTAAAGAGAGGACATATATTCTACCTGCTGCTGATTTAATAGGGAAATAGATAGCCAGGCTGTGTATTTAGCTTTCACTACACACCTGAAGGACTCATTTGATATCTGCTGCAAGGACAGCAACCCAAAAAGCCCTTTTTAGGGCTAGAACATCATTTATTTTATTTTATTATTTTTTTCTGTGTAATCTAATTGCATATGCCTGCCTGCTAGCATGTGTGTGAGGCCTATTGCATCTACTCTTTTGCCAGTGCACAGTAACACTCATATCTGGTGCAACCGTAGTGTACAGTGACATAAAACAACCCTTTTTTTCTGTAATCGATTGAATATAAGTTGACTGCCTACAGGTGTGTGTGTGAGGCCTATTGCATCTACTCTGCCAACTTTTGCAAGTGCACAGTGACACTCATATCTGGTGCAAACGTAGTGTACAGTGACATAAAACAACCCTTTTTTGACTGTAATCGATTGAATATCAGTTACCTGCCTACAGGCGTGTGTGAGGCCTCCAGCGCCTACTCTGCCAACTTTTGCCAGTGCACAGTGACACTCATATCTGGTGTCACAGTAGCTTGCACGCATAGTACCACTAATCGGAAAAAAAATGACAGGCAGAGGCAGGCCACCCCGCAGGGGCGGTCATGGTCGTGGTGCTGTGATTCCCTTTGGCCCTAGAATAATGCCCAGTTTTCAGAGGCAACGTACCCTAAACTTGAAAAGTTCTGAGGACATGGTTGACTGGCTAACACAGGACACCCAATCTTCTACAGCTTCCGCTCGGAAACTAGACGCACCATCCTCCTCCAGCTTAGATTCGGGCACCTCTCCAGTTACCACTCGCCCACCAGCCGCCACCACCAACACTAGCACCACAGCCGCTTCACTTGATCCGTCAGCAGAGATATTTACACATCCGTTGGAAGAAATGAGTGATGCACAAACATTAGTGCCAGAGGATGTAGATAACAGGGATATGTCCCAGTCAGGCAGCATTACACACATGGACGTACGGTCTGATGATGATGATGACGTTGTACCCGGTGCTGCTTCCTTTGTTGAGTTGTCAGATACAAGTGAAGTGGTTGATGATGACGATGCGTCCGTGGATGTCACGTGGGTGCCCGCTCTAAGAGAAGAAAAAAAGGAGGAAAGTTCAGATGGGGAGACAGAGAGGAGGAGGAGACGAGTTGGAAGCAGCGGGAGGTCGTTGAAAGTAGCTAGTGGCACAGTCAGACAGCATGCATCGGCTCCCGGGGTCAGCCAGACAGCACGCCAGTCAACGCATGCTGTTGCCACCACCAGAATGCCGTCATTGCAGAGCTCAGCAGTGTGGCAATTTTTTCGTGTGTCTGCCTGTGACAACAGTGATGCCATTTGCAACCTGTGCGAAAAGAAACTGAGTCGTGGGAAGTCCAACACCCACCTAGGTACAACTTCTTTGCGAAGGCACATGATGTCACACCACAAACGCCTATGGGATCAACACATGAGTACAAGCAGCACACAAAGTCAAAGCCGCCATCCTCCTCCTGGTCCAGCATCTTCAGCCACGTCAACCACTGCTGCCCTGCTTGCCCCCTCTCAACCATCCACCACTCCGTGTCTCGCCCTGAGCAGTCCCTGCTCATCTGCCCACAGTCAGGTGTCTGTCAAGGACATGTTTGAGCGTAAGAAGCCAATGTCACAAAGTCACCCCCTTGCCCGGCAAGTGACAGCTGGCTTGTATGAACTCTTAGCCCGCCAGCTTTTACCATACAAGCTGGTGGAGTCTGAGGTGTTCAAAAAATTTGTAGCTATTGGGACACCGCAGTGGAAGGTACCCGGCCGAAATTTCTTTGCACAAAAGGCAATCCCCAACCTGTACTCGATTGTGCAAAAGGAAGTAATGGCATCTCTGGCACACAGTGTTGGGGCAAGGGTCCATCTGATCACGGATACCTGGTCTGCAAAGCATGGTCAGGGCAGGTATATCACCTACACTGCGCATTGGGTAAACCTGGTG
This sequence comes from Discoglossus pictus, assembly GCA_027410445.1. Classification (NCBI taxonomy): domain Eukaryota; kingdom Metazoa; phylum Chordata; class Amphibia; order Anura; family Alytidae; genus Discoglossus; species Discoglossus pictus. The sequence goes on from CM050165.1 coordinate 74,784,146, forward strand.
ACGGCTGCCAAGCATGGAATACGTGGCTCTGCAGAGGAGTTGGTTACACCGCCACGACTTGCAGGCAGGCCTGCTGCCACCTCCTCTACTCCTCCTACTCCATCCTCTTCCATAACTTCCTCGGCTGAGTCCTCTTCTGCTGCTGCTATGTCTTGCTCCACATCAACGGCACCCCCCCCAGCTCCACAGGTACTATTCCACAACCGGGATACGGCAGTGTCACGCCATCTTGGGGTTGACTTCCCTGAAAGCAGAGAGTCACACCGGACCAGCACTCCTGTCCACCCTGAACGCACAGGTGGATCAGTGGCTGACTCCGCACCAACTGGAGATCAGCAAAGGGGTTTGTGACAACGGAAGAAATTTGTTGGCGGCATTGAATTTGGGCAAGTTGACACATGTGCCGTGCATGGCACATGTGTGTAATCTGATTGTACAACGCTTTGTGCATAAGCACCCAGGCTTACAGGACGTCCTGAAGCAAGCCAGGAAGGTGTGTGCCCATTTCAGGCGTTTCTACATGGCCATGGCGCACTTTACAGATATCCATCGGCGAAACAACATGCCAGCGAGGCGCTTGATTTTAGACAGCCCGACACGTTGGAATTCAACACTCCTAATGTTCGACCACCTGCTCCAACAAGAAAAGGCCGTTAACGAGTATTTGTATGACCGGGGTGCTAGGACAGCCTCTGCGGAGCTGGGGATTTTTTTGCCACGTTACTGGGCGCTCATGCGCAATGCATGTAGGCTCATGCGTCCTTTTGAGGAGGTGACAAACTTGGTCAGTCGCACCCAGGGCACCATCAGCGACATCATACCATTTGTTTTCTTCCTGCAGCGTGCCCTGCGAAGAGTGCTGGATCAGGCCATAGATGAGCGTGAAGAGGAAGAGGAAGAGTTGTGGTTACCATCACCACCAGAAACAGCCTTATCAGCATCGCTTGCTGGACCGGCGGCAACGCTGGAAGAGGATTATGAGGAAGAGGAGTCAGAGGAGGAATGTGGCTTTGAGGAGGAGGAGGAAGACCAACCACAACAGGCATCCCAGGGTGCTCGTTGTCACCTATATGGTACCCGTGGTGTTGTACGTGGCTAGGGGGAAGAACATACCTTCAGTGAGATCACTGAGGACGAGGAACGGGACATGACTAGCTCGGCATCCAACCTTGTGCAAATGGGGTCTTTCATGCCGTTGTGCCTGTTGAGGGACCCTCGTATAAAAAGGATGAAGGAGAACAACCTGTACTGGGTGTCCACGCTACTAGACCCCCGGTATAAGCAGAAAGTGCCTAAAATGTTACCGAATTACCACAAGTCGGAAACGATGCAGCACTTCCAAAATAAATTAAAAAGTATGCTTTACACTGCGTTTAAGGGTGATGTCACAGCCCAACGGCAATCTAACAGCGGAAGAGGTGAACATAATCCTCCTCCTCCCACGACCACGCCGGCAAGGAGAGGACGCTTTACAGACGTGTTGTTGATGGAGGACATGCAGAGCTTTTTAAGTCCTATGCATGGACACAGCCCTTCGGTGTCCACCCTCAGAGAAAGACTCGACTGTCAGGTAACAGACTACCTCACCATAACTACAGATATCGACACTATGAGGAGCGATTAACCCCTTGACTACTGGGTGTGCACGCTTGCCCTGTGGCCTGAGCTATCCCAATTTGCCATAGAACTTCTGTCCTGGCAGCTTCAAGTGTCCTGTCAGAAAGGACCTTCAGTGCAGCAGGAGGTTTTGTCACTGATAAGAGAAGTCGCCTAGGTCAAAAAAGTCTAGATTAACTCATCTTTATTAAGATGAATGAGGGATGGATCCCGAAGGGACTGACAGTGGGCGATACATTCGATTAAAAAAGGCCTGATAGATGAGCTGCTAATAATGGTCCACACGCTGCTGTATTTTATCCCTGAATGCCGGATGACTTGCGTGACTTATCCGCCACCAACTAGGGTTCAAGACGCAATGTTTTAGGGCACTTTCTGTCTGGCAAACTAACATCAATTTTTCTGGTTGCTGCAACAATACCTAATTTTTTCATTTAAATTATTTTATTTTAGAAGGCGTACAGCATGTAATGAAAAATAAAGCATTTTTGAACAGTCTTGCATAACAGTTGTGCAAAAATACATATTTACAATAAAGACATTTTGTGAAAGTTAGCTGGCTATTCCTTCTTATTTTTACTTTTTAGGTTAATAATTTTTCTTATTTTTTACTGTGATTGCAATTTAAGAGATACCTAAAACATGATAAGACAGACAATAGTAAAGAGTATATCTGCAGGAAACACCAAAGTCCTATTAGCTATCATCCCTCCAGCAGTATTAGCTTATTATTTACAATATCTAACCTGGGCAATCACCCTTGCGTTACCCTAGGGCAGGCTTCAGTAAGCGACCTCTCCTTTCCTGGGATGATTTTGCTGCTGGTTGCTTCTGAAGGGTCTCCAGGGCTCCCCCACTCCGGTCCTTCCCCCAGTGTCGCTTCAACCAGTAACAAATGTTTTATATTTGTAAAGCGACCCAATGATCCCTCTTGATAGAGGTTTATCTTTACAAATTTTGGAGAACCAATTTAAGACCGGTGTCCCCTGTTTCTGGGTCAGTGAGTGTGTGAAATGCCTCAGCCTACAGTAATTGTAATGACAGAGGTAGCTCATGCTTGTCCCTCAGTTCCTCATAGGTGAGCATCTGGCCCTTTACTAACCAGTCTCCCAGTCTATCTAGTTTCCTTGACCTCCACCAGTGTTGTGATGTTGTGCTCATGAGTTTCGGGGCCTGAGGGTGGTCAAGAATTGGGGTCATTTGGGTCGATCCAGGGAACAGACCCGTGTGTTTCTTGGCCCATTTCCAGTATGATAGTGAGTGTCTGATTAGGGGGTTTGGCGAGTTTTTAAGGCTCTGAGGCAATTCTGATAGCCAAGCCACCTTGTCCCAGGTTAAGGGCCTTAAAGTGCGGTTCTCTAAATACACACAGGCCAGTTGGTGACATATAGAATGTGCTATTGGGAGGAAAGATAGGTGACGTAACAGGTATTAAACTGATAGGAATGAATAGTACAACTTAATACACCACTCCTATCTGGTGGCACTTTAGATTGCACACGCAGTGCCCCAAATTTGAAGTGGGAGGACCGACCAAGCATCTTTTTCCATCTCCCTGTTCCAAAAATCCATGCCATATACACGTCTCCTGATAGGTGACGTAACAGGTATTAAACTGATAGGAATGAATAGTACAACTTAATACACCACTGCTATCTGGTGGCACATTACATTGCACGTGCAGTGCCCCAAATTCGAAATAGTAGGAGGTCCGACCAAGCATCTTTTTCCATCTCCCTGTTCCAAAAATCCATGCCATATACACGTCCCCTAATAGTGGACGTAACAGGGATTAAACAGATAAGAAAAGTTCTGCTTAACAGTACACACCTTATAATAACGCAGACAGAGGCAATGCAGAGAGAGGAGTCTGAAGAAGAGGAGTCAGAGGAGGAAGGTGGCTTTGAGGAGGTGGAAGACCAAACACAGCAGGCGTCCCAGGGGGCTTGTTGTCACCTTTCGGGGACCCTTGTTGTTGTACGTGGCTGGGTGGAGGAAGAGACCTTCAATGACATCAGTGAGGACAAGGAACGGGACATGGCTAGATTGGTATCCAACCTTGTGCAAATGGGTTTGCGGTTGTGCAAATGGACTGTTTGCGGTTGTTTGCAGTACATTAAACGGGGAGATTGGTCTGTTACTGTGAAGCGGGTGTAACCCTTAAACTACCTGATCGATACAACATCATACCTGATGTTTTAAAGCATGTTATTCCAAACAATTTAGGAATGTTAGTAGTGATGTCGCGAACCTAAAATTTTCGGTTCGCGAACCGATAACGCGAACCTCCGCAAATGTTCGCGAACCGGCGAACATCTGCGAACCGCCATAGACTTCATTGGGCAGGCGAATTTTAAAACCCACAGGGACTCTTTCTGGCCACAATAGTGATGGGAAAGTTGTTTCAAGGGGTCTAACAACTGGACTGTGGCATGCCGGAGGGGGATCCATGGCAAAACTCCCACGGAAAATTACATAGTTGATACAGAGTCTGGTTTTAAGCCATAAAGGGCATAAATTACCTAACATTCCTAAATTGTTTGGAATAACGTGCTTTAAAACATCAGGTATGATGTTGTATCGATCAGGTAGTGTAAGGGTTACACCTTACATGACTGGGGGTCTATAGGTGACATTAGTACTGACCTTTATCTGACTGGGTGTCTATAGAGTGACATTAGTACTGACCATTATATGACTGGGGGTCTATAAGTGACATTAGTACTGACCTTTATCTGACTGGGTGTCTATAGAGGGACATTAGTAATGACCTTTATATGACTGGGGGTCTATAGAGGGACATTAGTACTGACGTTTATCTGACTGGGTGTCTATAGAGGGACATTAGTAATGACCTTTATCTGACTGGGTGTCTATAGAGGGACATTAGTACTGACCTTTATCTGACTGGGTGTCTATAGAGGGACATTAGTAATGACCTTTATCTGACTGGGTGTCTATAGAGGGACATTAGTACTGACCTTTAGCTGACTGGGTGTCTATAGAGGGACATTAGTACTGACCTTTATCTGACTGGGTGTCTATAGAGTGACATTAGTACTGACCTTTATATGACTGGGGGTCTATAGGTGACATTAGTTCTGACCTTTATCTGACTGGGTGTCTATAGAGGGACATTAGTAATGGCCTTTATATGACTGGGGGTCTATAGAGGGACATTAGTACTGACCTTTATATGACTGGGTGTCTATAGAGGGACATTAGTACTGACCTTTAGCTGACTGGGTGTCTATAAAGGGACATTAGTACTGACCTTTATCTGACTGGGTGTCTATAGAGTGACATTAGTACTGACCTTTATATGACTGGGGTTCTATACGTGACATTAGTACTGACCTTTATCTGACTGGGTGTCTATGGAGGAACATTAGTAATGACCTTTATATGACTGGGGGTCTAAAGAGGGACATTAGTACTGACCTTTATCTGACTGGGTGTCTATAGAGTGACATTAGTCCTGACCTCCTGCTGCAGTATTATTACTCCCAGTACTCCCAGGCTTGCTACTATTAGATATAATAACCTCAGTTTTGTTTCCTTATCTGTTGGTAACATCAAAATATGATTATTAAATATTTCATATTTGTTTGTTTTTTTCTCCCAAAGTGAACCCCTTTGTGTGTGTCCCACAGATGTGGCGTTTCCGCTCTGCGTATGTTGGATTTGCACCGCTCAAAAAGTATGAAAGGAGATCCCCCCCCCTTGAAGCCCATTAATGACATCATCAGTAAATTGTATGTAACAGATTCCAGTGTTTAGGGTTTATGACCCAATACTGCGATCATATCACTTATGACAAAAATCCATATTTGTCGTATTATTCAGACGCGCGTGCATCTTTGTGTTACATTTCCTGATACTTTTATTATCTTGATCTTTATATATTTACTAGCGACTTGCCTATCAAAAAATGGCGGCAATAAGATTGTAAGGCAGGTAATGGTTTGGACGAGACATTCATTTTGTTGGCGGTCGGAGATCCTTCGGCGCTCATTGCGAGGCTGTTGGTTGTATTTTTTTTCTGATAGGCGCTTTTGCTGTTATTCTTTGGTCGGCGGTGATGTGTTTTTTGCGCTTATTGCAAGGCTTTGTATGCTATGAGCAGCGTTGGCGCTCGTTGTGAGGCGAGCAGTGAATGGCTTTTATGTTTAATGTGATAATGTTTTTTTTGTGTATATGTATTTTTGTATGCTAACGAAATAATTACTAAATGAATATACTTTACCTATTTGTAAGTAATATATGCAGGAAGCATTGTGCTGAAGAGCTGACAATCTGTTTTCATGTTCCTGCAGCATACAATGTAGGTTTTCAGTGCTGTGGAGCTGCTGTGTAAGTGTCAGCAATGTGTGCAGTGTGTAGTGTAAATAGGCTGCGTGCTCGAGGGGAAGCCGTTAGGGTAGCTGGGTACTTCCGCATTGTGTAAGTTAGTGTTGTAAAATGGCGGGGAATGTGTATGTGGTACGCGGGTGTGGATGATTTAGCGTCCTTGTTAATAGTGTATCTTTACCTCATACGGCTTTTTAGGAAAATCCGTGTGTGTTTTGCGTGTTTAGTTTCCTGTAGCCTCGTTTTCTTTTTTTCAAGGGCCATTTTTTCTCTCACTTAGGTGATTTTCGGGTGTCTAAACTCCTGAATTTGGACTTAAATGGAGGTGTAACTTCACTTGCAGAGGTCCTCGGTGCCCGCCTTGCTGGTGGTAAGCTTTTTATGTGTTTGTTGTGTGTATTTATTGTGTTTTTAATGTTTTTAAGTGCGTGCGGTTCGGGCGTTAAGACCGTATTTTAGTGAGGTCGTAATGTTTTTGGATGGTAAGTCCGTAAATTTGATGGTGTAAGTCCCGCCTGCGGCTCATTGCAGCCGACGTGGGAGCCTTCGGCGCTCCTTGCCAGCAACTCTGGCCCTCGCTTTGCAAGCCCGCAGCGTTAGCAACAACCCGCCTGCTCACAACTATATATGTGATATCTGTAATGTCTTCCCCAGTTGGCACTTGTAAATCGGCTAAGCGACAAAAAAAATGGCGTCCGGAAAAAATGAAAACGAGGCTACACGACCCCAAACCGCGCAAAACATCGCCAGCCATGTACGACTTTTACCTAGGAACAGACGAGGTACAAAATACACTATTATAAATAATGGAAACTGCTGGCGAGCCGCGTAACACATACACAATCGCCGCCATTTTACAACACTAACTTGCAACTAATAACATTACAAATCTAAAATGTCGCGTTACACGACTATACAAGCGGTTTCCCCTCGTGCACTGCGCACATTGCTGACACTTACACCTCGGGTCACCAACAGTCCAAATGTACACTGTAAGCTGCAGGAAAATCAAAACTGATTGTTAGCTCTTCAGGTTCTTGATCACTGGATATATTAATTACAAATAGGTAAAGTATTTTAGTAATTAATGAATTAATTATTATAAAAAAAAATATATAAATAAATACGCTTAATAGCATATTTTACACTGCGGTTACTTTACATACATTAATGCTTCGCACTTCCTAATACATTTGTTCATTCACAATAGTTATTATCGTGCATTCATTTAATAAGTATTAATTAGTAATGGAAAATAAAAATGTAGACTTTACACTACACTAAAATGTTTTACTTTTTACTCTGCAGTTATGTATCTGGATTACTGCTCATTGGCTGCCAGCGATAGCACTCTCAAAGCAGTTACAAATCTAAATCACTTTATTATGCTCTGAGACCTGAAAACATTTTTTAATTTACACTGCACAAAAAAAATTATATATTTAACACTGTACTTATATATCTGTCTTTGCGATGAGCGCCGAAGATTGATCGTTGCAAAGCACGAAACATGAAGGACACGAGGGAAGAGACTCACAATGAGCGCAGAAGGTCCTCAGAGTACAAAAAGCATCACATTGTGTGGCAAACAGCATTGCCATGGCTTCAAACTTTATTGCCCCATCATTTGTGCCAGGCAAGTCGCTAGTGATATAATATAACATAATGCAATACAATATTATACAGTACACATGGGTGTTGGAACTGGGGGGGGGGGGGGTAAGGGGTAACCCCCCCAGATTTCTTATTGTATGTATGTATGCGTATAGAAGCTAACAGGGGAGGAGAGAGGGGGAGGAAACACAGGGGAGAGGGAGAGGAAGACACAGGAGAGGGGAGAGGGGGAGGAAGACACAGTGGAGAGGGGGAGGAAGACACAGGGCAGAGGGGTGAAGAGAAACAGGGTAAGGGAGAGGTGAGGGGAAGAGACACATGGGAGGGGGAAGAGACACAGGAGAGAGTGGGGGGTAGAGACACAGGGGAGAGGGGGGAAGAGACTAATGGGAGGGAGGGGATGAGGAGACACCGGGGAGAGAAAAGGGGGTAAAGACACAGAGGAGGGGGTATTTTAGTATTTTAGTAATTAATTAATTCATTATTATTAAAAAAAATATATATAAAAAAAATACGCTTAATAGCATATTTTACACTGCGGTTACTTTACATACATTAATGCTTCGCACTTCCTAATACATTTGTTCATTCACAATAGTTATTATCGTGCATTCATTTAATAAGTATTAATTAGTAATGGAAAATAAAAATGTAGACTTTACACTACACTAAAATGTTTTACTTTTTACTCTGCAGTTATGTATCTGGATTACTGCTTATTGGCTGCCAGCGATAGCACTCTCAAAGCAGTTACAAATCTAAATCACTTTATTATGCTCTGAGACCTGAAAACATTTTTTAATTTACACTGCACAAAAAAAATTATATATTTAACACTGTACTTATATATCTGTCTTTGCGATGAGCGCCGAAGATTGATCGTTGCAAAGCACGAAACATGAAGGACACGAGGGAAGAGACTCACAATGAGCGCAGAAGGTCCTCAGAGTACAAAAAGCATCACATTGTGTGGCAAACAGCATTGCCATGGCTTCAAACTTTATTGCCCCATCATTTGTGCCAGGCAAGTCGCTAGTGATATAATATAACATAATGCAATACAATATTATACAGTACACATGGGTGTTGGAAATGGGGGGGGGGGGGTAAGGGGTAACCCCCCCAGATTTCTTATCGTATGTATGTATGCGTATAGAAGCTAACAGGGGAGGAGAGAGGGGGAGGAAACACAGGGGAGAGGGAGAGGAAGACACAGGAGAGGGGAGAGGGGGAGGAAGACACAGTGGAGAGGGGGAGGAAGACACAGGGCAGAGGGGTGAAGAGAAACAGGGTAAGGGAGAGGTGAGGGGAAGAGACACATGGGAGGGGGGAGAGACACAGGAGAGAGTGGGGGGTAGAGACACAGGGGAGAGGGGGGAAGAGACTAATGGGAGGGAGGGGATGATGAGACACCGGGGAGAGAAAAGGGGGTAAAGACACAGAGGAGGGGGTATTTTAGTATTTTAGTAATTAATTAATTCATTATTATTAAAAAAAATATATATAAAAAAAATACGCTTAATAGCATATTTTACACTGCGGTTACTTTACATACATTAATGCTTCGCACTTCCTAATACATTTGTTCATTCACAATAGTTATTATCGTGCATTCATTTAATAAGTATTAATTAGTAATGGAAAATAAAAATGTAGACTCTACACTACACTAAAATGTTTTACTTTTTACTCTGCAGTTATGTATCTGGATTACTGCTCATTGGCTGCCAGCGATAGCACTCTCAAAGCAGTTACAAATCTAAATCACTTTATTATGCTCTGAGACCTGAAAACATTTTTTAATTTACACTGCACAAAAAAAATTATATATTTAACACTGTACTTATATATCTGTCTTTGCGATGAGCGCCGAAGATTGATCGTTGCAAAGCACGAAACATGAAGGACACGAGGGAAGAGACTCACAATGAGCGCAGAAGGTCCTCAGAGTACAAAAAGCATCACATTGTGTGGCAAACAGCATTGCCATGGCTTCAAACTTTATTGCCCCATCATTTGTGCCAGGCAAGTCGCTAGTGATATAATATAACATAATGCAATACAATATTATACAGTACACATGGGTGTTGGAAATGGGGGGGGGGGTAAGGGGTAACCCCCCCAGATTTCTTATCGTATGTATGTATGCGTATAGAAGCTAACAGGGGAGGAGAGAGGGGGAGGAAACACAGGGGAGAGGGAGAGGAAGACACAGGAGAGGGGAGAGGGGGAGGAAGACACAGTGGAGAGGGGGAGGAAGACACAGGGCAGAGGGGGGAAGAGAAACAGGGTAAGGGAGAGGTGAGGGGAAGAGACACATGGGAGGGGGGAGAGACACAGGAGAGAGTGGGGGTAGAGACACAGGGGAGAGGGGGGGAGAGACTAATGGGAGGGAGTGGTGAGGAGACACCGGGGAGAGAAAAGGGGGTAAAGACACAGAGGAGGGGGGAAGAAACACAGGGGAAGGGAGAGGGGGTAGAGACACAGGGGAGAGGGGGTAGAGACACAGGGGAGAAGGGGGAAGAGACACAGATGAGGGGGGAGAGACACAGGGGAGAGGGAAGGGGGGAAAGACACAGGGGAGGGGGGAAAGAAACACGGGAAGGGAGAGGGGTGTAGAGACACAGGGGAGGGGGGAGTGACACAGGGAAGAGGGATGGGGAAAAGACACAGGAGAGGGGGGAAAGAAACACTGGGTAAGGGAGAGGGGGTAGAGACACAGGCAAGGGTGGGAGAGACACAGGGGAGAGGGGGGGAGAGAGACACATGGGAGGGAGTGGGGGGGAGACACAGGGGAGAGGGGGGGATAGAGACACATGGGAGGGAGTGGGGGGGGAGACACAGGGGAGGTCTTCTGCTTTATTATTATTATTATTATTATTACTATATAATCTGTAGATGTACCGGCTGGGCATGCTCTTGTGCATTATTATTATTATTATTATTATTATTATTATTATTACTATATAATGTGTAGATGTACCGGCTGGGCATGCTCTTCTATATTATTATTATTATTATTATTATTATTATTATTATTATTATTACTACTATATAATGTGTAGATGTACCGGCTGGGCATGCTCTTGAGCATTATTATTATTATTGTTATTATTATTATTATTATTATTAGTATATAATGTGTAGATGTACCGGCTGGGCATGCTCTTCTACATTATTATTATTATTACTATATAATGTGTAGATGTACCGGCTGGGCATGCTCTTGTGTATTATTATTATTATTATTATTATTATTACTATATAATGTGTAGATGTACTGGCTGGGCATGCTCTTGTGCATTATTATTAGTAGTAGTATTTTACTAATAATAATAATAATAATGCACAAGAGCATGCCCAGCTGGTACATCTAAACATTATATAATAATAATAATAATAATTATAATAATAATAATAATAATAATAATAATTATAATAATAATAATGCATGCCCAGCTGGTACATCTACACATTAAATAGTAGTAATAATAATAATAATAATGCACAAGAGTCCTTCAGCACTGCACTGGACACTGAATAAACTTGCCTAGCTATGGTTTTCCCTATTGATGCAGTGTCATCCAAACTGTCCCTCCTCTCAGTAAGACTGCAAGTTACTTATGATTCCAAAATGTCTGCTGTCCATGAGGAAGAAGGGTGTGGAAGGGAGTGTATGCTGCTGATTGGCTGGAATGTGTCTGCTGACTGTGACATGCAGGGTCAAAGTTTGCTCAATGATAAAGTATTGGGGGCGGGTCGAATCTCGCATATGTTCGCAGTTCGCCGCAAACGCGAACATGCTATGTTCGCCGAAAAAAGTCCGCCGGCGAACTATTCGCGACATCTCTAAATGTTAGGTGATTTATGCCCTTTATGGCTTAAAACCAGACTCTGCATCAACTATGTAATTTTCCGTGGGAGTTTTGCCATGGATCCCCCTCCGGCATGCCACAGTCCAGGTGTTAGTCCCCTTGAAACAACTTTCCCATCACTATTGTGGCCAGAAAGAGTCCCTGTGGGTTTTCAAATTCGCCTGCCCATTGAAGTCTATGGTGGTTCGCCGATGTTTGTCCGTTCGCGAACATTTGATGAAATTCGCGTCCGCGGTTCGCGAAACAAAAATTTGATGTTCGCGACATCACTAATAATAATACTAATTATATATATACTAGCGACTTGCCCGTCAAAAATGATGGAGCAATACAATTTGAAGCCATGGGAACTCTGTTTGAGACATAATTGAAACCGTGTTTTTTGATTTACGCAGTTCGGCCGTTAACTTGGTATTTTCCCGTCCTCATAATTTCTTTTCGGCAGTTCCGCGCCTCGCAATTTTTTTTTTTCAGTTCCGTTTTCCTCAACTGCTTGCAGCCTAAGGCAATCCTGCATTTTCTAACTGCTTGGAGGCTAAGTCCCACGTACTTCAATGCCTGAACTGCTCGTCTTGCATTACTGTCTAAGTCCCGCTTCTTTCAATGCCTCAACGGCTTGCCTCGCTTCGGCGCTCATCGGCTAAGTGCTCCGAGCTCGGCAGACTTCTGTGCTTCAACGGCTCGCCTTGCTACGAGAGGCTCGCGAGAATGACAAAAAATTGCAGTTTGACAATTATAATATGTGATGTATATTTACATTTTGTATTGTTTCAGGTAGATTTTGTATTCATACATTTTGTCTTCTAGATCTATTTTCTAGATCTTCTTGCATAATCTCAATGTAACTTTGCTGTTATTTTAATATGCTCATTTCCTCTTCCATTTCCATGTATGATTTAAAAAGATTATTTTAATTATATTCTAGTTCTATAACTGTGGTGTGTACAGCTTTTATTTATGCTGGTGTGTTACAAATAAAAGTTAATAATAATAATGTAATATGGCCATGTGCATGCTAAATATTACAATGTGATATCAAATATGTATATACCAAACATTTAGATGAAAATAAATGTTTATACATGCACTATTTCAGTGAACGTATATACAGAGTGTGTTTTGCAAAATGTTTAACAGGTAGAAAATTGTAATGGCTTTCTTAATTGCTCTATCTTTCTACCCTTGGGAATGTAAGAATTAGCAAATATTCTAGGATATTATTTGCCACAATGATTAACATTATAAAATAATAACATCTGAAACCTAACAAAATATAATTATTAATTTTCTTTCTTCATAATATTGTTTTTATATTTGCTGGTGTTTTTATCGAGTTTTAAATATTTCTGATGGAAAATAAAATTAAAGCCTGAGAAATCACAGTCTTTGAGGGACAGTCAATGCCTTTTCTAGCCTTGTAGTTCATTGTAATATTGTGAACACATGGCAGTTTATCATTCAGAAAATATGTTACAAGTATTAAGATTTTATATATATATATATATATATATATATATATATATATATATATATATATATATATATATTCAGTGACTAGATTTTAAAATGCTAAAATAAACTGGAATTATGTAATATTTTAGGAATCAAATCTATTATTTGGCTGATAGAGGTTAAAATTCATTATGCAATTTCAGCTGCCTGAATAAATTAATATCAGTTGATATTTAACTGCAGTAAAAGCCTTATCAAATGGTTGTTCAGTTTGACAATACGCTTAGAAATTCTGAAAGGACAAAAGGACTGGATGTCTGATATAGAGAGAGAAAACAATGCTGTGGATGCATTTATCAGTAGTTTTCCAAGAAAAAACCCACACATATGAAAAGTTGGTCTGGGAATATAATACATACTTTATCAGCATTATTGTGACCTAACTCGTTATAAAATGGAAGATTACCTTATCACGGAAAAAATAAACAATACAATGGCCACTCAAAACTACATTGCATTTAAAAGATGAAGCTGCAAGGTCATGCCATTGTAGTATATGTACCTGAGGATAAATAAATATAACAGTATGAAGAACACTCCATTCCAAGATGTTCTTTCTCTATGACAATGACAATATAATAGCTCTGTAGGTGAACTCTGAAATCATGGGCAAAGCATCCCTGTACTAAGGTTTTTTCAGCGAAAAAAAAGTTATGTAATTTAAATATTCCCATTCTAAAATCAAATTAATACAATTCTACAATAAAATTAATTATTTTTCAGGAGTAAAAAAAGATGCACAGTTGTAAATATGAACCTGGAATGAATGGTGAGCATAGATAAGTCACAAATACTCCTGTGCATTATTTACACTGCAATACAATCGATGCAAGACAGAAGAAACAATTCACAATAGAATAAAACAATGGACATATTAAAATCCAGTGTTCTAAATTTGACGTTAGTTCCATATTTGTACTTTAAGAATAGGAATTACATAAATGCTATTATACTACCTATGTATGTCATAGCAGGAGAGTTTGGATCAGCAGACTTATGTGATTATGCAAAGCAATTACTATTTCATATCCCTATCAGTACGCTCAGGAAAAAACAGGGCATTTATACTTTGTTTTTCATTTTACAGTTAAGGATAGTTTATTTGAGAAAGTGTGGCTAACATATGTTTTTGTATAAATTTCAGAAAAAATAAAAATAAAAAATTGAAAGCTCCAGTTTAAAACTGGTCTAAATGAATATTAACACAAAGATTAATAATTATCTCTACAACAAAAGGCACAGTGGCTGAAAATATACCGTATTGGTCCAAATATAAGCCGCACCCGCATATAAGCCGAACATGTAAAATTCAAGGGGAAAAAATAGAAAAAAGATAGTACTCGAATATAAGCCGTACCCTTAAAATTGGAGAGAAAAAGACTCTCTCCAAGTGATCAGCCATTGCAAGATACAGGCTTTCTAATTAGTACTGTTACTATTTTTGTTTTCTTTTGTTCATGTTACAGGCTTTACAGGATGTTAGAATCACTAAAACCGTAAATCTCTATTCAATTGCTACAAAACTGTAGTCTCAACCACGCAAATCATCACCCCTAACTCGGCAGTAATTTTACGTTCACGGATATAAGCCGCACCCGTAACTCGCAAGTTCGCAAATCGGCAGTCATTTTTTTACGGTCGTGAATATAAGCCGCACCCGTAACTCACAAACTAAAAATTCGGAAAAAAGGTGCGGCTTATATTCGGACCAATACAGTATTTGAAATATGTAATCAATGTCAGTTAGGCTCAATAAAGCAGAAGTAAAAGAAACAACTAAAGATCAGAAAAAAGAACTTCCTTTTACAGCCACCTCATACCTTATCAATTGAACTACTAGGAATGTATAACCCCGTTAATCAACCAAGGAATTAAGCAACAAAACTAATGTTTTAAAACTTCTCTTTTATTATCCTTATTAAAAACCACCATAAATAAAAAATTATCATTTAAAAAGTAAGCATCTTTAAAAACAAAAGAAGGCTGTCCCCACTCCATTATATCTGAAGTTAAAAACCACAGTACACTCATAACATTCAAATAAGTAAATAAATACTGAAATGTACTGGTCTAAAGGAAGTCTTCTTCCTAATATTCCTAAAAATATTCAGTTCCAGATCTCTCCTTCTTTTCAATAGTTCTGTCCAGGAAGGTAAACACATTTCACACCATCTGACACTAAATGCTGCTTCTTTAATGAGATGTGCTTGTTCTCATCTACACTGATAAAAAAAGAAAAAGGCACCCGATGAGTTACATGGCATATTCAGATAACACTGATACTATCTTATTAGAATTAAAGCCAAATGTTTGTTCACATCCCCCCCCCCCAAAAAAAGAATATCACAACATCACATTTCTGCAAATGCTTCTGTTCCCACACAGAGGGCCTCATTCAATTGCGATTTGGCCAATTGAATAGCCCTCTAAATAAGCACATAGCATATTTTTTTTAAAGAAGTTTTTAGTTAGTAAAAACCTTGCTTTTGGATAGATGTTTACTAACTTAAAACTTCTTTAAAAAAATATGTTATGTGCTTATTTAGAA
This sequence comes from Discoglossus pictus, assembly GCA_027410445.1. Lineage (NCBI taxonomy): Eukaryota > Metazoa > Chordata > Amphibia > Anura > Alytidae > Discoglossus > Discoglossus pictus. Next base: position 74,799,662 of record CM050165.1, read on the forward strand.
CCCTATTCAATTGGCCAAATCGCAATTGAATGAGGGCCTCAGTCATTAAAGGACCTCACAGTTCCTTAATCCTTTTTTATTCTACCCAAATCAAAATCGTAATATCTCTTTAGGAAAGAGATTAATGGTAATAGAGGTGAATTTATACAGAATAGAGCAGAAGTACAAATAAATATTTGCTAGTTTTAGAGAGATATCATGTACTGTGTATTGTTGAAGACAGGCATACTGCCCCACTCTAGAGAACAGGCTGGGGGTCAAATGAAAAATGCCTGATGGCTGCATGTAAACCCCTGGTTTCCTAGTGCCACATAGGGCCTCACTCAAATGCGATTTGGCCAGTTGAATAGGGCTCTATATAAGGACATAGCATCTTTTTTTACAGAAGTTTTTAGTTAGGGAACTTCTATCCAAAAGCAAGGTCTTCACTAACTAAAAACTTCTGTAAAAAAATATGCTATGTGCTTATATAGAGCCCTATTCAATTGTCACATTCGCATTTGAATGAGGCCCATAGTTAGTAATATAACTATTGAGAATATTATATGACTAGCGACTTGCCCGTCAAAAATGACGGGGCAATAAAATTGTAAGGCAGGTAATGCTGTTTGCCACAGACATTAATGTTTTTGGTGGTCTGAGATCCTTCGGCGCTCATTGCAGAGGTCCTGGGTGCCCCCCCCCCCCTTGCTGTGGGTAAGCCTTTTGTGTCATTTTTGTGTGTTGTTATTGTGTTTGTAATGATTTAAGGTGTGCGCGGTTCTGCCGTAAAGTTCATATTTTTGCTAGTTTGTAATGTTTTTTTTTTCTAAGTTCCTCGGCTCGTATTTTTTTTAGTGTAAGTCCGTAAATTTTGCGTTCTAAGTCCCGCGGCTCGTATTATTTTGTGAAGGTCCATATTTAGTGATTGCGTGTTAGATGTATTTTTTAAAAGTCTCGCTTCTCTAAGTGTTTGTAACTTGTGAGGTGCGTAGAGCCTCCACCTCCGCAAATGCGGACCCTCGCTTTGCAAGGGTCCACATTTGCGGCCCGAACTGCGTCCCTTGCTTCACAAGGTACGCAGTTCTTGCGAGCTGGCTTTGTGAGCTCACAAAGCGTGACGACGATTCGTATTTTGACAACTATTATATGTGATGAATTTATACTCCAACAATTACTATTGCGTATTATTGATCTGATTGTTAGATGTGTCTCAGTGCTTCTGTACCAACTTGCATAATACTTCAGTAATTTAGAATTAAAAGAGAGAAACAAATCTCTGTGGATTTATCAGGTATGATTGTCTATTTTTCTCATTGATGTTTAATTATTATGTGATGGCCAAAGAGTGATAAAGGTATGGGTTCATGTTGCACTTTAGTCACAAAACTTACAAAGAACATTATTACATGTTCTATAATCTTGAGTGTTCTGCATCTATGATCTTTTCAGTGACCTCCTTTTTGGAAATACAAAATCTAAAAGTGGCACCATTTATTCAGAGCTACCAACAATATTTGATAAGAATGTTAAAACAATGACAGGACAGTCCCAGAGCTGTAGATATCATGTCAGTTCAACCTGAAACAGTCATTTTTTTCACACTGTGGTAATAATGACGCTCTGAGAGATGCTAGTATGCTAACAAGGAATAAAAAGTACAAAATGCAATTTTCAAAGTTGTCACTAGAAAAATGTTTTTATTTTTTAGAAATGATACACTTTTATCTTATTGTAGGCAACAGCATATTTAGAGTGCTGAAGTAATAAAGTGACCATAAATTCATTCTACTTAATATGAATGTCAGTTAGTATAAATGATTACATGCAGTTTTTCTAGTTAGACAATCATTTTTAATACTGTTGTACATATTTATTTAAATTTATGTAAATATGTATAATTAAAAAAAAAAATTGTCTTGCCATTTACACCACAGAACTAGCTGTGGACATATTTGCATTTCAAAACATGACTTCTGGTTAGTAAATCACAAAGACAGTTGAATGTAAAATATTTGAAATGTTCCATTCAAACTTTAATTAATACCTGACAACTCAATTTGAACAATGCTCATATTTTCTTATTTATAACATTATGTTATGGAACCTTCTCAAATGGTCTTTAGAATACCATTTAAATTTTAATTAAAATTTGTATTACTGTGCTTCCCTTTTATTGTACTTCGCCTTCCTTCTTCCACTCTTGTTTATTATTTGGACTTACAAAATGAAAAATAAACAGTTAAACATTTTCTTATCAGTATTTCTTACCAATTATTGATTAACATTTAAAGGTATACTGCATAACAGAATGAATTATACACAAATTATACAATAAAATGTAGTGACTATTTGAATATTAACTAATTTTACATTTCCTAAACAAGCCTCAGACAACCAAGAAAACAAGAAACAAGAATGTATGAAGCATTTGTGGATACTGGCGAGGTAATTTAGTACAGCCTCATCTTTCCCCATACAGAATTATCCCATATTGCTAGACTGTCTAGGGGCCTCTTTTTTTTGATGGTTATAAAATGGTCGCAAAGCTGCAATTCCTTGTGAGGGTGCTGTGGCCCCTCATAGCCCTACTTCTACGTTGCTATTCAAATGAAAGGGGCCGCGGGACACCCCTTCCTATGGCCGATCGCAAGCCATGCAATCGACCGCTAGCTTTGGCGGGCTTGTACCTGATCACAGGCTTTAGCCCGCAGATCAGAGTGTAAGCCCGCCAAAGTAAAAAGTGAAAAATAAATTCAATGCACCACTGTACAGCACTGTAAAATACATTGGGGGACATGATGATGACATATAGTACATTGGCTAGCTGGCACATCGCTGTACACTAACGATTACTACAAGCCGCAGGAGAACTAAAAGTAAAATTAACTCCCCCATGATGCAGGGTCCCCATTGGGACCCTCGGAGGGTCCCCACATCAACCTTTGCAACCGTGGTCCCGATGGGACCCCCACTGTATTAAAAATTCAAATTTCACACCCGAGCGAGTCCTGAAAGGTCCTTAAAAGACCCGCGAGAAATAAAAAAATAACCCCTGCCATGGGGGTACTGTAAGTTCCCCCCCGGCATCTAAAATTACCCCATCACTCATGGGGGTCAATATAGACCCCCACGACACCAAAATGAAACCCCTAACTCCAATAGGGGGTCTATATAGACCCCTATAGGACACTATTAACCCATAGGTTAACCGCATAAATGCCATGAGGGTCATCCAGGACCCTCATGACAAAGTCTAAGCACTATTAACCCTAACTATACCCCATTAACCCGAACTATACCCCATTAACCCATACTAAAGCTTATTTAACCCTAACTGAGCCAGATTTAACCCTAACTGTACCTATTTAACCCTAACTGAGCCTATCTAAACCTAACTGGGCCTATTTAACCATAACTGTACCTATTTAACCCTAACAGGACCTAATAACCCTAACTGGGCTTATTTAACCCCTCTAGACCTATTTCACCGTAACTGGGCCGATCTAACCCTAACTGTACCTATGTAAACGTAACTGGGCCTATTTAACCCTAACTGTACCTAACAACCCTAACTGGGCCTATTTAACCACCACCATAAGCCTCCATCTAACCCCATCACTTATGGGGTTTATACAGGCCCGCATAAGCCTTAATCTAACCCCATCACTTATGGAGGTCATACGGACACCGATAAGCCTCTATCTAACCCCTTCACTTATGCGGGTCCATACAGACCCCCATAAGCCTGCATCTAACCCCATCACTTATGGGGGTCATACAGAGCCCCATAAGCCTCCATCTAGCCCCTTCACTTATGGGGGTCCATACAGACCCCTGTAAGCCTCTCTTTAACCCAATCAGTCCCTCATGGGACAAAAACATTACAACCCCCATTACAAAAAATTAAAAAAGAACATTACAACCCCCAACAACAAAAAATAAAAAAAGAATTACACCCCTACATAGAAAATACATACACATATATACATAACGTTACAATACAGCAATATATACATTACAAGTATATACTATTATCCCCCTAACTACAATACATTTCCCCTTATTTACAGTACAAATCCCCCTGACTACAAAATATAACACCTATCTATAAAACATTACTCCATCTATAAAACATGATCCCCTTTCTATAACACATAACCCCCTATCTATAAAACATGACCCTGATCTAAAAAACATTACCCCTATCAACATAACCCCCTATCTAAAATACATTAACCCTATCTAAATAACATTACCCCCTATCTAATAAACATTACCACTATCTACATAACATAACCCCCTATCTATAATATATTAACCCTATCTATAATATATTAAACCCTAAATCTAAGCTAAAATAGAATAAATAAGACCACTTACCTTGCCTCAATGTCCCTTCAGATCGCACCACTAGGAAAAAAGAAACAACATATTAGTACAAAATTAAACACTACTTAGAATAAATAAACATTCTAAATCCAGCATTAAAGTTACCTTTCCAGCATGTCCCCGTCCATCTTCTTGTCTTCTCCGGCTCATCCCCTGGAAAAAAGAAACATCACAATAGTCACACATAAACAAATAAAGACAACATAAATAGATAATAAACATTCTAAACTTAAAACGTACTTGTCTGCAATGTCCCCATCCTCCTCCTCTTCTGCCCTGGCTGGGCCCTTCAAGAATCCGCGCTCTAAATTTTTTTAAAAAAAAGTAAGGCTCCTGTTTCGAGGAACTCCCAGACGCTAATGAGGCTTCTAGGCAATCTTCATGTAAAAAAAACGGAATGCTGAAATGACTGTCAATTAAATTTCAGCCAATCAGAAGGTGCCAAGGTGTGAGACAATAAGAATGGGATACACCCCTATATTCCATTCTAATTGGATGATGGACCTGTCAATAAATTTTAAACCAATCAGAATGCGATACACCCATGCAGGGTTATTGGCTGAAGGCATCTGAGCCTTCTGATTGGCTTCTATCTGATTGACAGTGACAACAGCCAATCAAAAGGTGCTATTCGATTCAGCCAATCAGAATGAGATACACCCTGTGGGGGTATATCCCATTGGGATTGGCTCCACTCCAAGCATCTGCATCTTCTGATTGGCTGTTGATACTATCAATCAGACTACAGTTAATCAGAAGGCTCATATGCATTCAGCCAATCACCCCGTGGGGTGTATGCCATTGTAATTGGTTGAAGGTATAAGTGCCTTCTGATTGGTTTAAAAAAGATTGATAGGTCCATCAGCCAATCAGAAGGCACTATTGCCTTCAGCCAATCACAATAGGATAGACCCCACAGGGTGATTGGCTGAAGGCATCTGCGCCTTCTGATTGATGCAGTCTGATTGACAACAGCCAATCAGAAGATGCAGATGCTTGGAGCCAATCACAATGGCATACACCCCCATGGGGTGTATCTCATTCTGATTGGCTGAAGGTAATAGCACCTTTTGATTGGCTGTTGTCACCGTCATCTAAAGGGACATGTGCAAAGGTAAGTGGTCTTATTTATTCTATTTTAGGTTAGATTTATGGTTTAATGTATTATAGATAGGGAGAAATGTATTATAGATAGGGGTTATGTTATGTAGATAGGGGTAATGTTTAATGGATAGGGGGTAATGTTATGTAGATAGGGTTGATGTTTAAGACATGGGGGTAATGTTATGCAGATAGGGGTAATGTTTAATACATAGGGGTATTGTTATGTAGATAGGGTTAATGTTAATAGATAGGGGTAATGTTATGTACATAGGGGTAATGTTTTATAGATAGGGTGTTATGTGTTATAGATGGGGGTTATGTTATGTAGATAGGGGTAATGTTTAATAGATAGGGGTAATGTTTTGTAGTAAGGGGGATATGTAATGTAGATAGGGGGAAATGTATTGTAATTAGGGGGTTCATAGTATATATTTGTAATTTATATATTGCTGTATTGTAATGTTATGTATATATTTATATATATATATATATATATATATATATATATATATATATATATATATATATATATATATATATATATATGTTTGTATTTTCTTTAAAGGCAAGTAATTATTTTTTATTTTTTTTAGTGGGGGGTTGCAATGTTCTTTTTTAATTGTTTTATAGTGGGGGGGTTGTAATTTTTTTTTATTTTTTGTAGTGGGATGTAATGTTCTTTTTTATTTTTTGTAATGTATTTTGTGTAATTAGTGGGGTGGGGGGTTTAATAGGGGGTAGGTAGATAGGGTAAAATGTTAATAGGTTGGGTAGAGGGGGGGTTAGTTTCGATTTAGTAGTTTATTGGGTGGGATAGTGTAGTGTAGTGTTTGTACTTATGTCATGAGGGTTTTGGAGGACCATAATGGTACTTGGGGTTAATATTAGGGTTCTAATTGTCCCATGAGGGTCTTCATAGACTTATAGGACTGATTGGGTTAAAGAAAGGCTTACAAGGGTCGGTATGGACCCCATAAGTGAAGGGGTTAGATGGAGGCTTATGGGGGTCTGTATAGATCCCCATAAGTGATGGGGTTAGATGGAGGTTTATGGGGGTCTGTATGACCCCCATAAGTGATGGGGTTAGATGGAGGCTTATGGGGGGTCTGTATGCACTTCCATAAGTGAAGAGGTTAGATGGAGGTTTATCCACAGATAAGTCATCACAAGGTTTAGCAAAAATGCTAAATAATTATCCAATAAACCCTTAAATTATGTAAAAAATAAAGTAACTGTGTCAGCGTATGATAAAGCACCAAAAGCTCCCTATTCAGTCAATTCACTAAGATTCTTATGTCAAATAAAAATGTGAAAAAAGAAAATATATATACACTAAAATACAGCTATTTGGGTATTCAAGTATATCTATGCCATACCAATTTGGAAATAAACTATAGCCTTTATTTACATATAATTAAAAAATAAATGACATTATTCTAATTATTTGAATTTCAAAGTACAAAGATATTTTTCTTTTACCAATGCCAGCACAAAAATATGACCTACCTAGGTAATGGTAGGAAAAATCATGACTATTCTGTGGTAGTTTATCAGAGAAAAGACTTGTAATCATATGTGTATTCTATGGATTGTATTTAGTTGTTTTCACTCCTAGATCTGTTTATAACTTCTGTCTGTTAATCTGCCATTCTGAACCTCACTCTGAAATTGACTTTGTATCATTGACTAATTACTCTATACAAATGTGCACATGCTAACCTAGAGCCTCATTCAAATGCGATTTGGCCAATTGAATAAGGCTCTATATAAACACATAGCATATTTTATTTTCAGATGTTTTTAGCTAGTGAACTTCTATCCAAAAGCAAGGTCTTCACTAACTAGAAACTTCTGCAAAAAAAATATGCTATGTGCTTATATAGAGCCCTATTCAATTGGCCAAATCGCAATTGAATGAGGCCCTTAGGCTCAAAGAACTTTTCCATATCAGTATATAGAAATTCTAAAATGGTGCACAGAGACCAGTTATTAAATGCATTGATTGCAATGTTTATATTAATAAAATGGTATCAAGAGACACACGGAGGCTCTCATGTTAAAACCAAATACCAAGATACCAGATGAGTTAAAGTATACCACTGAAGTGTTCTGACAGTTGCCATCATTTTAAAGACAAATCTACACACATTTTGCTTCTGAAAAAATTAAGGGATTAATTACATGACTCCCATAGTATATATTTTGAGCCAAAGGTTCTTGTGCTCTCTAAAGAAGTGCTTTATAGTTAATACAAAAGGTAATAAAAAAAAGACCTACACAAAAGAAGCATTTCTAATAGCTAACCCAGACTGTCTACTATTAAAAATATGATGAACAATAATATAAATTACAATTTCTACTACAAATACATGCTCACACAATTAAACTCTTAGATAATGCTGCTGCACCTACTTAATACAGAGCCACAGAAGTTAACAGCTGCCCACCTGTGCTACAATCACATTTGCAATAATAATTCTGTCAGTGTATATCATCTGACATGTAATACCATTTAATATGTGTGAAACGAACATATAATGTAATGTGTGTGTACTACAATGTTCATGAATGGCCTCTTTGGGTTGGTAGGAGAGCCACGTGACCTGGCCGGCCCGGGAGTAAGGGAGAGGGAGTGGCTAGCTGGAGGGTGGAGTCACTAATAGGCATTTGGTGAGAATGATGAGGGAGGGGGTAAAGAGATACAGGGGAGGGTGATGAGGAAGGGGGGAAAGAGACACAGGGGAGGATGATGAGGGAGGGGGGCAAGAGACACAGGTGAAGATGATGAGGGAGGGGGAAAAGAGACTCACGGGAGGATGATGAGGGAGGGGGGGAAGATACACAGGGGAGGATGATGATGGAGGGGGGAAGAGACACAGGGGGGATGATGAGGGAGGGGGTAAAGAGATACAGGGGAGGATGATGAGGGAGGTAGGAGGATGATGAGGGAGGGGGGATGAGACACAGGTGAGGGTGATGAGGAAGGGGGGAAAGAGACACAGGGGAGGATGATGAGGGAGGGGGTAAAGAGATACAAGGGAGGATGATGATGGAGGGGGATGTTAGGTTATTTATGCCCTTTATGGATTAAAACCAGACTCTGCATCAACTATATAATTTTCCGTGGGAGTTTTGACATGGATCCCCCTCCGGCATGCCACAGTCCAAGTGTTAGACCCTTAAAACAACTTTTCCATCACTATTGTGGCCAGAAAGAGTCCCTGTGGGTTTTAAAATCCGCCTGCCCATTGAAGTCTATGGCGGTTCGCTGAGTTCGCCGGTTCGCGAACATTTGCGACATCACTAGACATAATGTTTAACAAATTGGTGGTAAGGTCAGTAAAATGAGTGCCGTCAGCAGTCCATTCTTCTTATGTATTCATGTTGAGCCCAGGTGCATGACTACAATGAATATCATAGAGTTATTCATCTCGGCTCAATCAAAGAGAACCCAAATAAACTAGCAGAAACATACTACAATCCTGGACTGTTGACCATACTCACAGGACAGACCTCACCACCACTGACTGGTCCAGTGTATGTATATATAAAAAGCACCCATCATAAAATTAGGAGGCAGACATAATGAATTGGTCCTACAATGGCTGCCAACAGTCCAGGATTTCAGTCTCTCTCTACATGAACCAGATGGAACATTAAAAATTATACAGAGTAACTCAGATGTGTTAAAGAAGAGGGAAACAAAACACAGAGAGATTGAAATCCTGTTGCCGGGCCCTTTTAGGACTGAGTTGCTGTTCTTACTCCTACTTCTCTTTATTCTTCTGCTGCAACCATTAAAATACTATTTGGAATATATATATATATATATATATATATATATATATATATATATATATATATATACCGTATATACTCGATTATAAGCCGACCCGAGTATAAGTTGAGGCACCTATTTTACTGGGTATAATGAGTGACTCGAGTATAAGCCGAGGGTGGGAAATGTGCTGCCCCCTGTGTCCCCCCTCTCTCTCCCGTGTCTCTTCTCCCCTCTCCCTTCCCTGTGTCTCTTCCCCCCTCCCTTATCACCCTCCTCAACCCCAATCCTCATCCCCAACCTCCCTCCTCATCCTCAACCTCCCCCCTCATCCTCAACCCCTCCATCCTCAACCCCCTCCTCAACCTCAACCCCCCTCCATAACCTCAACCCCCCTCCTCATTCTCAACCTCCCTCTTCATCCTCAACCTCCCTCCTCATCCTCAACCTCCCTCCTCATTCTCAACACCCTCCTCACCCTCCCTCCTCAACCCCCCCTCAACCTCACTCCTCAACCCCCCATCCTCATCCTCCCCCCTCAACCCCCCATCCTCATCCTCAATCCCCTCCACACCCCCCCTCAACCTCAACCCCCCTCCTCAACCTCAACCTCCCTCCTCCTCATCGACCCCCTCCTCAACCCCCCATCCTCAACCCCCATCCTCAACCCCCCATCCTCAACTGCCATCCTCAACCCCCATCCTCAACCCCCCATCCTCAACCCCCCATCTTCATCCCCCTCCTCCCCCCCAAACTCAGCCCCCCTTCTCAACCTCCCTCCTCCTCATCAACCACCTCCTCGCCCCCCCTCAACCTCAACCCCCCTCCTCCTCATCAACCCCCTCCTCACCCCCCCTCAACCTCAACCTCCCTCCTCCTCATCAACCCCCTCCTCAACCCCCTCCTCACTGTCTCCCCTCTAAATACCTCCCCCTCACTTACCTGCTCCTTCTCCGGCCTCTGCTCTGTCTTGACCCCTGTGCGCATTTGACGTCACATGCGAGCCGCGTCATTGGAATATACCGGGTGATATTTGGGCCTAGATTTATCAAAGTCAGATTGCACATGAACATAAATACGCCACAAGGGTTCAGCATTGAAATTAACAAATTTAGCCTACAAACACGTACAAAACGCGCGATTCCCTTAGGTTGCAAGCAGATGACGAACGCGGGATTTAGAAAAAAAATTACAACATACCAAAAATACGAACTTAACGGCCAAACCACAAAAAGAAAAAAACACAAAAAAAACAATAAATTCACAAAAAGAAATAAAAAAAATACAAATACATCACACATAGCACGGGGGAACAGCCAGGACGTCTGGGAGTGAGGTGGAACGCAAATTTAAGTTGAATGTAAAAAATATTACATTATTAGATTTTTGCAATGCCTTTTCTTTATCAAGACATTAATGCTTTTCAAATACCGTATTGGTCTGAATATAAGCCGCACCTTTTTTCCGATTTTTGAGCTTGCGAGTTACGGGTGCAGCTTATATTCGAGACTGTCAAAAAATCATTGCCGATTTGCGAACTTTGCTTGTAACGCTTGTGACTTCTATTCGCGAATGCAAAATTACTGCCGATTTGCGCGATTGCGAGTTAAGGGTGCCAATTTTCGTGCTTTAGACTGCGGTATTGAATAGCGATTTACGGTTTTAGTGATTCTAACATCCTGTAAAGCCTGTAACCTGCAAAAAAAAAGCTACAGTGCTAACTAGAAAGCCTATTTCTTGCAATGGCTTATCACTTTGAGAGTCTTTTCCTCTCCAATTTTACGGGTGCGGCTTATATTTGAGTACTATCTTTTTTCTATTTTTTCCCCTTGAACTTTACGGGTGCGGCTTATATGTGTGTGCAGTTTATATTCGGACCAATACGGTATATTTATTAATTGATTAATTTTTAATGGACATTGAAAAAATTTATATTTTTGACTGACTTCACTTTATGACTATAATATTGATTAACTCTTTCTAATATATTTAGCCATTGATTAATTAGTAATGTTCATTAATTAATTAATTAGTAACTAATTAGTCATAATAAAACATTTATTCCAAACTGGATCAAAAAATATGTATATTTGACAGTGCATTTACATTTCGGTGTTGCTGCTCAACTATTAATGTTCATTAATTGCTTCATTACTCATTAATAAGTAATAAGAATTAAATAAAAGGTTTCAAATGCCTCAAAAGATATGTACATTTTACAGTGCACTTACATTTCAGTGATGGTGCTTAATTATTACAGTGCAGTTATATTTCTGTTTTGATGCTTAATTATTAATGCACTTATTTTTGTGTGTTGCTGCTCAATTATTAATGTTCATCATTAATTACTTAATTAGTCATTAATTTGTAATAATATAAAATAAAATGTGTTAAAATGCCTCAAAAAATATGTAGATTTTACAGTGTAATTATATTTCTGTGTTGCTGCTCATTGTCTCAAAGGAATAGGATCCTCAAAGCACTTAAATATTGAAATTACTTTATTACCATATGACACATGCTAGATTTAATATTTTATAGTGCATTTATTCATTAATATATTCATGCTTATATTTTGCATGTATGCCAATTAAACATCATACACTTAATGATTAATGAATGAATTAAATACAAACATTAACAATTCTTTTAATTTTATTTCACAGTTTGATCATCTGTGCACCTGACTACACAGAGTGACGTTTGCAGCATTCGATCTGCAATAAGATCACCTTTACAGGTATATCATTTAATGATGCTGTTTTTTAGGAGAAAATGATTAAGGTTTTCTGTTTTCAATTGATCAATGGTATTAATTAATTAATTAAGGAAGATTAATTAATTAATTATTCATCGGGAATCATTAGAAAAAAATATATTGTTTATTTTACAATGCATATCTTTAATATTGCATTTATATATATGAAGTAAGGATTATTAAGGTACATTCATTGATTAACTATTAATGATTAATAATTACAGAAAAAAAATTAAATACAAATTACCAACATTTTCAAATGTATATATGTATGTTCCTGCCAATTCCGTAACAGGGATAGGACATTGTAAGCACTTTCATATTTAAATACCTTTATTATATGATGACACTTTATAATAGTTTGGAATGCATTTACTTATGAATATATTGATGATTAGATCTTTACCTTTTGCATGTATAACAAGTAAAAAGAATACTTTCAATGATTCATAAATTCATTCAAACAAAATATTAAATATGCTTTTTACATCATTTTACAGATGTATTATATCTGCGCCTACCTGAAGACACAGAGTGACCTCTGCAGGACTTCACATCATATAACATCAACTTCACAGGTATGTGATTTAATGATGATATTCCATAGAAGACCAGGATTAAGTCTTTTTTTAACATTCAGGGCACTTATTGATTAATTAATTAACACATTTTAGTTTATTAATTAATCAATAATCAAAACAAACAAAGAAATATCAGTACATACATGTTTAGCCATTTACGTTTAATAATGAATGACAATTACACATCATAACTTGATTTATTCATTATTTAATTTAATAAAAAAATTATAAAACACTCTCACGCCAATCTATAGTTATTGTGGATTAATGAATGTGGTTTGTCAGTTTTGTGGGGCCTATCATTTTCTGAAAGAAAGACCAACTGATGGAGAGTTTACATGTAATTTACATGTAATCCACAATGGCCAGAGATCAAAGAAAATGTACAGCTTGGACAAAATACTTCTGACCGACCAGATTTGGTGGCAAGAATATTCAAAATAAAACTAAATTCATTCAATTCATGATATAACTAAAGCACACTTATTTGGGAAATGTGTGGCTTTCGTTTATAACATTGAATTTCAAAAAAGAGGCCTGCCACATGCACATATACTTTTAATCTTGCAAGAAAAAGATAAATTGACTATGGCAGACAGAGTGGATTCAGTAATTACTGCTGAACTGCCATATCCAGAGAAACATTCAAAATTTTATGAGATTGTAACTCATAGAATGATAGATGGTCCACGTGAAGATATCAATCCAAATTCACCATGTATGGAAAATAAAAAATGCACAAAAGTGTTTCCAAAACAATTTCCAATGCAGACGTATGCTAATTGTGATGGATACCCTTTGTATAAAAGAAGAGAAGGACAAACAGCTATTATCCATGGCCAAATGGACGATAATCGATATGTGGTTCCAATACAATCCACATTTGCTGATGAAGTACAATGCACATTTCAATGTGGAAGCTTGCACTTCTATCAAATCCATCAAATATGTGTATAAATATAAATACAAAGAAAATGATGGAGCAACTGTTGTTGTGCAAGGTGCACAAAATGAAAAAGACAATCCAATTTTACATGACAAACTTTCATCTTATTTAGTAGTGATGTCGCAAACATCAAATTTTCGGTTCGCGAACAGCAGACCCGAACTTCCATCAAATGTTCGTGAACGGGCGAACCCGGCGAACCGCCATAGACTTCAATGGGCAGGCGAATTTCAAAACCCACAGGGACTCTTTCTGGCCACAATAGTGATGGAAAAGTTGTTTCAAGGGGACTAACACCTGGACTGTGGCATGCCGGAGGGGGATCCATGGCAAAACTCCCACGGAAAATTACATAGTTGATGCAGAGTCTGGTTTTAAGCCATAAAGGGCATAAATCACCTAACATTCCTAAATTGTTTGGAATAACATGCTTTAAATCATCAGGTATGATGTTGTATCGATCAGGTAGTGTAAGGGTTACACCTGCTTCACAGTAACAGACCAATCTCCCGGTTAAAGCACCGCAAACAACCGCAGTCCCTTTGCACAACCGCAAACTCCCCATTTGCACAAGGTTGGATACCAAGCTAGCCATGTCCCGTTCCTTGTCCTCACTGATGTCATTGAAGCTCTCTTCCTCCACCCAGCCAAGGGTCCCCGAAAGGTAACAACAAGCCCCCTGGGACGCCTGCTGTGTTTGGTCTTCCACCTCCTCAAAGCCACCTTCCTCCTCTGACTCCTCTTCTTCAGACTCCCAGAGTCTGGGGGCTTCCACTGCCCAGCATGGAAGATTATACACAGGTCAGAGTCTGGGGGCTTCCACTGCACAGCATGGAAGATTATACGCGTTGCCTCTGTCTGCGTTATTATAAGGTGTGTACTGTTAAGTAGTACTATTCCTATCGGTTTAATCCCTGTTACGTCCACTATCAGGGGACGTGTATATGGCATGGATTTTTGGAAGCGGGAGATGGAAAAAGATGCTTGGTCGGTCCTCCGACTTCAAATTTGGGGCACTGCGCGTGCAATCTAAGGTGCCACCAGATATGAGTCTCACTGTGCACTGGCAAAAGTTGGCAGAGTAGATGCAATAGGCTTCACACACACGCCTGTAGGCAGGCAATTACTATTCAATCTATTACAGTCAAAAAAGTGTTGTTTTATGTCACTGAGCACAATATAAGCTGTGAACCTGACACAGGCAGGCAACTGAAATTAGATTACAGGAAAAAAATGGTTGTTTTCAATGTATGTTACACCACCAGGTATGAGTAGTGAAAATAAGCACAATATAAGCTGTTAGGTGTTAGCCTGTCACACACACACACGCTGGCACGCTGGCATAAATGATGTTCAAAGTTTCCTTAATGATAAAGTATAGGGGGCGGACCGAAAAGCGCATGAGTTCACCGTTCGCGGCGAACGTGAACATGCAAAAATTGCCGCAAATAGTTCTCCGGCGAACTGTTCGGGACATCACTATTATTTAGTTGCTTGCTATGTAAGTGCTCCAGAAGCAATGTGGCGTCTCCTCAAATTTTAGATGCATGATCGGTCACATGCTGTGTATCAATTAGCTGTCCATTTTCCACAAAGTCAATTTGTTTGCTTCACTGCAGGGAATGAAAGAAATCCTTTAGCACAAAGTGAACATAGAGCAACAACACTTACTGCTTGGTTTCAATTAAATTGTCAGGACACTGAGGCCAGACAATTTTTATAAATTGACATTCCAAATCACTATGTATTCGTAAATGGTGAATTGCGACAACAAAAAAAACATAATAATAAATTATCTCAAGAATTTATACCGTCAGTCCATGATACATTGAACGTTTCAGTTTAAGATTACTTCTTTTACATGTTCCCGGTGCACAGTTGTGAACATTTACGCACAGTCAGTGACATAGTTTATGATACTTTTCAATTAGCTGCAAGACATCAAAACTTCCCGGCAGATGATACAGAATGGGAGAGATGTCTCGAAGAAGCAGCAGTTTGTCAAATGCCAAAGTAAATGAGAGAACAATTTGCTTTCATTTGCATCTTTTGCAATGTACCTGATGCATTAACTTTGTGGGAAACATTTAAATTACATATGTGTGAAGATTTCTTGAACTGTTACAATGAGACCATTGCGCTATTGAAAGCATTAATGGAAATACATGAAATCATTCTTTGTCATGGATTAAATTGGGCCAATTTTAATCCGCCTGGTCTAGGAATTTTAGATGAAATTAACTTTGATGAGTATGACACTGATATTGAATGCCAAAAAAACACAAGAAGAAATTGGAATTTTAAATGCATAAGGTGGATAAGGAAAAACGTATCTATATAATTTGTTGATGACTCGCATTCGAGCACAGGGTCAAATAGCACTGCCATTTGCAACCACTGGATTTGCCGCACCTTTGTTAGATGGTGGTAGAACTGTGCATAGTGGATTTAAACTGCCAGTTCCCATTCTGGAAACATCAGTGTCGGATATTCGATTGAATTCATTACAAGCAAAACAAATTCACAAGAGTAAATTAATTATAATAGATGAGGCAACTATGATGTCATGTCATGCCCTGCAATGTATTGATCCATTATTAAAATAAGTTATGGGTAATGATTTGCCATTTGGTGGAAAGGTGATGTTGTTAGGAGGAGATTTTAGGCAAACATTACCTGTGGTGCCACATGGCAATAGGACTGACATTGTTGAAACGTGTATAAAGAGAAGTAAGCTGTGGAAAATATTTACACACCTTAAATTAGAAATAAATATGAGATCTGAAGGCCAAAATCAATTCAATGATTGGCACATTCAGATTGGAGAAGGAAAACAGCAAAAAATAAATCATTTATTTGATGATGCTGTGGAAATTCCATCAGAAATGATTTCCAAAGAATCACTAAAATCGACAATCTTCCTCAATACCATCAATAACGAGGATTACTCAGACATTGCAAGCAAAGTCATATTGACATCAAAATATATATATATGCCTTGAATCTAAAAAACACATTTTTTAAATTATTCAATGCACCGCAAAAAAACTATTATAGTGCAGATTCTGTTCTGGCTGATGACAAAGATAGTGAAGCTAACTTTACTATTGAATTTATTCATTCTTTAACTCCTTCTGGAATGCCACCACATATGCTAATGACGCGGCGCGCAGGTGACGTCACGGCATTAGCAAATACCGGGTGCCGGCACCCGGTATATGCTAATGACGAGGCGTGCATGTGACGTCACATGCGCGCCGGGTCAAGAAGGAGTGAAGGTCGGAGCAGAAGCAGGTAGGTGAGGGGAGATGAGGAGGTATTTAGGGAAGGTTTAGGTTGAGGAGGGGGGTTGAGGGGGGAGGTTGAGGGGGGTTAAGGTTGAGGAGGGGGGTTGAGGTTGAGGAGGGAGGTTGAGGGGTTTGAGGTTGAGGAGGGAGGTTGAGGAGGGGGGATTGAGGATGAGGATGGGGGGTTGAGGATGGGGGGTTGAGGATGGGGGGGTGAGGGGGGTTGAGGATGGGGGGGTGAGGGGGGGTTGAGGAGGGAGGTTGGGGAGGGGGTTGAGGATGGGGGGGTAAGGGGGGGGTTGAGGAGGGAGGTTGAGGAGGGGGTTGAGCATGGGGGGGTTGAGGAGGGAGGATGAGGAGGAGGGGTTGAGGAGGAGGGGTTGAGGTTGAGGAGTGGGGTTGAGGAGAGAGGATGAGGATGGGGGGTTGAGGATGGGGGGGTTGAGGATGGGGGGGGTTGAGATGGGGGGTTGGGGTTGAGGAGGGAGGTTGAGGGGGGTTGAGGAGGAAGGTTGAGGGTAGTTGAGGTTGAGGGGGTTGAGGTTGAGAAGGGGGGTTGAGGAGGGGGTTGAAGATGAGGATGGGGGGGTTGAGAAGGGAGGATGAGGGGTTGAGGAGGGAGGATGAGGATGGGGGTTGAGGATGGGGGGGTTGAGGATGGGGGATGAGGAGGGAGGTTGAGGAGGGGATGCGGGTTAAGGAGGGAGGTTGAGGAGGGGGTTTAGGAGGGGGTGTTGAGGAGGGAGGATGAGGAGGTGGGTTGAGGAGGGGGTTGAGGGGGGTTGGGGTTGAGGCGGGAGGTTGAGGGGGGTTGAGGTTGATGAGGGTTGAGGTTGAGGAGAGGGGTTGAGGAGGGAGGATGAGGATGGGGGGTTGAGGAGAGAGGTTGAGAAGGGGTTGAGGATGGGGGGGTTGAGGAGGGAGGATGAGGAGAGAGGTTGAGGATGAGGAGGGAGGTTGAGGATGAGGAGGAGGGGTTGAGGATTGGGGTTGAAGTTGAGGAGGGGGGTTGAGGATGGGGTTGAGGACTGGGGTTGAGGCGAGAGGACGAGGATGGCGGGGGTTGAGGAGGGAGGTTGAGGAGGGGGTTGAGGAGGGGGGTTGAGGAGGGAGGATGAGGTTGAGGAGGGGGTTGAGGATGAGGAGGGTGGTTGTGGAGGGAGTTAAGGATGAGGAGGGAGTTTGAGGAGGGGATTGAGGATGAGGAGGGAGGTTGAGGATGAGGAGGGAGGTTGAGGAGGGAGGTTGAGGATGAGAAGGGAGGTTGAGGATGAGGAGGGAGGTTGAGGATGAGGACGGAGGATTAGGAGTGGGGTTGAGGAGGTTGACAAGGGATGGAGGAAGAGACACAGGGAAGGGAGAGGGGAGAAAGACACAGGGAAGGAAGAGGGGAGAAGAGACACGGGAGAGAGAGGGGGACACAAGAGGGGGGCCAAAAATAAATCATTTATCTGATGATGCTGTGGAAATTCCATCAGAAATGATTTCCAAAGAATCACTAAAATCGACAATCTTCCTCAATACCATCAATAACGAGGATTACTCAGACATTGCAAGCAAAGTCATATTGACATCAAAATATATATATGCCTTGAATCTAAATAACAAAATGTTTAAATTAATCAATGCACCGCAAAAAAACTATTATAGTGCAGATTCTGTTCTGGCTGATGACAAAGATAGTGAAGCTGTCTTTACTATTGAATTTATTCATTCTTTAACTCCCTCTGAAATGCCACCACATATGCTAATGACGTGGTGCGCATGTGACGTCACGGCATTAGCATATACCGGGTGCCGGCACCCGGTATATGCTAATGATGTGGCGTGCATGTGACGTCACATGCGCGCCGGGTCAAGAAGGAGCGGAGGCCGGAGCAGAAGCAGGTACGTGAGGGGAGATGGGGAGGTATTTAGGGAAGGTTTAGGTTGAGGAGGGGGGTTTAGGTTGAGGAGGGGGGTTGAGGAATTACAAGTTGCATGTTTATGTTATGGTATGTATTCATGAAAACTTCAGCCATTGTTATATTGTTACTAGCGAATTGCCCGTCAAAAAATGACGGCAATGAAATTGTAAGGTAGCTAATGCTGTTTGGTGTATAATAATGAAATCTATAATACATTAGTAAATGAATATACTTTATGTATTTTGAAGCATTGTGTTGAAGAGCTGCAATCTGTTTTGATGTTGCTGCAGCATTAGTGGTGTGGAGCTGCTGTGTAACCGTGCTGAATGTGTGCAGTGTAATAGTGTGCAAGACCAAACCTTTAGCGAAGTTGTGTACTTCCGCATTATCGTAAAATGGCGGGTAATGTGAGGTATGCGTCTTAGCGGAATATCCGTAGGTGTTTTGTGGTGTTTTGCGAGTTTCTTGTGGTGTTTTGCGTGTTTATAGTGCTGTAGCCTTTTTTTCGTTTTGTTCGGCGGCCATTTTTTCTGTCGCTTAGAGAAGTTTTTAGTGTCTAAACTCTTTTATTTTGAGTGAAATGAAGGTGTAAGTTGCTTTTTTGAGGTCCTGGATGCTCCCTTTTGCTGTAGGTAAGCTTTTTATGTATGTGCTGTGTGTATTTATTGTGTTTTGATTTTTTTCATGTTCGCGAGTTGCTGCCGATTTTTGCGAGGTCGTAATGAGTGTTAACGTGTCTCGTATGTTGTTTGTGATGCGAGGTAAAGTTTGCAAGGGTCGCAGTTGCTAGCAAGGAGCGCCTTTGGCGCTCCATGGCAGCAACTGAGGCCCTCGTTACGCGAGGGACGCGGCTCGCTGCTCGAGCCCGCAAGCGTGAGAAACGGCTCTGGCTGGCTCGCCTGCTCACAACTCTATATGTGATTCCATATATGACAATTAAAAGAGTTAATATTGAAAAAAATATATTCTATACCTGTTGGTGAAATACAAGTTGAAAAGTTAAAAAAATAAAAAGTTTTATTCAAAATTTTGTATTTCTTTGTAGATAAAAAAAAAAGGTTAAGAATGTCAGTCACTAACATTGTGTGAAAAACTATAGTTGTGGTAGTTACGAGTGTTCGTCTTGCAATGTTAAAAGATACAGGCCTGAGCATGCTCAATGAGCGTTGAAGAGGGCCAAAAGTTACAGGTTTGACAGGGGCTGCAATGAGCGCCAAAGACCTTTGATGCTCATGGTGAGGCCCGCAAGAGTTGGAGTTTTCAAGGCTACATATCGGAAGACCATTTCGGGCTTGGGGAAATTGATCAAGTTCCCAAGCCCACAAATGGTTTCAGACCATTAGAGCACAGAGGAGGAAGAGGGAGGAGAAAGACACAGGGGAGGTAGAGAGGGTGGGATGAGACACAGGGGAGGAAGTGGGGGGAAATATACACAGGGGTGAGAGAGGTGGGAAAGAGACAAAAAAGAAGATGGCTGCAATGAGCGACGAAGCCCCGTAAATTAGAGGGAGGCGGGGGAGTGGCTCGCAATGAGCGCCAAAGGCACTCATCACAAGGCCCGCAAGTTAGAGGGGGGAGAGCCTCGCTTTGTGTAGCAAACAGCATTGCCAGGCTTAAAATTGTATTGCTCTAATTTTTGACGGGCAAGTCGCTAGTATATATTATATTATTAACGTTTTAAGACTATTTTATTATTATACATATACATATAAAAGTGTATTAGTAGAATCCCGGTTATCCGGCACCCTAATAACTGGGACTCTCAAGCAACCGGCACCGACATCAATTCCCCAAATCAAAATATTATTGCAAAACTGGCATAACAGGCATTATCTGGAGTTCGAGACTGCAAAGAAAAAAAAAATGCTAACTATTTTTCTAATAGTTTTTTTGGGCCTACATGGCCCGGTTTAGATGCCAATGCATTTTTAAAGGCATTTTGAGTGTTTTGGGGAGTTTAAGGGTCGTTGAGAGCCTTAAGAACGGGGACTCCCGATTAACCGGAAACTACACGTATCCGGCAATAGGGAGTCCCCTTGGGTGCTGGATAACAGGGGTTTTACTGTATATGGAAAATTATTATCAATAATCATATTATATTATGTTTTGTAGTTTGTTTATATATTGTATTATTAATGTGATTATTATTACTAGTATTATTGTTGTTATCATTAAATTATTTAACTTTTAAATGATTATTTTCTCATTATTTCTAACGTTAATTATTTTCACATCTGGAGCCCCCTACTGCCCTTTGGGGACTAAGCCCTAAGCAAATTTCCATAAGCACCAATAACATTAATAGTTAACTACTTGCTCACTGTGCCTTAGGGATTTCAGCTACACCCTACTGTTCAGGCCCAACTAAGGGCGAAACGTATTCCTGGAGCTTGTGGTTTCTCCTGTTCAGGGCAGAATTGCCTGGTATTTTGGGGATGGAACACTCTATTGATTGAGACAAGGCTGATATGCTATTGGATACCTCTCTCTGTGAAGGGCACACGTGAGCTAAAAGAGGCTGCTCTCTGAGTGGGTTCCCATGCCTAAAGGATATACATTCAGGTGCTGTCAGATCAATCACCTCTGAAGTTTTGTTTTGCTTATATAAATGATACTTAGGATTTTGTCACCCTAAGGGTGATAGTGGAATCCAAATGTGGACCCCTTTCTCACTGTGCCTTAGGAAGTTTAGCTACACTCCACTGATGAGGCCCAATCAAGATCGAAACATAGCTCTTAGCCGGAGCGGAGGCAGCCCAGGCACGCCGGGTCTGATGCAGTGCTGCTTGACCCTGCGGAGCCTGGGCGATCCGGGTTGGCTGAGAGGAGGAGGAGGGGCTTAAGCCTATTTCGCGGGCTTCCTCCTCACTCCGCGACGGCCAGTGATCTGATCTGAGGTCTGCCTGCTGCGCTCTCTGCATATAAGGAAAAAAGCAAGTAATATAAGGGGCCTCAGCTTAGCTTATAAGTGGCCCCCGACCCCTCTCACACCTACTCTCTGCCCTTAAAGTGCCTGAACACCCCACTAGTAGCCCCCATCCCCTTCCCCTGTCACTTGGTATAGAGACCCAGGCTCCCAGCATCAGCATATATTCCCCATAGCAGCATTCCCTGCTCTGTAGGTCCCTGAGGAGGGTGTCACTTTTGTTCCAAGTGGGGTGGCAGCTTAACATGGACCCTGGGGAGTTAGAGGCCTTGCTGACCATGGTCAGAACTAGGGCATTGAGCCATGGGGTTAGATGGGTCCAGGACATAATGGACTCAGTACATGGAGCCTCTCCCAGGGAATCTCAATTCTTGTCGTCCCTAAAAGCCCTTATAGAAACCCATAACATTGCCGTCTCTGATGCGGAAGTTGGTGCATGGGTGGGGGGCTTGGCTGGGAAGGCGTGGGCGGAGCCACCCCTTCCCGCTAGGTCTCCCCAAACGGAGCTTAACAACCCCACTACAAACGCGACGAGCGTGGCGCTGCACACCGGAGGAGCAGAACAGGACAGGGGCAGAGGAAACGTGCGGGATGCGGCTGCAAGGCCGTCCATCGTTTGCTCCCAGGACAATCTGGGGGCGCATTTAGCCTTGGACGTCAAAGAAAAAATCTGGTGACGGGTGTACAAAGAGATATTTTCCTTGTTGCCAATGTCTCGGATGAACGAGAATCCAGAGAGGTTTCACAGGGAAGGAGATGACCGGAGGCACACTTTCAGGCGCGTGCCAAGAACGTTCAACACCTGGTTACAGGCATTTGCCATCATGGCCTGTGTCATGGGAGAAAGACACCCGGAACAATGCTCCGGGCTGTTCGTGTATATGGAGGAAATCAGGAACGCATATAGGACGTATGGTGGAATGGCGTGGTGGTGATATGATGAGGAATTCCGGCAATACATGTTCTCTCGTCCGGAGATGGCATGGAGCGACAAGGCGGTGGCCTATTGGCTGAACATAATGACACCAATGCGGGCAGTGCCGCCCTTTCGTCGGAACCCAGGCGGGGCTAGAGGCCCTGCCGCTACGAGCACAGCTGGTTGAGGCATCTGTCACTCAATTTGAACGAAGGCAACTGCAAGTGGGCACCAAACTGCCGTTTCAAGCACGTCTGTGCGAGTTGTGGAGGGGATCACGCGGCCTCAAGATGCACCAGACAAAAGGATGGATCCAGGGCTGGAGAGACCGCTCAAAAAGGGGCGGACCCCCATACAGCTGGGCGCAATGCTGCCGTGGCTAGAACGCTATGGTAGGTTGGCAACAAAAGCCGGGGCGGCGGCCCTACTACGGGAGGGTTTCCAGGAAAAGTTCAAGATTCCATGCTCTCTCGTCCCGCTCGAGTCACGTCTAAGAAACCTGAAATCGGTAAAGGAGTTTCCTGGGGTAGCAGCGGAAAAAATCTGGACCGAGGTAGAACTGGGTAGGCGGGGCCCTTCCCTTCATCCCCTTCCAGGTTCTGGTGATTTCCCCTCTGGGCGTAGTGCCGAAGAAGGAAGCAGGAAAATTCCGCCTCATCCAGCATCTATCCTATCCTCCAGGTGGTTTCCGTCAACGACGGGATTGACAAGCAGTACTCGTCAGTGTCGTATGCCCCTTTCGATTGGGCCACGGACCTGGTTAGGCGGGCAGGCTTCGGGGCTAAGATGGCGAAGGTGGATATCGAATCTGTGTTTCGTTTGCTCCCAGTGCATCCTCAGAGTCATCAGTTCCTTGGGTGCTTCGTGGACGGACAGTACTTTGTGGATCTGTGTCTCCCCACGGGATGCTCTATTTCTTGTTCCTACTTCGAAGCCTTCAGTACGTTCCTGCAATGGGTAGCACAAACCGAGTTGGGCTGCCAAGGGATTACCCATTACCTCGATCATTTCCTTTTCGTGGGACCGACAGGCTTAGACACATGCGACTTTATACTGCGGACCTTCGCAAGGATATGTCAAGATTTCGGGGTTCCACTGGCAGAAAAGAAGACAGATGGACCGACCACGGATCTGACTTTCCTGGGGATTCGGATCAATTCGGACAAGATGGAATGCAGCCTGCCGATGGAGAAGGTTTTGGACCTATCTGCAAAACTGGCGGCCCTGGAAGGTTCAAAGTGAGTGTCACTGCGGTGGCTGCAATCCATCTTAGGAAAGCTGAATTTCGTGTGCAGGATCGTTCCCATGGGCCGTATATTAAGCAGAAGAATGTCGTTGGCTACAGCCGGGATATCTCAGCTGCATCATTTTATAAAGGTGTCCGGGGCCATGAGGGAAGATACACGAGTGTGGACGGCGTTTCTACGGAACTTCAATGGGAGCACCCTGATCCAGCCGAGCAGGGTGACGAATGGGCAGCTAGACCTCTATGCGGGTTCACGTGTGGTCGGAATGGGAGCCTATTTTAGAGGCGCATGGTGCGCAGCACCATGGCCTGAATCATGGGTCAAAGGAAGGCTTACAGAAGATCCTACGGTTCTGGAGACGTTCACCATCACCATGTCGCTTCATCTGTGGGGCAGGGGCTTCAGGAACCGGCAGGTCCTTTTTCAATCAGGCAGCAAGAAATGGTCCAGGTAGTTAACAGCCTGACGGCTGCATCTGGGCCGGTGATAAGGATCATACAGCACTTGGTTCTTTGTTGCCTGCGGGCTAATATCTGGGTGAGGGCGGAGTGTATTCCTGGCCTTAACGTAGGGATGGTTGATGCCCTTTCTCGGTTACAGGGAACCCGTTTTCACACACTGGCACCGGCGGCAAAGGATCAAGGAGAGGACATACCTTCAGAACTCTGGGAGCTTGGAGTGGTACAGTAGCTGGTTACATCAGGCAGTCGGTAGCGCCAAAGACGTGGGTGGCCTACAGGAAGGTGTGGAACATGTGGAGCGACATGGTTGAGGAGGCCGGTGGCGAGGGTTCGGAAGAGAAAGCCATAGGAATTCTGCTATGGTTTTTGCTTCGGAGCGCAGAGAGAGATGCTTCCAGGGCAACGGTGGCTTAATAGTTGACGGCCCTAGCATTTAGGTTCAGGTTGGCAGGACGGAAGGACCTAACAAAGGAGTTTGTGGTTTGCCAGGTGGTAAAAGGCATGTTCAAAGGGAAGCACTGGATGGATAGAAGGCGCCCGATTACTTTCTTCCTGTTACTACGCCTGGGGAGGCGTTGGGTGTGCTATGCAAGGACTCCTTTGAATCCCTGCTTTTCCATACAGCCTTTTCATTAGCGTTCTTTGGTGCTTTCAGGATCGGGGAACTGGTCTCGGAACACAGGCATGGTTCGGGGTGGCTGCTGGTGGAGGACATCGGTCTGGATGGTGACAGAGTGTTGGTATGGCTGAGGAGGTCAAAAACGGATCAGGCCGGAAAAGGAAGGGAAGTGGTCATATACAAAACTGGAATGGAGTGTTGCCTCCAGGCAAGTGTGAGGTTGTACTTGGAAAAAAGGCCAACGGGGCCAGGCACACTGCTATTGCATGCCAATGGCCAGGCCTTGTCACGATTTCAATACGAAAGGATGCTGAAGAAGTCCTTACGGCAGTTAGACTTGGACCCTGTGGACTTCGGCACACATTCGTTTCGTATCGGAGCCGCTACGGAGGCGGCAAGGCTAGGTCTCCCCGAGAGTATGGTTAAAAGGATTGAGAGATGGGAGTCGCATCGTTTTAGGTCATACATACGGCCAGAAAGGGTTGTCTAATTGGAATTTGTTTTATGTGTTGCAGAAGTTAAACAGCTGTGGATCGTCGGCCATTCCTACATGTATTGGGCTCACCGGTTAGCCGCGACAAGGTCCAACTGGGCTTTCTAGAGACGAGCATGCAAGTAAGATGGTTCGGGTTTCGCGGCTTAAGATGGACACAGGTGAATTGGCGAGCAACCCTCAGCATCACGGTAGCCCACACATTTTAATTATACATGCCGGGGGCAACGATTTGGGGGTAATGCCTATGAGAAAAATGCTGAAAGAGATGAAGAGGGATGTGAAGTGTTGGCTAGAACGGTTCCCAGGCTTGTTCATAATGTGGTCCGAAATGATCAAAAGGAGATCTTGGCAGAACGCAAAGGATCCAGTTTCAGTGGATAGAGCAAGGCAAAAGATAAACAAGCAGATGGCCAGTTTTGAAAGGAGTTTGGGTTTCAGTACAATGAGACACCAAGAATTCGAAGGCGTAGGCGCCGATGACTTCTTTCGCCCAGATAAGGTCCATTTAACGGATATAGGATTAGAGCTGTTTATCCTGGAGCTTAAGGGTGGGGCTAGCCGGGCCTTGGCTTTATTTAGAGAGCAAGAGGGGGGATCACAGCCTCAAGAGGTATCCATCGCCTGCTCTGTGGCGGGAGGTGAGGCACCCGGCCCACGGGCTTAAGTGGGCGTTGCCCTGCCTCATGGGCGTGCTTAGGAAAGCACTGGGAGGCTCTGGGCGCCATGAGGGTCATGGCCGGCGTGGAGGCAGCCAAGACACGCCGGGTCTGACGCAGCACTGCGTGACCCGGCGGAGCCTGGGCGATCCGGATTGGCTGGGAGGAGGAGGAGGGGCTTAAGCCCGTTTCGTGGGCTTCTTCCTCACTCCGCGCCGGCCATTGATCTGATTCCCTCCCTCCCCTAAAATGGTGGTAAGATAGGAAGGTAGCAGATAGGAAGTAATGTTCGTCTAGTGGGCGAGGTTGGTTGAGCAAAGTTGAAGAAGTTTAAACTATGTTTAAAAAAAAAAGGTGTGGAAAAGAGTTGAAGGGTTAGGATTCTGTGAATTCTAAGTTAGGATGCAAATAGGAATGTCTTTGGTTGGCGGGAGGTGAGGCACCTGGCCCATGGGCATAAGTGGGCGTTGCCCTGCCTCATGGGCGTGCTTAGGAAAGCACTGGGAGGCTCTGGGCGCGGGCCCAGGGAGTGAGGTTATTGAGCGGGCCGTGCTCCTCCTCCGGGATGTTATTTGAGCTGCGATTTAACAATGTTAATTATGTTAATTGGTTATTGGTTTATGGTTGCTTTAATAAAGCTGTGGCCCGTAATTTTCCCAAGAAATGCTGTTTCAGTGTGTTTATTTATTCTAAAGCCCATTGGATCTTGCAAGGGTCAAGGTTTTGCTTTTTTTCCTGTTAAGGGTTGAATTGCCTGGTATTTTGGGACTGGATCACTTTACTGATATACTTCAGGATGTTTCTCCCTGTGAAGGGCACACGTAAGCTAAAATAGGCTGCTCTCAGGGTGCATTGTCATGTATATAAAAAATTACCTATTAAGGTTAGTTCATTCTTTGATTGAGCACCTATTTATTTGTTCTTCTTTATGTAGATTACCCTTAGGGCTGTCTCCCGAAGGGTCATAGGGGGCTCCAGATGTATGCCTCTATGTAAGTACTGTATGTACATGTGCCTCTATGTATGTGTGCCTATATATATGTGTGTTTCTATGTGTGTATGTTTGCTTCTATGTGTATATATGTATACCTCTATGTATGTTTGTGTGTGTGCCTCGATGTATGTGTGTTTCTATGTGTGCCTCTATGTGTGTATGTATGTGTGACTATGGGTGTTTGTATCTGTGTGTGTATGAATGTGTGCCTCTGTGTGAGTATACAGTATGCCTGTACCTCTATATGTTTGTATGTTTCTATGTGCGTCTGTGTGTGTTTCTGTCTGTACCTTTCTGTGTGTCTGTGTGAACCTATATGTGTGTGTATCTGTGTATTCATCTTTTTTAATAAATTGGAAGAGAAATTTTAAATATAAAATATTTTAGTCTTTCATTTTTGGGGTTAGAACCAACAACAAAAATAAAGAAGGAATGACAACAGGTTAATGAGTAATACCTGATAATACATATACTATTAGTTAATTAGGATAGAGGGTAGATTTAAAGAATAATTGTCTACACCTATTATATGACTACAGAAAATATCACTTATAATCTATATTGTATTAGATGTAGAGAAACTATAAACAAAATAGAAATTTTATTAAACTAAATCTAGAATTGAAAGAAAAAAAACATTACTCACTTATTCTGACCGTTAAAACCTTTTTTTATGCCTCCCTTTAGAATATTAGAAGCCTTATTAAGTTCAGATTCAGCCAATTGAATAGGGCTCTATATAAGCACAGAGCATATTTTTTTTACAGAAGTTTTTCGTTAGTGAACTTTTTTATAACAGCAAGGTCTTCACTAACGAAACACTTCTGTAAAAAAAATATGCTATGTGCTTATATAGAGCCCTATTCAATTGGCCGAATCAGAATTGAATAAGGCTGTATATATCCATATCACCATGTGCAGCATTGCACATGTGAATATTAATGAGTAGTGATGTCGCGAACATCACATTTTCGGTTCGGGAACCGCGTACTCGAATTCCATCAAATGTTCGCGAACGGTCGAACATCGGCGAACCGCCATAGACTTCAATGGGCAGGCGAATTTCAAAACCCACAGAGACTCTTTCTGGCCACAATAGTGATGGGAAAGTTGTTTCAAGGGGACTAACACCTGGACTGTGGCATGCCGGAGGGGTATCCATGGCAAAACTCCCATGGAAAATTACATAGTTGATGCAGAGTCTGGTTTTAAGCCATAGAGGGCATAAATCACCTAACATTCCTAAATTGTTTTGAATAACATGCTTTAAAACATCAGGTATGATGTTGTATCAATCAGGTAGTGTAAGGGTTACACCCGCTTCACAGTAACAGACCAATCTCCCCGTTTAATGCACCACAAACAATCGCAAACAGTCCCTTTGCACAACCGCAAACTCCCCATTTGCACAAGGTTGGATACCAAGCTAGCCATGTCCCGTTCCTTGTCCTCACTGATGTCATTGAAGGTCTCTTGATCCACCCAGCCACCAAGGGCCCCCGAAAGGGGACAACAAGCCCCCTGGGACGCCTGCTGTGTTTGGTCTTCCACCTCCTCAAAGCCACCTTCCTCCTCTGACTCCTCTTCTGCAGACTCCCAGAGTCTGGGGGCTTCCACTGCCCAGCATGGTTGATTATACACAAGTCAGAGTCTGGGGGCTTCCACTGCCCAGCATGGAAGATTATACACAGGTCAGAGTCTGGGGGCTTCCACTGCCCAGCATGGAATATTATACACCGGTCAGAGTCTGGGGTCTTCCACTGCCCAGCATGGAATATTATACACAGGTCAGAGTCTGGGGGCTTCCACTGCACAGCATGGAAGATTATACGCGTTGCCTCTGTCTGCATTATTATAAGGTGTGTACTGTTAAGTAGTACTATTCCTATCGGTTTAATCCCTGTTACGTCCACTATTAGGGGACATGTATATGGCATGGATTTTTGGAACAGGGAGATGGAAAAAGATGCTTGGTTGGACCTCCTACTTCGAATTTGGGGCACTGCACGTGCAATCTAAGGTGCCACCAGATAGGAGTGGTGTATTAAGTTGTACTATTCATTCCTAGGGGGATCATTGGGTCGCTTTACAAATATAAAACATTTGTTACTGGTTGAAGCGACACTGGGGGAAGGACCGGAGTGGGGGATCCCTGGAGACCCTTCAGAAGCAACCGGCAGTAGAGATGTCGCGAATAGTTCGCGGCGAACTGCGAACATATGCGAGATTCGACCCGCCCCCAATACTTTATCATTGAGCAAACTTTGACCCTGCATGTCACAGTCAGCAGACACATTCCAGCCAATCAGCAGCATACACTCCCTTCTACACCCTTCTACCTCATGGACAGCAGCCATTTTGGAATCATAAGTACCTTGCAGTCTTACTGAGAGGAGGGACAGTGTAGGTGATACTAATTCAATAGGGAAAACCATAGCTAGGCAAGTTTATTTAGTGTCCAGTGCAGTGCTGAAGGACTCTTGTGCATTATTATTATTATTACTAGCTTATTGCAATGAGATGTGTATGTTTGGAAAGTTGTATAGTTAATAATATACATATGGAGCAGTTTGCTCCATAAAAAAGTGGTCCGTATTAACGGCTCGCTTCGCTATGCGAGGCTCGCCTGCAATGAGCGCCTGTGTGTACTGTCAGTGTGCTTGGTGCTGTGAGTCTGTGTGTACTGTCAGTGTGCTTGATGCTGTAGGTCTGTGTGCACTGCCAGTGTACTTGGTGCTATGGGTCTGTGTGTACTGTCAGTGTGCTTGGTGCTGTAGGTCTTTGTGCACTGTCAGTGTACTTGGTGCTATGGGTCTGTGTGTACTGTCAGTGTACTTGGTGCTGTAGTTCTGTGTGCACTGCCAGTGTACTTGGTGCTATGGGTCTGTGTGCACTGCCAGTGTGCTTGGTGCTTTAGGTCTGTGTGTACTGTCAGTGTACTTGGTGCTGTAGGTCTGTGTGTACTGTCAGTGTGCTTGGTGCTGTAGGTCTGTGTGTACTGTCAGTGTGCTTGGTGCTGTAGGTTTGTGTGTACTGTCAGTGTGCTTGGTGCTTTGAGTCTGTGTGTACTTGGTGCTGTAGGTCTGTGTGTACTGTCAGTGTACTTGGTGCTGTATATATGTGTGTACTATCAGTGTACTTGGTGCTGTGGGTCAATGTGTACTGTCAGTGTACTTGGTGATGTAGGTCTGTTTGCACTGCCAGTGTACTTGGTGCTATGGGTCTGTGTGTACTGTCCGTGTGCTTGGTGCTGTAGGTCTGTGTGCACTGTCAGTGTTCTTGGTGCTGTAGTTCTGTGTGCACTGCCAGTGTACTTGGTGCTATGGGTCTGTGTGCACTGTCAGTGTAATTGGTGCTGTGAGTCTGTGTGTACTGCCAGTGTACTTGGTGCTATGGGTCTGTGTGTACTTGGCAGTGTACTTGGTGCTGTAGGTCTGTGTGTACTGTCAGTGTGCTTGGTGCTATAGGTCTGTGTGCACTGCCAGTGTACTTGGTGCTATGGGTCTGTGTGCACTGCCAGTGTGCTTGGTGCTCTAGGTCTGTGTGTACTGTCAGTGTGCTTGGTGCTATATGTCTATGTGTACTGTCAGTGTACTTGGTGCTGTAGGTCTGTGTGTACTGTCAGTGAGCTTAGTGCTGTAGTTCTGTGTGCACTGCCAGTGTACTTGGTGCTATGGGTCTGTGTGCACTGCCAGTAAGCTTGGTGCTCTAGGTCTGTGTGTACTGTCAGTGTGCTTGGTGCTGTAGGTTTGTGTGTACTGTCCGTGTGCTTGGTGCTGTGAGTCTGTGTGTACTGTCAGTGTACTTGGTGCTATATGTCTATGTGTACTGTCAGTGTGCTCGGTGCTGTAGGTCTGTGTGTACTGTCAGTGAGCTTGGTGCTATATGTCTAAGTGTACTGTCAGTGTGCTTGGTGCTGTAGGTCTGTGTGTACTGTCAGTGAGCTTGGTGCTGTAGTTCTGTGTGTACTGTCAGTCAGCTTAGTGCTGTAGTTCTGTGTGCACTGCCAGTGTACTTGGTGCTATGGGTCTGTGTGCACTGCCAGTAAGCTTGGTGCTCTAGGTCTGTGTGTACTGTCAGTGCTTGGTGCTGTAGGTTTGTGTGTACTGTCCGTGTGCTTGGTGCTGTGAGTCTGTGTGTACTGTCAGTGTACTTGGTGCTATATGTCTATGTGTACTGTCAGTGTGCTTGGTGCTGTAGGTCTGTGTGTACTGTCAGTGAGCTTGGTGCTGTAGTTCTGTGTGTACTGTCAGTGTACTTGGTGCTATGGGTCTGTCTGCACTGCCAGTGTACTTGTTGCTGTAGGTCTGTGTGTACTGTCAGTGTGCTTGGTGCTATAGGTCTATGTGTACTGTCAGTGTGCTTGGTGCTGTAGGTCTGTGTGTACTGTCAGTGTACTTGATGCTGTTAATCTGTGTGTACTGTCAGTGTGCTTGGTGCTTTAGGTCTGTGTGCACTGCCAGTGTACTTGGTGCTATGGGTCTGTGTGTACTGTCCGTGTGCTTGGTGCTGTAGGTCTGTGTGCAAACAAGGTTCACAGCTCTTCAACACAATGCTTCCAAATAGGTAAAGTCTATTCATTTATTAATGTATTACATGTTTACTATTACACACAAAACAACATTAGCTCAGTTACAATAACATTGCCGTCATTTTTTGAAGGGCAAGTCGCTAGTGTCATAATAAACACCACATGAACATGGCGACCACTCTCTTGTGGCATTCAGGTACGTCCACGGATTCATCCTCCATATATCTGAATAAGCCAGGAATGATATATAGAGGCCTACGGCGCTCATTGCCAAAGTGGTCCGTATTAACGTCTCGCCTGCAATGAGCGCCTGCGGCGCTCATTGCCAAAGTGGTCCGTATTACACATTATATAGTAATAATAATAAGAATAATAATAAAGCAGAAGACCTCCCCTGTGTCTCCCCCCCAATCCCTCCCATGTGTCTCTCTCCCCCCCTCTCCCCTGTGTCTCCCCCCCACTCCCTCCCATGTGTCTCTCTCCCCCCCTCTCCCCTATCTCTCCCACCCTTGCCTGTGTCTCTACCCCCTCTCCCTTCCCCAGTGTTTCTTTCCTCCCTCTCCTGTGTCTTTTCCCACTTCCCTCTTCCCTGTGTCACTCCCCCCTCCCCTGTGTCTCTACCCCCCTCTCCCTTCCCGTGTTTCTTTCCCCCCTCTCCTGTGTCTTTCCCCCCTTCCCTCTCCCCTGTGTCTCTCCCCCCTCATCTGTGTCTCTTCCCCCTTCTCCCCTGTGTCTCTACCCCCTCTCCCCTATGTCTCTACCCCCTCTCCCTTCCCCTGTGTTTCTTCCCCCCTCCTCTGTGTCTTTACCCCCTTTTCTCTCCCCGGTGTCTCCTCACCACTCCCTCCCATTAGTCTCTTCCCCCCTCTCCCCTGTGTCTCTACCCCCCACTCTCTCCTGTATCTCTCCCCCCTCCCATGTGTCTCTTCCCCTCACCTCTCCCTTACCCTATTTCTCCCCCCCCCTCTGCCCTGTGTCTTCCTCCCCCCTCCACTGTGTCTTCCTCCCCCTCTCCCCTCTCCTGTGTCTTCCTCTCCCTCTCTCATGTGTTTCCTCCCCCTCTCTCCTCCCCTGTTAGCTTCTATACGCATACATACATACAATAAGAAATCTAGGGGGGGTTACCCCTTACCCCCCCCCCCCCAGTTCCAACACCCATGTGTACTGTATAATATTGTATTGCATTATGTTATATTATATCACTAGCGACTTGCCTGGCACAAATGATGGGGCAATAAAGTTTGAAGCCATGGCAATGCTGTTTGCCACACAATGTGATGCTTTTTGAACTCTGAGGACCTCCGGCGCTCATTGTGAGTCTCTTCCCTCGTGTCCTTCATGTTTCGTGCTTTGCAACGATCAATCTTCGGCGCTCATCGCAAAGACAGATATATAAGTACAGTGTTAAATATATAATTTTTTTTGTGCAGTGTAAATTAAAAAATGTATTCGGGTCTCAGAGCATAATAAAGTGATTTAGATTTGTAACTGCTTTGAGAGTGCTATCGCTGGCAGCCAATGAGCAGTAATCCAGATACATAACTGCAGAGTAAAAAGTAAAACATTTTAGTGTAGTGTAAAGTCTACATTTTTATTTTCCATTACTAATTAATACTTATTAAATGAATGCACGATAATAACTATTGTGAATGAACAAATGTATTAGGAAGTGCGAAGCGTTAATGTATGTAAAGTAACCGCAGTGTAAAATATGCTATTAAGCGTATTTTTTTCATATATATTTTTTTTAATAATAATGAATTAATTAATTACTAAAATACTTTACCTATTTGTAATTAATATATCCAGTGATCAATAACCTGAAGAGCTAACAATCAGTTTTGATTTTCCTGCAGCTTACAGTGTACATTTGGACTGTTGGTGACCCGAGGTGTAAGTGTCAGCAATGTGCGCAGTGCACGAGGGGAAACCGCTTGTATAGTCGTGTAACGCGCCATTTTAGATTTGTAATGTTATTAGTTGCAAGTTAGTGTTGTAAAATGGCGGCGATTGTGTATGTGTTATGCTGCTCGCCAGCAGTTTCCATTATTTATAATAGTGTATTTTGTACCTCGTCTGTTCCTAGGTAAAAGTCGTACATGGCTGGCGATGTTTTGCGCGGTTTGGGGTCGTGTAGCCTCCTTTTCATTTTTTCCGGACGCCATTTTTTTTGTCGCTTAGCCGATTTACAAGTGCCAACTGGGGAAGACGTTACAGATATCACATATATAGTTGTGAGCGTACGAGTTGTTGCTAACGCTGCGGGCTCGCGTAGCGAGCCCGCGGCCCTCGCGTAGCGAGGGCCGCGGCTCGCACAGCGAGCCGAGGCCCTCGCAAAGCGAGGGCACTGCCCGAGGGTCTCAGTTGCTGGCATGGAGCGCCGAAGGTGCTCCTTTCCAGCAACTGCGACCCTCGCAAACTTCACATCGCAACCCAAACAGTACGACACACACATTACGACACTCGCAAACAACATACAACACACGTTCACACACATTACGGACTCGCAACACTCGGACGCAACTCGCGAACATTACAAAATGTAAAACACAATACATACACACACCACATACATAAAAAACTTACCTACACCAAGAGGGAGCACCCAGCACCTCAAAAATACAACTTACACCTCGATTTTACTCCAAATAAAACAGTTTAGAGACTAAAAAAAATCGAAGCGAGAGAAAAAATGGCCGCCGAACAAAACGAAAACGAGGCTACAGCACTCTAAACTCGCAAAACACCACAAGAAACTCGCAAAACACCACAAAACACCTACGGATATTCCGATACAAACGTATACCACACATTACTCGCCATTTTAGGCCAATGCGGAAGTACACAACAACGGTTTGGGCTCGCGCACGCACAGTGTTACACTGCACACATTCAGCACGCTTACACAGCAGATCCACACCACTAATGCTGCAGCAACATCAAAACACATTCACAGCTCTTCCACACAATGCTTTAAAATAGGTAAAGTATATTCATTTATTAATGTATTATATATTTCATTATTACACACTAAACAGCATTAGCTACCTTACAATTTCATTGCAGTCATTTTTTGACGGGCAATTCGCTAGTCACATATATAGTTGTGAGCAGGCGGGTTGTTGCTAACGCTGCAGGCTTGTGAAGCGAGGGCCAGAGTTGCTGGCAAGGAGGGCCGAAGGCTCCCACGTCGGCTGCAATGAGCCGCAGGCGGGACTTACACCATCAAATTTACGGACTTACCATCCAAAAATACGGGACTTAGAAAAAAAAACATTACGAGCTCACAAAAATACGACCTTAACGCCCGAACCGCACGCACTTAAAAACATTAAAAACACAATAAATACACACAACAAACACATAAAAAGCTTACCCACAGCAAGGCGGGCACCGAGGACCTCTGCAAGTGAAGTTACACCTCCATTTAAGTCCAAATTCATGATTTTAGACACCCGAAAATCACCTAAGTGAGAGAAAAAATGGCCCTTGAAAAAAAGAAAACGAGGCTACAGGACCCTAAACACGCAAAACACATACGGATTTTCCTAAAAAGCCGTACGAGGTAAAGATACACTATTAACAAGGACGCTAAATCATCCACACCCGCATACCACATACACATTCCCCGCCATTTTACAACACTAACTTACACAATGCGGAAGTACCCAGCTACCCTAACGGCTTCCCCTCGCGCACGCAGCCTATTTACACTACACACTGCACACATTGCTGACACTTACACAGCAGCTCCACAGCACTGAAAACCTACATTGTATGCTGCAGGAACATGAAAACAGATTGTCAGCTCTTCAGCACAATGCTTCCTGCATATATTACTTACAAATAGGTAAAGTATATTCATTTAGTAATTATTTCATTAGCATACAAATATACATATACACAAAAAAAACATTATCACATTAAACATAAAAGCCATTCACTGCGCGCCTCACAACGAGTGCCAACGCTGCTCATAGCATACAAAGCCTTGCAATAAGCGCAAAAAACACATCACCGCCAACCAAAGAATAACAGCAAAAGCGCCTATCAGAAAAAAAATACAACCAACAGCCTCGCAATGAGCGCCGAAGGATCTACGACCGCCAACAAAATGAATGTCTCGTCCAAACCATTACCTGCCTTACAATCTTATTGCCGCCATTTTTTGATGGGCAAGTCGCTAGTAAAAATATAAAGATCAAGATAATAAAAGTATCAGGAAATGTAACACAAAGATGCACGCGCGTCTGAATAATACGACAAATACGGATTTTTGTCATAAGTGATATGATCGCAGTATTGGGTCATAAACCCTAAACACTGGAATCTGTTACATACAATTTACTGATGATGTCATTAATGGGCTTCAAGGGAGGGGATCTCTTTTCATACTTTTTGAGCGGTGCAAATCCAACATACGCACAGCGGAAACGCCACATCTGTGGGACACACACAAAGGGGTTCACTTTGGGAGAAAAAAACAAACAAATATGAAATATTTAATAATCATATTTTGATGTTACCAACAGATAAGGAAACGAAACTGAGGTTATTATATCTAATAGTAGCCAGCCTGGGAGTACTGGGAGTAATAATACTGCAGCAGGAGGTCAGGACTAATGTCACCTATAGACCCCCAGACAGATAAAGGTCAGTACTAATGTCCCTCTATAGACCCCAAGTCAGATAAAGGTCAGTACTAATGTCACCTATAGACCCCCAGTCATATAAAGGTCAGTACTAATGTCACCTATAGACCCCCAGTCATATAAAGGTCAGTACTAATGTCCCTCTATAGACACCCAGTCAGCTAAAGGTCAGTACTAATGTCCCTCTATAGACACCCAGTCAGATAAAGGTCAGAACTAATATCACCTATAGACACCCAGTCAGATAAAGGTCATTACTAATGTCCCTCTATAGACACCCAGTCAGATAAAGGTCAGAACTAATGTCCCTCTATAGACACCCAGTCAGATAAAGGTCATTACTAATGTCCCTCTATAGACACCCAGTCAGATAAAGGTCAGTACTAATGTCCCTCTATAGACCCCCAGTCAGATAAAGCTCAGTACTAATGTCACCTATAGACCCCCAGTC
This sequence comes from Discoglossus pictus, assembly GCA_027410445.1. Taxonomy (NCBI): domain Eukaryota; kingdom Metazoa; phylum Chordata; class Amphibia; order Anura; family Alytidae; genus Discoglossus; species Discoglossus pictus. Next base: position 74,836,343 of record CM050165.1, read on the forward strand.
ATATAAAGGTCAGTAAAATATAAAATGTATTTTTGTAGTGCTGCATCCTTTTCGACTTGTGGTAATTCGGTAACATTTCAGGCACTTTCTGCATATTCCGGGAATCTAGTAGCGTGGACACCCAGTACAGGTCGTTCTCCTTTATCCTTTTTATACGAGGGTCCCTCAACAGGCACGGCAGCATGAAAGACCCCGTTTGCACAAGGTTGGATGCCGAGCTAGTCATGTCCCGTTCTTTGTCCTCAGTGATCTCACTGAAGGTATGTTCTTCCCCCCAGCCACGTACAACACCACTGGTACCATATAGGTGACAACGAGCACCCTGGGATGCCTGTAGTGGTTGGTCTTCCTCCTCCTCCTCAAAGCCACATTCCTCCATTGACTCCTCTTCCTCACAATCCTCTTCCAGCGTTGCCGCAGGTCCAGCAAGCGATGCTGATAAGGCTGTTTCTGGCGGTGATGGTGACCACAGCTCTTCCTCTTCAAGCTCATCTACGGCCTGATCCAGCACTCTTCGCAGGGCACGCTCCAGGAAGAAAACAAATGGTATGATGTCGCTGGTGGTGCCCTGGGTGCGACTGACCAGGTTTGTCACCTCCTCAAAAGGACGCATAAGCCTACAGGCATTGCGCATGAGCGTCCAGTAACGTGGCAAAAAAATCTCTAGCTCCGCAGAGGCTGTCCTAGCACCCCGGTCATACAAATACTCGTTAACGGCCTTTTCTTGTTGGAGCAGGCGGTCGAACATTAGGAGTGTTGAATTCCAACGTGTCGGGCTGTCTAAAATCAAGCGCCTCGCTGGCATGTTGTTTCGCCGATGGATATCTGTAAAGAGCGCCATGGCCGTGTAGGAACGCCTGAAATGGGCACACACCTTCCTGGCCTGCTTCAGGACGTCCTGTAAGCCTGGGTGCTTATGCACAAAGCGTTGTACAATCAGATTACACACTTGTGCCCTGCACGGCACATGTGTCAACTTGCCCAAATTCAATGCTGCCAACAAATTTCTTCCGTTGTCACAAACCACTTTGCCGATCTCTAGTTGGTGCGGAGTCAGCCACTGATCCACCTGTGCGTTCAGGGCGGACAGGAGTGCTGGTCCGGTGTGACTCTCTGCTTTCAGGGAAGTCAACCACAAGACGGCGTGACACTGCCATATCCGGGATGTGGAATAGTACCTGTGGAGCTGGGGGGGTGCCGTTGATGTGGAGCACGACATAGCAGCAGCAGAAGAGGACTCAGCTGAGGAGGTTATGGAAGAGGATGGAGTAGGAGGAGTAGAGGAGGTGGCAGCAGGCCTGCCTGCAAGTCATGGCTGTGTCACCAACTCCTCTGCAGAGCCACGTATTCCATGCTTGGCAGCCATCACCATGTTTACCCAATGCGCAGTGTAGGTGATATACCTGCCCTGACCATGCTTTGCAGACCAGGTATCCGTGGTCAGATGGACACTTGCCGCAACACTGTGTGCCAGAGATGCCATTACTTCCTTTTGCACAATCGAGTACAGGTTGGGGATTGCCTTTTGTGCAAAGAAATTTTTGGCCGGGTACCTTCCACTGCGGTGTTCCCAATAGCTACAAATTTTTTGAACGCCTCAGACTCCACCAGCTTGTATGGTAAAAGCTGGCGGGCTAAGAGTTCAGACAAGTCAGCTGTCAGTTGCCGGGTAGGGGGGTGACTGTGTAACTTTGGCTTCTTACGCTCAAATATGTCCTTGACAGACACCTGACTATGGTCAGATGAGCAGGGACTGCTCAGGGCGAGACACGGAGTGGCGGAAGGTTGAGAGGGGGCAAGCAGGGCTTGTTTGACGTGGCTGAAGATGCTGGACCAGGAGGAGGATGGCGGCTTTGACTTTGTGTGCTGCTTGTACTGATGTGTTGATCCCATAGGCGTTTGTGATGTGACATCATGTGCCTTCGCAAAGAAGTTGTACCTAGGTGGGTGTTGGACTTCCCACGACTCAGTTTCTTTTCGCACAGGTTGCAAATGGCATCACTGTTGTCAAAGGCAGACACACAAAAAAATTGCCACACTGCTGAGCTCTGCAATGACGGCATTCTGGTGGTGGCAAAAGCATGCGTTGACTGGCGTGCTGTCTGGCTGACCCCGGGTGCCGATGCATGCTGTCTGACTGTGCCAATAGCTACTTTCGACGACCTCCCGCTGCTTCCAACTCGTCTCCTCCTCCTCTCTGTCTCCCCATCTGAACTTTCCTCCTGTTCTTCTTCTCTTATAGCGGGCACCCACGTGACATCCACGGACGCATCGTCATCATCAACCGATTCACTTGTATCTGACAACTCAACAAAGGAAGCAGCACCGGGTACAACATCATCATCAGACCGTACGTCCATGTGTGTAATGCTGCCTGACTGGGACATATCCCTGTTATCTACATCCTCTGGCACTAATGTTTGTGCATCACTCATTTCTTCCAACGGATCTGTAAATATCTCTGCTGACGGATCAAGTGAAGCGGCTGTGGTGCTAGTGTTGGTGGTGGCGGCAGGCGGGCGAGTGGTAACTGGAGAGGTGCCCGAATCTAAGCTGGAGGAGGATGGTGCGTCTAGGTTCCGAGCGGAAGCTGTAGAAGATTTGGTGTCCTGTGTTAGCCAGTCAACCATGTCCTCAGAACTGTTCAAGTTAAGCGTACGTTTCCTCTGAAAACTGGGCATTATTCTAGGGCCAAAGGGAATCACAGCACCACGACCACGACGGCCCCTGCGGGGTGGCCTACCTCTGCCTGTCATTTTATTTACGATTAGTGGTACTATGCGTGCAAGCTACTGTGACACCAGATATGAGTGTCACTGTGCACTGGCAAAAGTTGGCAGACTAGATGCAATAGGCCTCACACACACGCCTTTAGGCAGGCAACTGATATTCAATCAATTTCAGTAAAAAAAGGGTTGTTTTATTTCACTGCACACTACGGTTGCACTAGATATGAGTGTCACTGTGCACTGGCAAAAGCTGGCAGACTAGATGCAATAGGCCTCACACACACGCCTTTAGGCAGGCAACTGATATTCAATCAATTACAGTAAAAAAAGGGTTGTTGTATTTCACTGCACACTACGGTGGCACTAGATATGAGTGTCACTGCGCACTGGCAAAAGTTGGCAGACTAGATGCAATAGGCCTCACACACACGCCTGTAGGCAGGCTACTGATATTCAATCGATTACAGTAAAAAAAGGGTTGTTTTATTTCACTGCACACTACGTTGACACCAGATATGAGTGTCACTGTGCACTGGCAAAAGTTGGCAGACTAGATGCAATAGGCCTCACACACACGCTAGCAGGCAGGCATATGCAATTAGATTACACAGAAAAAAATAATAAAATAAAATAAAAAGGGCTTTTTGGGTTGCTGTCCTTGCAGCAGATATCAAAGGAGTCCTTCAGGTGTGTAGTTAAAGCTAAATACACAGCCTGGCTATCTATTTCCCTATTAAATCAGCAGAAAAAAATAATAAAATAAAATAAATGATGTTCTAGCCCTAAAAAGGGCTTTTTGGGTTGCTGTCCTTGCAGCAGATATCAAAGGAGTCCTTCAGGTGTGTAGTTAAAGCTAAATACACAGCCTGGCTATCTATTTCCCTATTAAATCAACAGCAGGTAGAATATATCTCCTCTCTTAACGAATGCAGCTAAAGAATGATTCTAACATGGAGGCTGTCATACAGATGGAAGGCTCTGGAAGGGAGTGTATGCTGCTGATTGGCTGGAATGTGTCTGCTGACTGTAAGGTGCAGGGTCAAAGTTTCCTCAATTATAAAGAATAGGGGGCGGACCGAAAAGCTCATATGTTCGCTGTTCGTTGCGAACATGCGAAAATCGCCGCAAATAGTTCTCCGGCGAACTGTTCGGGACATCACTATTAATGAGGTTTAATAACAAATAGTTTATGAATATGTATACCATATCAGCGGTACAGAATATGTTGGCGCATTATAAATAAGCAATAATAATATCAGAAAAGAGCAGATTATGTAAGTAAAGCAGCTAAATATGTGTTCAATGTCTTTTAATTGAACTACCATTCCTGATTTTCCAATTGAACTGCTATTAAATTTCAAGGTTGACATGGTTTCTTCCAGACAAGAAGGGACATTTGCCTAAGTTGTGAAGCTTGCAAAACTGTTGGAGATGTCAGATAGTAGTACATTTTTCTCACATAATAACATGGAACTGGAGATAAACTGAAAAACGTATTCAGGTTTCACACTTTAGCAGAGTCTCCATCAGAAATCTAGGGTCCAATACAAAGCTAATAGTCAGCCCTTACTCTTAACCCAAATGACATTATTTGCGCCGTGTCTCATAGCCAGCCTTTACATTAACAACACACATTTTACTGAAATATATTAAATCCTTCTCCTTATTAAAACTTTGTAGTTTTAAGAATTATAGCTCATGCATGTACTGCATTTATCTATCTATCTATCTATCTATCTATCTATCTATCTATCTATCTATCTATCTATCCACACAGGGGTGAAAATGTCCAGAGCTTGGAACACATGGTGACTAAAACTTGTTCTGCTGGCTCCAAAGTGTTAAGTATCTCTATCAATGGCTACCTTCAAAACACCTGGGCATTGTCTGGTTGCTAAATACAGATAGATATATAGATTGATAGATAGATAGATATATCTAAAATTTAGGACCAAGACAGGCTGTTTCTTGGATTGCTGTTCCCTCCTGGTTAACATGTCCACCTCCCTGGGCAGGTCCCATAGAAAAGTACTCACTATTCCCCTTGCACTTTAGTATATCTTGTTCCTGATATACAGTGCCTTGCAAAAGTATTCACCCCCCTTGACATTTACCTATTTTGTTACATTACAGCTTTAAGTTCAATGTTTTGTTAATCTGAATGTGATGGATCAGAACACAATAGTCTAAGTTGGTGAAGTGAAATGAGAAAAATATATACATAAAACTATTTTTTAGAAATAGAAAACAGAAAATTGCCATGTGCGTATGTATTCACCCCCTTTGTTATGAAGCCCATAAAAAGCTCTGGTGCAACCAATTACCTTTAGAAGTCACATAATTAGTGAAATGGTGTCCACATCTGTCATTACATATACACACCCCAGAGGCTGCAACACCTAAGCAAGAGGCATCACTAACCAAACACTACCATGAAGACCTAAGAACTCTCCAAACAAGTAAGGGACAATGTTGTTGAGAAGTACATGGATCACCATCAAATCTATCATAACCAAATGAAAAGAACAGCAGCAAACCTGTCAAGAGACGGCCCTTCACCAAAACTCACGGTCCGGGCAAGGAAGGCATTAATCAGAGAGGCAGCACAGAGACCTAAGGTAACCACAGCAGACACTGGAGTATCTGTACATAGGACGACAATAAGCCATGCGCTCCATAGAGTTAGGCTTTATGGCAGAGTGGACAGAAGAAAGCCATTACTTTCAGTAAAAAACAAAATGGCACATTTTGAGTTTGCGAAAAGGCATGTGGGAGACTCCTAAAATGTATGGAGGAAGGTGCTCTGGTCTGATGAGACTAAAACTGAACTTTTCGTCCATCAAAGAAAACGCTATGTCTGGCGCAAACCCAACACATCACATCACCCAAAGAACACCATCCGCAAGGGGAAACACAGTGTTGGCAGCATCATGTTGTTGGGATGTTTTTCAGCAGTTGGGACTGGCAAACTGTCCAGAGTTGAGGGAAAGATGGATGGTGCTAAATACAAGGATATTCTTGAGCAAAACCTGTACTACTCTGTGCGTGATTTGAGGCTAGGAAGGAGGTTCACCTTCCAACAGGACAATGACCCCAAACACACTGCTAAATCAACACTTGAGTGGTTTAAAGGGAAATGTGTAAATGTGTTGGAATGACCTAGTCAAAGCCCAGACCTCAATCCAATAGAAAATATGTGGTCAGACTTAAAGATTGCTGTTCACAAGAGCAAACCATCCAACTGGAAGGAGCTGGAGCAGTTTTGTAAGGAGGAATGGTCAAAAATCCCAGTGGTAAGATGTGGCAAGCTCATAGAGACTTATCCAAAGCGACTTGGAGCTGTGATTGCCGCAAAAGGTGGCTCTACAAAGTATTTACTAAGGGGGTGAATAGTTATGTACATTGACTTTTTCTGTTATTTTGTCCTATTTGTTGATTGCTTCACAATAAAAAAAAAACATCTTCAAAGTTGTGGGCATGTTCTGTAAATAAAAATGATGCAAATCCTCAAACAATCCATGTTAATTCCAGGTTGTGAGGCAACAAAACACGAAAAATGCCAAGGGAGGTGAATACTTTTGAAAGGCACTGTAGATTAAAGGGGGATAGACTGTCTAAATTATTAATGGATGGTTAGAATATCATTAAAGTAGGTTAAAATATTTTCTTTTTGAAACACTGAAATTTGTAAAACCATAAAAAAAGGGGGAGGGGACAGACACAGGGGAGGGAGAGGGGGAAAGAGACACAGGGGAGAGAGGGGGAGACAAAGGGTAGAGGGAAGGGGGAAGGAGACACATTGGCGGGAGAGGTGGGAAGAGACACAGGGGAGGGAGAAGGGGCAAACAGACACAGGGGAGGTAGAGGAGGAGAGAGACCCAGGGTAGAAAGAGAGGGGGGAGAGACACAGGGGAGGGAGAGGGAGGAAGGAGACACAGGGGGGAGGGGGGGGGAGACACAGGCAGGCCTGGATCTACCTTTCTGGAGCCCCTAGGCAGTAAACTCCAGGAGCCCCTGGGAGTGCATGAATAAAGTATGAACACACCCATTTTTCCATTTTCTGTGTGTGTATATCGCTATCTTGCTGTGTGAGCAAATCACAGATATTTCCATCATTTTTACAGCATAGCTACTCATACACACGCTGAGCTATTACTTGTTCTCATTCTTTTTCTCTCTCCCCCTCCCTTCTTTCTCGCCTCTCTCTCTCCCCATCTCCTCCATATCTCTACCTCTATTGCTCTACCTTTCTCTCCTCTCTCTCCCTCTACCTCTCCCTCCTCTGTCTCATTCTCTTCTCCCCCTCTCTCTCCCTCCCTCTCTCACTATCTCTCTCCCACTTCCTCTCTCTTTCTCTCCTTCTACCTCTCACTCTTTCTCTTCGTCATCTCACTCCCTCCCCCACTGTCTCCCCATATCTCGCTCCCTCCCCCCTCTCTTGCTCCCTCCCGCTCTATTTCTGTCTCTATCCCTTCCCTTTCTCTGTATCTCTCTCCCTCTTCCACCCTCTCTTTTCCTCCCCCCTTCTTTCCCTCCCTTTCCTCTCATTCTCTCCCCTTATCTTTCTCTCCCACTCTCTCCCTCCCTCTTACCACTCTCTCTTTCCCTATTTCTCTCAATCACTCTTCCTACTCTTTATCCCTCTTCCCCTATTTCTCTACTCTCCTCCCACCCTCTATTTCTTTCCCCCACCCTCTCTCCTTCTTCCCACGCTCTCATTCCCTTATTATCTCTCTACTCCCACCCTCTCTTTCTCTCCCTTCCACCACTCTCTCCCTATTTTTCTCTCTCCCTCTCCCCCACTCTCTCTCCCTCTTCCATATTCTCTTTCCATATTTCTTTTCCCCCCTCTCTCTTTTCCTATTTCTCTCTCTCCCTTTCCCCCATGAACTTCCCCCTCTCTTCTCTTCCCTCTCTCTCTGCTTCTCCCCCACTCTCTCTTCCTCTTTCTCTCTCCCCACTCTCTCTCCCTCTTTCCCCTCTCTCTTTCCCTATTTCTCTCTCTCCCTCTCCCCCTCTCTTTCCCTCTCTCCCCCACTCTCTCTTCCTCCTCTTTCTTTCTCCATTTCTCTCTGACTCCTCCCACCCTCTCTCCCTCCCCCAGTCTCTCTCCCTCTTTCCCCTTTCTTTCCCTATTTCTCTCCGCCCTCCCTTTCTCTCTCCCCCTCCCTTTCTCTCTCCCCTCGCTTTCTCTGTCCCCCTGCCTTTCTCTCTCCCCCTCCCTATGTGAGGAATTGACTCTGCTGGGTTTTGAACCCTGGTCCCCAGGCTGCTGAACCTCTTCCCTACCACTGCGCCAGCCTGCCTTTGTGAATTTCCTTGAGATCTGATAAACCTTGACTCTGCTAGCAATAGTACCAGTGACTAGTCTCTTCAGCTGTGTCTGGTCAGGTGTCTGGTCCTTGGCCTATATAAGGCACTTCCTGTCTATGTACCTTGCCAAATTATTGTGGTTCCTGTTCCCTTCAATAAAGTTTGTTCCTGTTTCACCTACAAGTTGCTGAATTGGATCATTGCTGACCAAGGCTGCTGGTCTCCAAAACCTTGTGATGCCTATCATTACAGAATAATCTGGCCCTTTCATGGAGACCGCCGGGTCAGATTCTGCATTGGCCCAGCAGGTTGCTTTTACTGCAAGAACTGTGCAGACCCAAGCACAGACCATTCAAGTGCTGCAGGACCAGGTAGCTGAACTGCAAATTAAAGTTCAGTCAATGCACAGTGAGTATACCAGCTACAGGGCCTGTTTGCCCCTACCAGAAAAGTTTGGAGGAGATTGCAAAAGATTTAGGGGTTTCCTAGGGGTTTCCTAAATCAATGCCGTTTGCACTTTATGATGTTACCTCACCGTTTTCCATCTGAAAGAGAGAAGGTGGGATTTATTTTCTCCCTATTCAAAGATGAAGCCCTGGCTTGGAGCTCCCCTCTTCTGGAACAGGACAGTTCAGTCTTGGGTAATTTAAATGACTTTCTTGAGGCCATGTGCCTAGTTTTTGATGACCCCAATCGATGTGCAACAGCAGAAGCCACTCTCCTTCATTTGCATCAAGGGAGGCGCTCTGTGGCTGAATATGCTGCTGAATTCAGACAGTGGGTTGCTGATACTACCTGGAACCAATCAGCCCAGAGGTTCCACTTCAGAAAAGGTCTCTCAGAAGCTATAAAAGATGAGCTAGCTCGTGTTGATCTCCCTGCTGACTTTGATGCATTTGTGCGTTTGGCTATCGGTATTGATCAGAGACTTTCTGAAAGAAGATTGGAAAGAAAGGCTCTTTTAGACCTCCTATTTCCTATTCAAGAATTTCTACTCCGACCCCACAAACACCTACAGACTCTGAGCCTGAGGCTATGCAGGTAAATCTAATAAGAGGGCCATTATCCAATGTAGAAAAACAGTGGCGACGCACTCACAATTTATGTCTGTATTGTGGTAGTGCAGGGCACTATGCCATCAATTGCCCTAGCAAATCCAAAAGAACAATAGCTATGGCGGCTGAGGGTGCACAGATTTGACACCAATCCCAGATTTCAGATCAACTGGATTCTGTCACACAACTCTTGTTGTCTCTGGCTCATGGTGAAGAGGGTATGTTGACTCAACATCCTCATTTTGTGGTGCCTATCACGTTGCAATGTGGTGATCGTAAAATTTCAACTACAGCTATGATAGATTCTGGAGCAGGCGGAAACTTTATGGACATCAAATTTGCAGCAGGAAATAGAATTCAGTCTATCCCTAATTCTTCACCTGGGTTAATGGAGATTGTGCCCTTAAAGTTGACTCTGGAAGTGAATCACCATGAGGCTACAGTCAGGTCCATAAATATTGGGACATCGACACAATTCTAAACTTTTTGGCTCTATACACCACCACAATGGATTTGAAATGAAACTAACAAGATGTGCTTTAACTGCAGACTTTCAGCTTTAATTTGATGGTATTTACATCCAAATCAGGTGAACGGTGTAGGAATTACAACAGTTTGTATATGTGCCTCCCACTTTTTAAGGGACCAAAAGTAATGGGACAATTGGCTGCTCAGCTGTTGAATGGCCAGGTGTGTGTTATTCCCTCATTATCCCATTTACAAAGAGCAGATACAAGCTCCAGTGTTCATTTCAAGTGCGCTATTTGCATTTGTTGCTGTTAACTCTCAATATGAGATCCAAAGAGCTGTCACTATCAGTGAAGCAAGCCATCATTAGGCTGAAAAAACAAAACCCATCAGAGAGATAGCAAAAACATTAGGTGTGGCCAAATCAACTGTTTGGAACATACTTAAAAAGAAAGAACGCACCGGTGAGCTCAGCAACACCAAAAGACCCGGAAGACCACGGAAAACAACTGTGGTGGATGACTGAAGAATTATTTCCCTGGTGAAGAAAACACCCTTCACAACAGTTGGCCAGATCAAGAACACTCTCCAGGAGGTAGGTGTATGTGTGTCAAAGTCAACAATCAAGAGAAGACTTCACCAGAGTAAATACAGAGGGTTCACCACAAGATGTAAACCATTGGTGAGCCTCAAAAACAGGAAGGCCAGATTAGAGTTTTCCAAACAACACCTAAAAAAGCCTTCACAGTTCTGGAACAACATCCTATGGACAGATGAGACTAAGATCAACTTGTACCAGAGTGATGGGAAGAGAAGAGTATGGAGACGGAAAGGAACTGCTCATGATCCAAAGCATACCACTTCATCAGTGAAGCATGGTGGTGGTAGTGTCATGGCGTGAGCATGTATGGCTGCCAATGGAACTGGTTCTCTTGTATTTATTTATGATGTGACTGCTGACAAAAGCAGCAGGATGAATTCTGAAGTGTTTCGGGCAATATTATCTGCTCATATTCAGCCAAATGCTTCAGAACTCATTGGACGGGTCCTCACAGTGCAGATGGACAATGACCCGAAGCAAACTGCAAAAGCACCCAAAGAGTTTTTTAAGGGAAAGAAGTGGAATGTTATGCAATGGCCAAGTCAATCACCTGATCTGAATCTGATTGAGCATGCATTTCACTTGCTGAAGACAAAACTGAAGGGAAAATGCCCCAAGAACAAGCAGGAACTGAAGACAGTTGCAATAGAGGTCTGGCAGATCATCATCAGGGATGAAACCCAGCGTCTGGTGATGTCTATGCGTTCCAGACTTCAGGCTGTAATTGACTGCAAAGGATTTGCAACCAAGTATTAAAAAGGGAAAGTTTGTTTTATGACTGTTAATCTGTCCCATTACTTTTGGTCCCTTAAAAAGTGGGAGGCACATATACAAACTGTTGTAATTCCTACACCGTTCACCTGATTTGGATGTAAATACCCTCAAATTAAAGCTGAAAGTCTGCAGGTAAAGCACATCTTGTTTGTTTCATTTCAAATCCATTGTGATGGTGTATAGAGCCAAAAAGATTAGAATTATGTCGATGTCCCGATATTTATGGACCTGACTCTATATCTTTCCACCTAATTTCCTCAACACAGTTTCCAGTGATTTTGGGGGTACCTTGGCTTGCTCTACATAACCCACAGATTGATTGGAAGACCAGAACTTTGTCCTTTCCTTCAGAACACTGCTTAATGAATTGTCAACCCTCCAAGGTAACACCTGTTGCCACAACAATTAACGAAAGGGTTGCTACAAACTTGACTAAGCTTCCTCTACAATATCGGGATTTTACAGATGTCTGTGATAAGAAGAATGCTGATCAGCTTCCATCCCACAGGCCTTATGATTGCCCAATAGAGCTGTTACCTGGGGCTGCTATCCCATTTCGCCGTATATATTCCCTTTCTGAGCCTGAATTGAAAGCTCTTCGTGAATACATAAAAGAAAATCTTGCCAAAGGCTTTATTCGACCATCTACTTCTCCAGCAGGAGCTCCTATATTCTTTGTAGAAAAGAAATATGGCAGCCTACGGCAATGCGTTCACTACAGGGACATTAATAACATCACTGTTAAAAACCGCTACCCCTTGCCTCTCATTCCTGAACTTTTGAAGAGACTTCTCTCAGCTAAAATATTTATGAAGCTTGATCTTCAGGGGGCATATAATCTGGTTCGCATAAGACCAAATGATGAATGGAAAACAGCTTTCAGAACCAGGTACGGGCATTACGAATATCTAGAAATGCCATTTGGGCTTTGTAATGCCCCTGCAACTTTCCAGCATCTTATCAATGATGTACTACGAGATCTCCTGGATCAGTTTGTTGTGGCATATCTGGATGATATCCTAATATTTTCTGATAATCTTGAAAACCACAGAAAACAGGTCCGTATAGTTCTGGAGCGCCTTCGTACCCACCACCTATACATTAAACTGGAAAAATGTGAGTTTGAACAAACAGAAATTCAATTCCTGGGGTATGTAATAACTCCTAAAGGTTTAAGTATGGACGCAAGTAAAATTAAAGCTGTGGTGGACTGGCCCATCCCCAAGAATGAAAAAGATATTCAGAGATTTGTGGGGTTTGCCAATTTTTACAGGTGTTTCATTAAGAATTTCTCTGCTGTTATTACACCGATCACGGAACTTACACGTAAAGGGACTCCTTTTCAGTGGTCCGATAAGGCCTATACCGCATTCTCCCGATTAAAGACTCTGTTTACATCTGCCCCCGTCCTGGTACATCCTCAGCCGGAATTACCATTTATTGTGGAAGTAGATGCTTCTGATTCAGCTGTTGGTGCTATACTGTCTCAAAGGACTGGGCCTAAGATGCTGTTACATCCGTGTGCCTTCTATTCCCGCCAGATGGTGCCAGCAGAAAGAAACTATGACATAGGAAATAAAGAACTATAAAAGCTGCCTTCACCGAATGGAGACATCTGTTGGAGGGAGCTACCCATCCAATTACTGTCCTCACAGATCACAAAAATCTGGAATGTATTCGATCAGCTAAGAGACTATCAGCCAGACAAGCACGCTGGTCCCTATTCTTCTCGAGGTTTAATTTTTTGGTTACATACCGTCCTTGCTCCAAGAATGGTAAGGTGGATGCCTTGTCTATAATAGCTGACCCCCTCCATACTACCGTAACCAAGACCACCATCTTGCCGGAGGATATATTTATAGGAGTTACATTTCCTTCTGATCTGATGTCTCGCATTAAAAAGGGCTACGCTGAAGATCCAGTTCTTCGTGATCCTCCTTGTGATCTCCATATGACGATGCTTAATGGGTTTTGGATTTTTCAACAACGTCTGTTTGCTCCGGAGTCAGTGCGACTGGACCTTTTACGTCTCTACCGTGACTCAAAACCAGCAGGTCATCCAGGAATCCGAAAGACACAAGAGTTACTTGCCCGATCCTTTTGGTGGCCGAAGTATTATGAGGATGTTAAGAAGTATGTGTCCTCTTGTGATGTAAGTGCCAGACATAAGACTCCTCGCTCAACCCCTGTTGGCTTGCTTCAGCCTCTTCCGATTCCTCTTCGTCCCTGGGGATCTATATCCATCTACTTTATTGTGGAACTACCTCCCTCTAAGGAACACACTACCATTCTTGTGGTTGTGGACAGGTTCACTAAGATGGGTCATTTCATACCAGCTCGTGGTCTCCCTTCAGCTAAACAGACGGCTGACCTGGTTATTCGGGAAATATTTTGCTTGCATGGAGTGCCTGATGAAGGAGTTTCTGACAGGGGAGTGCAGTTTACATCTCGTTTTTGGAAACATTTTTGTTCTAATCTAGGTATTAATGTAAATCTGTCGTCAGCTTTTCATCCACAAAATAATGGACAGACTGAGCGAACCAACCAGACTTTAGAGCAATATTTGCGGTGCTAACCACCTTACGAGATTCCCAAGACCTGTTGAAGGAGACTCTTTCGGAGGCTCAGGAATGTTTCAAGAGAGCTGCTGATAGGCATAGAACGGAGGCCCCAGTTTATCATGTTGGTGACAAGGTTTGGCTGTCAACAAGGAATCTTAAGCCTAGGGTTCCTTCTCAAAAATTGGGTCAGAGGTTCATGGGACCTTTTGAGATCATCGCTCAGATCAATGCTGTCACTTTTCGTTTGCAACTTCCAGATTCCATGAGAATACATCCGGTGTTTCATGTTGCACTGCTGAAACCTTTCCATGACAACACTTTCCCTGGCCGAGCCCTGTCTGCCCCACCTCCAGTCCTCGGGGATGGTGAGGATGAATACGAGGTGGAGAAAATTCTAGACCCCAAGATCTTCCGCAACAAGCTTCAGTATCTTGTTCATTGGAAAGGCTATGGGGAGGAGGATAGTTCGTGGGAACCAGTGGACAATATTCACGCTCCTGATCTTCTTCCGTCTTTTCATGTGCAGTACCCTGTTAAACCGGGTAATAGGGCATCACTTCCCCCCATCCCTTCCTGTCTCACGGCTGAAGACTTTGCCAACCATTTTACACATAAAATGTAATATATCCACAATGAACTCTCCTCTCACGTGGCTCACACACTTCACTCTCTCAACTAACTCAACTAACCAACAACACCCAATCTACCCCCCCCTCCATTCCCACAGCCACTCTGAACTACTTTACCCCTGCAACAGAAGATGAAGTCTCCATCCTAATATCATCCTCTCACCTCACCACCTGTCCTTCAGATCCTATTCCATCTTAGCTAATCCCTCCCCTCTCTACTACACTAATCCCAGCTCTCACACAAATCTTCAACCTTTCCCTAAACACTGGCACGTTTCCATCATCTCTAAAACATGCCATAATTACACCCACTCTCAAGAAACCCTCATCCGATTCTGACGTTGCATCTAACTATCGCCCTATCTCTCTACTTCCCCTGGCTTCCAACTACTGGAGCGGCTCGTCTATAACCACCTTACCAGTTTCATCTCCTCTAACACTCTTTTGGACACTTTCCAATCCGGCTTCCGGCCCCTACACTCCACTGAGACAGCCCTCATAAAAGTCACCAATGACCCGCTCCCCGCCAAGTCTAAAGGCCACTTTTCTATTTTGCTTCTTCTGGATCTCTCTGCCGTCTTTGACACAGTTGACCATTCGCTTCTACTCCACATTCTCTCCTCCTTCGGCATTCGAGACACTGCTCATCATACCTCCAAGAACGATCATTTAGCCTCTCCTTCTCCAGCACATCTTCTTCTCCTCACCCCCTGTCTATTGGCGTACCCCAAGGATCAGTCCTAGGCCCCCTCCTCTTCTCCATCTACACATCCTCACTTGGCACCCTAATAAACTCTTTTGGGTTCCAGTACCATCTCTATGCAGATGACACCCAAATCTACCTCTCAGCACCAGATCTATCCCCCTCTCTTCTAGCACACGTCTCCGACTGCCTTTCTAGTATATCCTCTTGGATGTCCGCCCACCATCTGAAACTCAACATGTCTATGACTGAACTCTTAATCTTCCCACCCTCACTACAGCTACAGCTTCAATTCCTCACATCTCTCTCTCTGTCAACAATGCCATCATCACTCCCACCTCCCAAGCCCGTTGTCTCGGGGTTCTACTGGACCCTGCCCTCTCTTTCATCCCACACATACAGTCTCTAACCAAATCCTGTCTTTTCCATCTAAAAAACATATCCAAAATACGCCATTACCTTACACAAGACACTACTAAGATTCTAATACACTCTCTAATCATTTCTCGTCTTGACTATTGCAACTCGCTCCTTGTTGGCCTGCCCATCACTCGCCTCTCCCCACTTCAATCCATAATAAATGCCTCCGCCAGACTCATCTTCAGTACACATCGTTCAGTGTCGGCAGCTCCTCTTTGTCAATCACTTCACTGGCTTCCCTTAGCCTACAGAAAAAAAGTTTAAAATCTTGACCCTAACTTATAAAGCCCTCAACAACAGCGCACCCCCATACATCTCTGCTCTCATCTCGAAATACTCCCCCACACGCCCTCTTCATTCTGCTAACCACCTTCTTCTTTCTACCACACTTGTCACCACCTCTCACTCCCACCTCCAGGACTTTTCTTGCGCTGCCCCTATTCTCTGGAACTCCTTGCCTCGCTTCACCAGACTATCCTCCTGCTTAAATCCTTCAAAACATCAATAAAAACGCACCTCTTTAAAGAAGCCTATAACCTTCCTCCCTAACATGCTCAGCACTACTCTCTCCCTACTGTACCACATACACACTTCAACCTTTAGATTGTAAGTCTGCAAGTTTCAATCCTGCAAGGTGCTTTGGGTAAAGCTCTATGGACACCGGATTCCAAGCTCAAAGACAGGGCCATCCACTCTTTGCAATGTGTGAATCTTTAACTTGTCATTGCCTGTAACTTAACTTATGTATAGCGCTACGGAATATGTTGGCGAGTTACAAATAAACAATAATAATAATAGCTTTCATGCTGATCATCTCTCCCTCCTCTCTGTGCTTCGGTGCTGGGGGTGGTCTTTGACTCCCTATGTAATCTGAGCTTCCTTTCTGGAGCTCAGTGTTAACTCCAGCAGTGCTGTCTGCTATTAGAGAAAACAAGCACTGTACAGAGCAGCACACGCCAGATGAAATATGGGGTGATAATGAGACACCCCTCTCAAAGATGCACCTCTAGGCGGGAGCCTAACTCGCCTAATGGATGATCCAGCCCTCAACACAGGGAAGGTGTAGGGGGGGGGGGGGGACAAAATGTATAACACTATAGCATGCCTTCATTTTTGACGGGCAAGTCACTAGTTATAACATAATATTGATGATAACAAATAATTTCTGCAAAGACAGCATTATCCATAGACTCTAAATACCTCCAGTTGGTGTGCAGCGTTTTCAGTGGCCATGTATAGTTAAATGGGAGAATGATTCTATTCTCCAAGGAGTGCCAAAATGTGTTATGTAAGAGGAAGATCATTGGTGTTAGAGGGAGAGATGAGAGACATAATGCCCCTGGTCCATTAAGGTATTCAACTGTGGATATGAAAATATCCTTCTTTTCAAAAGTGGTTTGATTAACTCATTGCCCTGTATTTATTCAACCCTTCCCTGCTACCCTTCCCAGGAAGCAGTGCTGCATTAGCAATTCTGTAATCAGCAAGAACTATACATTGCAGCAAAAACTAATGAAAAACTTCAGCCAATTATGTTGCAAGTACAGATATAAATTAATTTTAATACTTCTGATTGTAGATTAATGGGGCAGACTGAATAATTTATTTTTAAGTTTTAACTTCCAAAATACAACTAAAGTTCTTATTTAAATACACATTTATGAATATCATTGTTTAACTGAAAAAAACAATGCAGATATACCAATTTTCAGACTGCTTATATGCTTCATTAAGAGTATGTCAACACATAGCAGATATTTTTACTGGTATTCCAGTACCTTCATGACAGGACTGTAAGCTCTCTCTACACGGTATTCATCTTAATAACATATATAGTTCTTTAGGCTTACCAAAATCCGTTGGTAATGCAATGTTAAAATTGCGGGCTCGCAAAGCCTGCTACAACTGCAGCCCTTGCAAAGCGAGGGCCGCAGTTGCGGGCCGCAATCGGACGCGTTTGTGACCAGGCAAGGAGCGCCAAAGGTGCTCCTTGTGCTGGTCGAGATGAGCACCATAGTCAATCATCCCTACGACCCCATACAACTTAGGCTTCAAGCTCCGAAGGAGCTCACTGCTCTGGTGGAGATGAGCGCCATAGGTGCTCCTCCCTACGACCCTGCACAACTTTGACAGGGAGCGCTGGTGGAGGTGAGCGATGTAGGCGCTCATCCTTATCACCCAGCATGACTTAAGGTCAACAGAAAACTCGAATACACAATTCACAGTGCGAGACCCGTAACACTTTGAAAAACTCGCCAGAAAAAATTACGGACCATAACAGTTTGGAAAGGAAACCCCCATTTAGAGAAAAAAATACGACCCCCAAAAAATACGAAACAAAAAATACAAGGAAATCTCACAAACAGCATGGGGGGACACATCTGGGAGTGCGGTTGCACACAAATGTAAGTCGAAAAGAACAAAAACGAGGCTACACGGCCCCTAAGCACGCAAAACACAGCCAGGGACATAAGACTTTTACCCAGGAACGTACGAGCTACAAAAAACACTATTAGGAAGGACAGAAAATGCTTGAGACACGCGTAACACATACACAATCTCCACCATTTTATAACACTAACTTAAAACTAATAACATTACCATTCTAAGGTGGTGCTTTACACAACTAAACAAACGGTTTAGCCTTGCTCACACAGCCTGTTTACACTGCACACTTGCCTCATTGCTGACACTTTCTCCCCAGGTCACCAACAGTCCAAATGTACATTGTATGCTGCAGCAAAAACAAAAGACATTGTTAGCTCTTCAGCATATTGATTGCTGCATATGTTAATTACAAATAGGTGAAGTATATTAATTTATTATTTAATTAATTAATTAATTATTTAAAAAAAAATATTTATATAAAAAAAAGGGGGAGAAGCTCGCAATGAGCACTGAGGGTGCTCAGAGGAGCAAAAGTACATGAGGGGCGAGGCTCGCAATGATTGGCGAAGGCGCTCAGCGCGGGGCTTCTAATGAGCGCCAAAGGTGCTCAGACGACCAAAAGTACATTAGGGGAGAGCCTCGCAATGAGCACCGAGGGTACTCAGAGGACTAAAAGCCTTACATTGTGTGGTAAACAGCATTAACCTGCCTTACAATTTTATTGCCGTCATTTTTTGATGGGCAAGTCGCTAGTAATATAAAAGCCACAGTTTATGGAAACTTCATTCTACATAGGCAGTTTGATATATTTATATAATTTACTGTGATAGGTGAAGTTATTAAGTGACTGCTAATGAAACATTTAAACTCCTCTATAAAATATATATGTATCACAGGGAAAAAAAGCCATCTCACTTAAATGGACACAATAAAGCAGGAACATTTTGAAAACGTAATAAACTGACATGTTAAATAAACCATTTGAATATCACGTGGTTACATTTTAGTGTAATTACTTAATTTTTTTGTATTTTGTCTGCTTTACTGTAGGTATCCATATTTGAGAGTTTGATCCTTCACTTCCATTCCTTCAGTGCAGGGCATTGGCTGCTTGCTTTCGTTCCTTCAAGTGCCATTATCCTTAATTATGCATAGTACAAGGCAAATACTATATTTGTGTATGAGTATTGTGTACTATGGCACTGCTGGGAAATTTCTTCCGCCCTGCAATAAACAATGCAAGTAGACTGTGACCCTGCACTGAGGGTTTGCCAAGAGTAGGTCAAAAAGGCCAAGATATCCAAAAGAAGTAAGTAATTATATTGAATTGTAACCCCTCACCCCCCAAGGTCCCCCATTCTGATCTCACCCCACCCCAGGTCCCCCATTCTGATCTCCTAACCCCCCCCCCCCCCCAGGTCTGTATATCACTCTTTCTGCTTCTATATCATTCTTGATATATAGTAAGGTAGTAACTGTACTAATCCATCTTAAGAGGACTGAGCCTGTAACAGACCACTGAGGGGGAGGGGGGGGGGGTGTAGAGCAGTTTTGGCTCTGGCAGTGGCTGGCGCTGAAGTAACAGACTTGTTATGTGGACTTCATTAGTACCATGTGATTACATTTTTTTTGGAGTGCAATATATTAATTATCAGACTTCAATAATGCAAAATTGCATATAATAAATAACAATTAAAGATTATGTTGTATATTTTGCCCCATTATCAAATCAAATTAATCAAAATACTGATAAGGTAATTTAATATCAGTATAGCAACACCTGAAAACCAAACAAATTATTATCAGTACCATATGGTAGATCATATTGATGTGTAAAGAAAGAGAATCCAATTCTACATTTTCTAACCTTCCAAAGTTTCTCATTGGTTTATTTTCTCAGTAGAGAAGAATTAGTGAAAAAATGTGGTCTTGCTTTCCAAAATACATGAGCTGACCCAAAAAAGTCAGATGTCATCATTGCTACAACTAATAAAAAACTAATAAAACTTAAGTACGTCAGAAAAATAAATAGACTACTGTAGTTCTCTTCAGAGAAAGATGAAAGATTTAGGAGCAAGAAAAAACAAACAAACAAAAGTCTTAAACCATAAATTAAGTTCAATTATTTTTGCAGGTCAGCAGATTTATGATAACGTTTGCACTGATCGAGTTTCTCTGAGGACAAAATCTGACTTAGCTTAGCTTTTAGTCAAACCACCAAGTACTTTCACAGACCTTGTCCCATATTGTGTCCAATTAGAGAAGCAAACATTTACAGAAGGTTAATATATGATATGTTTCAGGAATCTTGGCCTGGATATTCAGTAGGAGTGACTTTAATTAGAAGCAATACTGTATGTGCATTTGGTACATTTTGTAACCCTTCTTTATTTAATTTTGGCTGAACTTTGTACTGAATTATAGATAACACTGGGTGTAATGTACATTTCTAGTACTATTCATTTTTCACAGGACCTTGTTCTATAAGAATCCACAACAAGTAAACAATATTTGCAGCTGTAAAACTTTTGAAAGCGTAAAAATATAAAAATACTTTCTATATCTCTTTCTATTGATGAATCAAATAATGTAAATATTTCATTTCAATTTTAAAACAATAGAATCCATATTAAAATAAGTATATAAAATTGTTGGCTTTTTAGTAGGTTTATTTAGATCTATCTTCCGAAAAACAGCCTTTCATAAAAATGAATTTTTAAGAATTAAATATAGGAAGAAGATTTATCCCTGAGTGTGCAGAATGCAGTGTAATGGTTAATAGGACACTTATTAAAACAGGATAAAATGTCAATGTATTTGGCGAAAGAAGAATATATTAAAAAAACTCAATATAACTGAAAAAGAGGATATATATCTATCTGTCTATATAGCTACAAATAACATAACTAAGTACTGAAAAGCAAAATAATAATGATACTTCCTATTAAAAATAGTCTATTTACGGTCTAAAAATAGATGCTTACAAATGCTTGCTAACTTGTGGCCTGCTATCGCATTTTCATTGATTATACTTATATTTTACTAGCTTCAGGATACTATGGCCCCCATTCAATTGGCCAAATTGTAATTACTGGAGCGTGTAATGTAGCCTGTAAGAGTTACTGATATTCAAAAGCCTCTTCTAACTACCCGCAATCGATTTGAGAGTTACAGGCTCAAAATCTGTGCGGTCATTAAAAACGTAACTCCGTCCTATCTACTCTTTTGATGTTTCAAGCCCGCAATTGTTACCAGTGTTAAAAATGCAAAACCCATATTAATTTGCGACAATTCAACAAGCCCTCAGTTGCCTTCAAACCTGTAAATGGCAAATGTATCAATGATTTTTACAAGTACTAGATAGGACTTGCAACAAGGTTAAACACCAGCCTGGAAGAAGCTGTTATGCGAAACACGCGTGTCGGCTGTGCCCCCCCCCCCATGATGTCATCACAGATGTCCTGCGCTGCCTAAGAACAGATTTGATGTGATTCCATTGATACTGTGTAGCTGCTTAATAAGTACTATTTTATACTGTATATGGACACTAGTATTAGTTTTTTTCAGATGTGCCCCTTATAAGATTATGCGCTTTTATTGAATTTATGGATATTTATGTTTTCATATTAGTAATTATCAGTAAAAACAAATATTTTTTAATATTGCACTTTATTGATCATATTATAAGCTTATTTATAATTATGTTTTTTTACTTTATACTTTTGCACATGTACTTTTGACACTTATTGGTATTTAAAACATTTGTTTATCTGTATTTGAATTGTGTAGCCCATATGATTGATATGTGCTCCCTATACTTTCCTATTATTGGCATAATATGTGCTTTCTATATTTGGTCCTATGATGTTATAATTTGATTATTGAATACGGATGTTATTCATTGGGGGATGGTTATGTATATTCTATGATTTTATACAACGTAGTTGTTGTTTTTAATGAGTGACTATAAATGTTGATCTATTCATGTTGAAATTTAATATTGAGTGATGTATTGTGATCTAGTTTGAGTCAATAGAAGTTCTGTTCTTTCATTTTTTTCTTTTATGTAATTAGCTCACTTCTGACCCTTACTTGGGTACTGTTTTATATTGTATTTTTACCTACATGGATATTGTACCTGTTTGATCCTTATACAACTTATCTAAATAGTTTTTCTATATTAAACACCTGTTTGTAACACTGTAAAAGCAAATATAAACACACTACTGTACATTAAAATACTGGGAAAGCAATGAAAGGTTTTCAAATGAATCGCACAACAGTCTCAAGATCGCAAATCTGGAATATAAAATTATTTTTTAACGTTTTATTTACATGTTATTTTGATCCCAGGATTCAAGGCGTTAATACATATCATGCCACCCACATGGACTGGAACAGTTTATTTATTGATTTTTATTGATTTCTACATTGCTGGATTGCGAGTCCGATTGTAGATCGGACTTCTAAACACTAATTAATTGTAGTCTAAACTACATGTTTTACTGATGTCATGATGACGGTCTCATTTAATATTGGCTATGTCTAAATTGTAACTTATGGGCTTGCTCAATTGATCATGAGCATGCCCTGAAATGCTACTTACAGATTTAGGGTTTACAGTTTTAGGCTTTAACCCTGTAATTGCGGCCTTGAGTCAATTGTATACAGCCGGAATTGTAACACATTTCTAACTCGACAACAAACTTAATCTATATAACCCCTTCATGTTGGTGTAATCAATAGCACATTAGACCAAGACATTTTAAATTGGGGCATTACAATACTGCCACCCTGGACCTAACTGCTATTGCTGCAGCTATATTGTTGAGTCTGAGCTAAATTACAAGATAATTTAAACTCCAGAAACTAAACACAGAAACAAGTATGGCAATTTGTCAGAGGATAGGTACAGCTGACATTTTTGCTGATCTACAATATCTCTTACACGGACTATACTCTCAACTCTCATAAAAGGCTCTTGGTCCAGCAATAAGATTTAATTCCTCACATTCCATGATGCAACTGTTTTCAATGGTGAGTCTCCCAGCCGGAGAGGATATGGCTATCTAGCTCCACTGATTGGGATACCAGGACTATGCAACTCAACTGATACATGATCTAAATACAGTACATTTAAACAAGGAAAAAAAAAATACTAAAAAATATTGAGGGAAGGTTCCCATTGACCTTTTCTCCAAAGTCCATCATACTACTGCACAGAATGGGGAAAATAAAAAAACAGCCTAGCCACCCAAAAGATTGACAAGTACTTCAAAGCTTCAGGAACTTGCTCCACCTCTGCCTCAGACCCTTCTGACTAGGAATCCTCTATGGCTACCTCACAACCCAACGTGAACTTGACTGATCACTTGATGGCCAAAATTGAGTCTCTCCTACAAACACATCTATCACAAGCCATCACGGCCCTCCAAAAAAACATTCATTCTCATTTTCAGGGATAGAATTGGCTGGTATCAAAAGGCTTCGAGTGAGATCAAACTGATATACTACAGGGTATTTCTCCCTGTGAATGTCACATGTCATCTAAAAAAGGGTGCTGCCCTCTGAGTAAGGTATCAGATCTACAGAGCAAATCCACTTATGCGTTGTTCATTTTTAGACTGAGCAACTCTGTCTTTGTTTATACTTCTTCATCTTTTCATCCCATTGCTCACTGAAAACACTTTACCATGCTGCACTCATAACTGTATGTCATGGATATCTGTATACAGCCCCCAACAGCATTTTATTTCTTCATCTCATTGTCCTAAGCTTTCCAGTGCCTCAATGATTATTAGATATAATTAGGTCTAATGAATTTTCCAATCAAAATGCTTATCATATTATATCAAAGCAACCACAGACTACAAACCTTGTGGAATTATGTTACCAAATAATAGGCACTTTTAAACAAACATGTCACAACCTCATCCTTGCAGCACGGCATGGCCATTGTCAATGACTGTGGATCTTGAACCCTGATTGCAATATTAGGAGTCCACTGCTCTGTGGTGCTGCCACTTGTGACTATAACTGATGCAGGTATTTAAGGTGGTCAGACTGATCATTCACTTGTGTCAAACTGTGTTTCGTAAAGTCATTTACCATGATCCATAAAGGAGGCATATCAGCATATTATTGCTGATAAACTTATGATAACCTAATATGTCCCATTAAATTTACTCAACCAATTATCTTTTTAACCTTGATGCTTCACATGTTGAATTGGGTGTTAAAGATCTTAAATATATATGTTACTGCTGTGCTTTAAATCATTAAACGTTACTTATCTTTAATAAATGTTGTTGTTGTTTAATCATTCAGTCGCATCCAATTCTCTGTGACCCTATGGACCACAGCACAACAGGTACCTCTCTCAGTCACTGCCTAACTAAGCTCCATCAAGTTCATGTTCATTGCTTTAGTGACCTCTTCTATTCATCTCCACCTCTGTTCCCTTCTTCTTGTGCCTTCAATCTTTCCCAGCATCAAAGTCTTCTCTAGGGAATCTTGCTGTCTCAGACTTCTTTATGGTCCAGCTCTCACATCTGTATGTTACTATTGAGAATACCATAGTTCCAACTATGTGGACCTTTGTTGATAGTGTAATCTATCTCTGTAATCTATTTATCCGGTTCCCTGGTGGCACAGTTAGGATGCAGGTGCTTTCACCACAGCATCCTGGGTTCAAATCTAGCCAGGGAACCAGGAGGTCATGCATGTACTTGGATGGGAGACCACCTGAGAATAACAGGAGCTGTATTCTGTGGCCCACTGGAGAAGGAACTGACAACCCACTTCAGTATCTCTGCCATGAAAACCAAGTGGATTATCATGGTGTGTTGTCCATGAGGTCACAGAGAGTCTAACACGACTTAGCAATACTATTTAAATTTTTTACAATCTATCACTGTCTCTACTTGTTCCCCATCTATTTGCCAGGAACTGAGATTACCATTTGCCATTATCTTCGTATTTTTAACATTGAGCAGCAGGCCAGCTTTTGCGCTCCCTTTTTTACTCTCATCAATAGGTTCTTTTAAATCCTCCTCACTTTCAGCCATCAAAGAAGTATCATAGGCATATCTGAGGTTGTAGATTTTTCTTCCAGCAATATTGATTCCAGCTTTGGATTCATCCAGCCCAGCATTATGCATGAAGTACTCCCCATATAAGTTGAATAAAAAAGGTGACAATATATAACCTTGTCGCACACCTTTTCTGATCCTAAACCATTCTATTGTCCCATGTTCGTGTCTGACCGTGGCTTATTGGTCCACGTACAGATCCTTCAGGAGGTGGATGAGATGATCTAGTACTCCCATCTCTTTAAGAATTTGCCACATTTTGTTGTGGTCCACACTGTCAAATGCTTTAGTCTATGAAGCAGAAGTAAATATTTTTCTGGAACTCTCTTGCTTTCTCTATTATCCATCGGACATTAGCAATTTGTGCACTTGTTCCCCTTCCTCTGCGGAACTCAGCTTGCACATCTGGCAGCTCCCGGTCAATATATATTAGTAGCGACTTGCCCGTCAAAAAATGACAGTCAATAAAATGTTAATGTTGTGAAAAAAATTTGCAACACAATATGAGTCTGATACATTTGTCCCCCTTTTTTTATCTCCAAATAAATACCCAATTTTTTTTAACTTTTTATTTTTTTAACTTTCAACTTATATTTAACCAACATATTTCATTTTTTTTTCAATCTTCAGTCTTTTAATTGTGATATATATAATAACAATATAATAATGTGTTAATTTTTAATGCATACATATTGTAAAGTCTAACATGAAAGTTTGTAACATGCAACTTGTATATTAAACAATATTTAAACATTTTTTAACAATACTAAAACTTTTCAATTGATATTTATCGATGAGTAACTGTGGACTATATTAACTTAGAGTAACTAAATTGTTTTAACAATAACATGCTTTTTATCATTTTTTACATTTTTGTTAAACTCTTGTTAAACTAAATTAGCATTGAATCCAGAGAAAGGCAAACAATAAAAAACCCCATTGAAACTTGGCCATTTGTATCAAAGAGGGATTTTTTTTAATTCCTTCCTGACCCCATTATCTGGCGATCGGATTACTCCCTGAATCAACACTCTGTCTTTAAATGATACAGTTCCAATTATTATGAAATGCTGCAACTTTATAATAATAATACATGTTTGACTATACCACATATATATTTAACTAACTGTCCCAAACATTTAAAATACACATATTTAACATATGAAATTGTAACATCAAACAATAACATTTAACTCTTGTAAATCATGAAAAAGTCAGATAAGTGTTTTGTGGGGCCAATCATGTTAATATGAAACTTTTAACAAATTCCAATATGTTTAAGGATGTTTTACTGTTGTTTTTATTGTCGTTTCTTTTTTTTTTTGTTCTGTTTGTCCTTTCTGCAAATGTCACATATGAGTTTCATAAGTGAAATAGTGGTCCCCTATTTAAAGAGTCCCCGAGTACTTTAATTTTGTACTCGAAAGTCAAACCACTGTTCTCTACGTTTTTTTGTCCATTCTATAGATTTTTTTTGTGCAATCATATTGAGTACCATAAAATGTTGTCATTAAAATGAAACCATTGTCCTCTATCTTTCCAACACCTCATAGTAGACAATGTTTTTGGTGTAAACGCATCCATCGGCCAATAAATGACCCTGACTTTCGTTTTCTTCAACATGCACTTTAATTTCTTTTGGATTAGTGCACCTTGAAAAAAGCCACATAGAGTTGTCCATGTGCAAAAAACTGGTTCCTTTAAAAAAATCCCAACAGACTTAAAAGTTTGTCCTTGGGATTTATTGATGGAAATTGTCTCCTTTGAAAGACAAAAGGCAAACCACTCTCACTTGGAGCTAAATCAATTCTTGGTATAAAAACTCGTTCACCTTTATGGGTCCCAGTTATAATTTCTGCATGTATAAAATGATCTTTTAACTCATGCACAATTAATCTGGTCCCATTACAAAGTCCTTTTTTTGGATTCATATTTCACAATAACATGACAATTGCGCCTTTTTTCAATTGTAAAATATGTGGTGGCATTCCAGATGGTGTTAACGAATTAATAAATTAGATACTAAAATTCGATTCACTGTCTTTATCATCAGACAGAATCGAATCTGCACTGTAATAATTATTTTGTGGTGCATTGATGTATTTTAAAATTTCGTTATTTACATTCAAGGCATCGATATTTTTTTATGTTAATATCACTTTGTTTGCAATGTCTGAGTAATCCTCATTATTAAGAGTGTTTAGAAATATGGCTGATGTGAGTGATTCATTGCAAACCATTTCTGATGGAATTTCAATGGTATCATTTGGTAAATGCTGTATTTCTGGATGTTTTCCTTCGCCTATTTTAATGAGCCAATCATTGAATTCATTTTGGCCTTCAGATCTCATATTTAATTCTAATTTGAGATGTGTAAATATTTGCCACAGTTTACTGGTCTTGATCCATGTTTCAATGATCTCCGTTCTACTTCCGTGTGGCACAACAGGTAATGTTTGCCTAATATCTCCTCCTAACAGCATCACCTTTCCACCAAATGGCAACTTATTATCCATCACTTCTTTTAAGAATCTGTCAATACATTGCAGTGCATGACATGACATCGTTGTTGCCTCGTCTATGATAATTAGTTTAGTTTGTTTAAATGTTTTTGCTTGTAAGGAATTCAGTCGAATATCTGACACTGATGTTTCCAAAATGGGAACTGGCAGCTTAAATCCACTATGCACAGTTCTACCACCATCTAACACAAGTGCAGCAATTCCAGTTGTTGCAAATGGCATAGCTATCTGACCCTGTGATCGAATATAACTCATCAAACAATTGTATAGATAAGTTTTTCCTGATCCACCTGGGCCGTCTAGATAGAAATAGCGGTCTTTGACCATTTCATTATCTGTAGCATTTGTGATGGCATGAAATGCTACTAACAGTAAAGTATTTAAAGTTGCCAGTTTTTCTTCGTTTTTTTGTTTTTGTAGCTCAGTGTCATAATCATCAAAATTAATGTCATCTATAAGTCCTGGATCTGGTAAATTAAAACTTGCACAATTTAATCCATGAGCAAACAATATTTCTTGTATTTCCATCAATGTTTTTAACAGTGCTATTGCTTCTCTGTAACGTTTCAAGAAGTCTTCTGACATGTTTAATTTAAATGTTTCCCACAAAGTGAAAGCATCAGGTACATTGCAAAATATGCAAATTAATGCAAATTGTTGTCTCATTTGCTTTGGCATTTGACATAGTGCTTCTTCTTCAAGACACCTCTCCCATTCTGTATCATCAGCTATGAGGTTTTGATGTCTTGCAGCTAATAGGAATGTATCATAAACTATGTCATTCACTCTATGTAAATGCTCAAAACTCTGTGCACCGGGAACATGTAGCAGAAGTAATCTTAAGCTGAAACGTTCAATGTCCCTTGGACTGACGGTATAAATGCGTGGTATAATTTTATGTGCATCTCTTCTTCGTTGTCGCCATAGACCATTTACAAATACATAGTGATATGGTGTCTTTATGTATAAAAATTGTCTGGCCTGCGTATCCTGGCAGTTTAATTTAAACCATGCAGTAAGTGTGGTATCTCGGTGTTCACTTTGATCTAATGCAGTTCTTTCATTTCCTGCAGTAAAGCAAACCAACTGACTCTGAGGCAAATGTACAGCTAAACGATAGATAGCATGTGACCGATCATGCATCTCAAATTTCAAAAGGCGCCACATTGCTTCAGGAGCACTCACATACCGAGCATCTAAATAATTTGATAGTTCATCATGTAAAATTGGATTTTCTTTTTTGTTTGCAGCACCTTGCACAACAACAGTAGCTGCGTCATATCCTTTGTATATATATTTATACACATACTTAATTTATTTAATCGAAGTACAAGCTTCCACATTGATGTGTGCATTGTACTTGATGAGCAAATGTGGATTGTATGGAACAACAAATCTATTATCAACCTTTTGCCCACGGATAATAGCTGTTTGTCCTTGTGTTCTTTTATACAAAGGGTATCCATCACAATTTGCATAAGTTTGCATTTGAAATGGTTTTGGAAATTCTTTAGTACATTTTTTATTTTCCATATATGGTGAATTAGGATTCATGTCTCCACATGGGCCATGAATCATTCTATGTGTAACAATCTCCCAAAGTTTGTTATATTTTTCTTGGTCTGGCAATTCTGCGGAAATTACTGAATCCACTCTCTCTGCAGTATTCAACTTATCTTTTTCCTGCAGTATTAAAAGTATGTGTTTATGTGGCAATCCTCTTTTTTTAAATTCAATGGTGTAAACAAAAGCCACACATTGTCCAAATAAGTGTGCTTTACTGATATCATATATTAATGAATTGAGTTTGAATACTCTTGCCACTAAATCTGGTCTGTCAGAAGTAGTTTATCCCAAATTCAAATTTTCCTTGATCTCTGGCCATTGTGGATTACATGTGAATGTAATAAATAATTCTGGCTTTCCAAATTTTGTGACAATAGCCATGGCATCATTATACCTTTCTCGCATATTGCGAGGAGAACCTTGGAAAGTGGATGGCAAAATAATTGATCTTCCAGCTTGAATGTCTCTGTTGGAAGCTAATTCTGCCACATAATCCATTAATCCACAATACTGTTCTACTCTTAATTTATTTTGTTGAAATTTAATGAAATTTTGATTATTGGCTTCAACTTGTAAATATGAATTAATAATCCATTGTTGAGTGAGTTTGCCTCCATGTAAAATTGGATTAAAACAATCACGGATAGCAGTTTGTGCCACTTTATATTCCAGCATGGAAATATTAGATCTAAGACGAAGTTTAGTATTGGGATAACTTTCCAATTGTAATTTTGGTTCCCATCCAGGTTCCCCATTTGGAAAGAAAATGGGATATGTCATTGGATCTAAATTACAGCTTAATATTTTTTTGTTGATAAATGGTTGTTCTTCATTGCTTGGATATATTCTAATATCACGCTGAAAAGGTGGTTCACAATCTTCATTTTTAAACACCATGGCAACCTCATTTACTGTAGGTAAATTATATCTTCTTTGATCAGTGTTGCGATCTCTTTTTAACACCATAGTTACTCTTGGTGTAGGCAATTGATGTCTTTGAGCATGTTCATGTTGTTCTTTTGCAAGCTGTGCTAATTGTTTGTATGCTTGACTGTATGGGTTTTTTTGAATAATTTTATCCAGCTGTTCAAAGACTATGCGCAAACACTGTTTATTTTCTGGAAGCGTCATTCTTTGTTCCACAGCTTCCATTGTATCTAAGACATATAACTGTGCAAATTTCCTTTGCTCCCCTTCTTGTGGGTGTAAATGTGAAGTTCGTGGTAAATTTGACCTTGAACTCTAAAACAGTAAGGACCATGTCCTGGTACATTTTCTGCTAATGTTGCACCCATTGAAGCAAATGAAATTGCACTGTTATAAGACCTTATGTTTTGATGGAAATTAGTATAATTTGGAAATGTTGGATCGCTCATAATGCATTCTAAATAATATGGAAATGGGTGTCTTAGTGGAAGTCTTACCTTTCCTTTCTGACAGCAACTAATGACATTTCCGTCAGTAGGTATTTCCTTTAGAAAATGATAGGCCCCACAAAACTGACAAACCACATTAAGTAATCCAAAATAATGAGTGTCTACTTGTACTGCAGTAGTAAACACATTATCATGCATTTTTTCCACATAGATATCAGACCCACTTTCTGTATGTACACTGGTCTCATGTGTGTCTACATTTAAGTCATTAGGCAATATAGAATCATCGGACAATGGTTCACAGAGATGTTTTTGTTTACTTTTTTGTTTCTTGGAAGCCCCATCACACTCACTTGCTGCTTTCTCACTCATCTTTCTTTTATTTAAGTCTCTGTCGATCTTCTTCTCGCAAGCGTTGTGAAGTTTCCGGTGTCTGAGCATCTCTCCACCTTTGCTTCCTTTCCTTTGCCAATCTTCTTTTGCGTTCAATTTTGTCTTCTCCATTATCCGCCATTTTAATCTGTAATTGTAAATAGAGATGTAATTATTGTTTGTTCTTTGTTTTGTGTACATATTTTTTTTTTACTTTTTGTACTGTTACATTAAAGTTGATGAATGAACTAATCAAGCATTTTAAAATGTTGTACTTTTTTACAATGAAATAAATTAAACCATTTTTCAAAGTTTTTTATTAACATATATTAAATAGGAAAGAGCTGCACATATATATATATTTATTATTAATCCTTCAATTCCATTCATTCTTGATTGACTTCACTGCATACATTGAATTACTTTTTTTCGCAACTGTTCTAACCTTCTTATTTTTTTTAAATATTATTATTAATTAGTATTCTCTTTTCAACTTTACATAAGTGCATGTTACAAATTGTTTTTAACTGATGACTAATTATTATACGTTAATGACTCGTTAATAAGTACTCTCCATTTTCACAAAATATAATATATAGCCTTTTTTGTTCCATCACTATAAATTAAATGTTATACCTGTGAAGATGATCTTGATGTTGTTCAAAGGCTGCAAATGATGTTGATTCACTTGCAGATCCGATGAAACTGTTAAATAAAAATGAGAATCTTTTTAATATTTTGCTTCACCCGTATCATTAAATCAGCAGCAACAGACATACCGTATTTTTCGCCGTATAAGACGCACTTTTTCTTCCCCAAAACTGGGGGAGGAAAGTTGGTGCGTCTTATACGGCGAATATACCTTTTCAAACTGCCTCTGTCCTCTTGATTTCACCCCAGCGCTTCCTACCAGCATCGCGTCGGCCGGTGCGTCCTAGTGACGTCACACACGCAACGCTGCAGTACACGTGGAGTGCTGGTAGGAAGCGCTGGGGTGAGATCAAGATGGCAGAGATCAGAAGGAAGGTGAGGATCAGGGGGATCAGGGGGATCAGGGGAGTCAGGGAGGATCAGGAGGGTCAGGGAGGGTCAAGGGCTCCCAAATGCTGCAGTATATGGATATGTATGTGTGTATGTGTGCATGTATGTGTGTGTATATATGTATGTATGTATGTGTATGTATATTTATGTGTGTATGTATATGTATGTATGTGTATCTATAAAGGTGAGGATCAGGGGGGTCAGGGAGGATCAGGACGGTCAGGGAGGATCAGGAGGGTCAGGGAGGATCAGGAGGGTCAGGGAGGGTCAATGGCTCCCGAATGCTGCAGTATATGGATATGTATGTGTATGTGTGTGTGTGTGTATGTATGTGTGTGTGTATGTATGTGTGTGTATGTGTGTGTATGTGTGTGTATATTTATGTGTGTATGTATATGTATGTATGTGTATATATATATATATATATATATATATATATATTTGTGTGTAATGTAGGTGTGTATCTGTGTGTAAAGTGTATTTGTGTTTGAGTGTATTTGTGTTTGATTCAGATTTTTTTTTTCTTGTTTTCCTCCTCTAAAAACTAGGTGCGTCTTATCTGCCGGTGCGTCTTATAGGGCGAAAAATACGGTATATTTGGATAGATTAAAAACCTAAAAGCATATTCCTTAATATCTTGCTGTAGTAATATAATAAAATTATGTACCTGTCAAGATTATCCTTATGATGTTCAATGGGTCCAAATGGGTTCATTCAGCTACATGTCCAATGCAAGTATAAAAAATTGTAAAATTAATGTATAATATGTTGCTTCATCCGTATCAATCAATCAGGCTGAACAGAGATATTTTTGCATAGATTAAAAACATGAAATTAATATATTAATCAATCAGCATGAACACAGATATGTTAGCATATCTTAAAAACATACAATCAATATTCCTGTTAGTCTTTACATAAGACTCAATTAATGTGCATTAATGTTAAATTAATGTCTGACTAAATATAACGTCAAGATGTAAGCATGAGTCTATTCCCTTTTTCTTTTTGGGGGGATATTTTATAATGAGTATGTTACAACTGAATTATTAAAATACTGTACATTACTAATGAAATAAGAATGAATTAATTTTCATTAATATTAAAGTAATGTCTGACTAAATGTAACGTCAAGATGTAAGCATAAGTATACCTTTCTTTTTTTTTTTTTATAATGATTAATTAATTAATTAAAGTACATTATGAATGTTATTTATAATTCTTTCACACAGGTAAGCACGATATATACCAACTTAATTATTAAAATAATGTACATTAATAATTAATGAATCAATGTGTTCCTTTTTTTATGCACATTCTTAAACGTTAACCATTTTTGATATTAATGATTAGTAATGATTAATTAATTAAAGTACATTATGAATGTTATTTACAATTCTTTCACACAGGTAAGCACGATATTATTTTTCAATTAAATACATTTCCTCACATTTTTTTATTTATTAAGTAATTAATAATGTAATAATTAATGATTATTAATTATATTTACCTTTTTTAATTTAATATTGCTGAAGCAGTATCCTGAAGAGCTAACAATCTCTTGAGATTTTCCGGGATCAGAAAATGTCCAGTCAGACTGTCATCACCTGAGGAGAAAGTGTCAGTTATGTGTCAAGTGTGCCCTAAATATAGACTTTGTGCGCGAGACAAATGCATTGTTTTAGGGGGGAAATCCGCTGCTCCGCGAGACAAATGCATTGTTTTAGACGGGAAATCCGATGTGCCGCGAGACAAAAGTGGGAAATCTGTGTTAATGCGTAAATGTGTAATTTCGTTTCATAAAATGTACTCGCTAGTGTCTTTTTTACGCATTGCCCGGTTATTGAGCATCCTTGGTATCGTTATTTTTCGAGCACATACGTCTCTGGCTGTGTTTTACGCAGTTGGAAGTATTGTAGCCTTGTTTTCATTTTTTTCGGCGCCCATTTTTTTCTTGCTTAGCCGATTTTGGATCTTTATAAATCGTCTTTATCGATGTAAATTGAAGTTCCACCTCACTTCCAGACGTCCTGCCTGGTTCCCCATGCTGTAAGTGACCTTTTTGTTATTTTTTTGTGTGTGTTTAGTGTATGTAATTGTTTTGGTTCCGCCGCTTATCCTGCGTCTTGTGTAAAAGTGCTAAGGTTTAACGGCTCGCCTCGCTACGCGAGTCTCGCCTGCAATGAGCGCCTGTGGCTACAGATTAACAGCTCACCTCGCTGTGAGCCGGGCGATGAGCGCCTGCGGCGCTCATCGCTAAGTCGTACGCACTACGCAAACAGCGTGACGACGAATCGTAGTTGGACAATTATAATATGTGATGGGGTCGAGCTTGTAGGCTCTTAAGTGTTACCTTGCTGGCATATGAAATTAATGCAATTGTTTGATATTTGGAGCACTTTTTGAAACTACCTTTTTTTTGGGATTGGGATGTAGAATTACTTTTTCCAATTTATTAGCTGTTGCTGAGTTTTTAAAATTTGTTGGCATAAGGCAAGCAATACATTCACAGCATCATCTTGTAGAATTTTTAATAGTTCAATTGGGATTCTATCAACTCCTGCAGCCATGTAATCAGCAAGGAAACCTAGTGCCCATCTCACTTTGCTCAACAAGATGTCTGCATCCAGCTCATTGGTCAAGCTATTGAGGTCATCACTGCTGTTAAGATCCTTCCTGTATAGATCTTCAGTTTTTCAGTGTATTCCTGCCACCTCTCCTTTATTTGATCTTCTTCTTTTAAGACCCTACCATTTTTGTCTTTTATCACGCAACCTTTGACATAAAAGGTGCCTTTGAGATCCCCAATTTTCTGGAAGAGATCTCTTGATTTACCCATGCTGTTATCTACTTTGATCTCTTTGCATTGCTCATTGTAGAATGTCCCCTTGCCTCTTCTTGCTATCCACTGGAATTCTGCATTCAGTTGGACAAATATATTCCTATCTCCACTACCTTTCCTGGGCGACTTTCAAAGCCTCATCAGATATCAAGTTTGCTTTTTCTTATTCTTTTTTGCTGTTTCCTGGATAATAACAAATTTTTTCCGTTTTCCGTCACAAACCAGTTTGCCGATCTCCAGTTGGTGCGGAGTCAGCCACTCATCCACCTGTGCGTTCAGGGCGGACTGGAGTGCTGGTCCGGTGTGACTCTCTGCTTTCAGGGAAGTCAACCCCAAGACGGTGTGACACTGCCGTATCCGGGATGTGGAATAGTACCTGTGGAGCTGGGGGGGGGGTGCCGTTAATGTGGAGCAAGACATAGCAGCAGCAGAAGAGGACTCAGCCGAGGAGGTTATGGAAGAGGATGGAGTAGGAGGAGTAGAGGAGGTGGCAGCAGGCCTGCCGGCAAGTCGTGGCGGTGTCACCAACTCCTCTGCAGAGCCACGTATTCCATGCTTGGCAGCCCTCACCAGGTTTACCCAATGCGCAGTAAAGGTGATATACCTGCCCTGACC
The DNA here is from genome assembly GCA_027410445.1 of Discoglossus pictus. NCBI lineage: Eukaryota > Metazoa > Chordata > Amphibia > Anura > Alytidae > Discoglossus > Discoglossus pictus. The sequence continues at coordinate 74,871,409 of CM050165.1, forward strand.
ATGCTTTGCAGACCAGGTATCCGTGGTCAGATGGACCCTTGCCCCAACACTGTGTGCCAGAGATGCCATTACTTCCTTTTGCACAATCGAGTACAGGTTGGGGATTGCCTTTTGTGCAAAGAAATTTTCGGCCGGGTACCTTCCACTGCGGTGTCCCAATAGCTACAAATTTTTTTAACGCCTCAGACTCCACCAGCTTGTATGGTAAAAGCTGGCGGGCTAAGAGTTCAGACAAACCAGCTGTCAGTTGCCGGGTAAGGGGGTGACGTTGTGACATTGGCTTCTTACGCTCAAACATGTCCTTGACAGACACCTGACTCTGGGCAGATGAGCAGGGACTGCTCAGGGCGAGACACGGAGTGGCGGAATGTTCAGAGGGGGCAAGCAGGGCAGCAGTGGTTGACGTGGCTGAAGATGCTGGACCAGGAGGAGGATGGCGGCTTTGACTTTGTGTGCTGCTTGTACTGATGTGTTGATCCCATAGGCATTTGTGATGTGACATCATGTGCCTTCGCAAAGAAGTTGTACCTAGGTGGGTGTTAGACTTCCCACGACTCAGTTTCTTTTCGAACAAGTTGCAAATGGCATTACTTTTGTCACAGGCAGACACACGAAAAAATTGCCACACTGCTGAGCTCTGCAATGACGGCATTCTGGTGGTGGCAAAAGTGGCGTGCTGTCTGGCTGACCCCGGTTGCCGATGCATGCTGTCTGACTGTGCCACTAGCTACTTTTAACGACCTCCCGCTGCTTCCAACTCGTCTCCTCCTCCTCTCTGTCTCCCCATCTGAACTTTCCTCCTGTTCTTCTTCTCTTATAGCAGCACCCACGTGACATCCACGGACGCATCGTCATCATCAACCGCTTCACTTGTATCTGACAACTCAACAAAGGAAGCAGCACCGGGTACAACATCATCATCATCATCAGACCGTACGTCCAAGTGTGTAATGCTGCCTGACTGGGACATATCCCTGTTATCTACATCCTCTGGCACTAATGTTTGTGCATCACTCATTTCTTCCAACGGATTTGTAAATAACTGACGGATCAAGAGAAGCGGCTGTGGTGCTAGTGTTGGTGGTGGCGGCAGACGGGCGAGTGGTAACTGGAGAGGTTGCCCGAAGCTAAGCTGGAGGAGGATGGTGCGTCTAGGTTCCGAGCGGAAGCTGTAGAAGATTGGGTGTCCTGTGTTAGCCAGTCAACCATGTCCTCAGAACTGTTCAAGTTCAGGGTACGTTGCCTCTAAAAACTGGGCATTATTCTAGGGCCAAAGGGAATCACAGCACCACGACCACGACGGACCCTGCGGGGTGGCCTGCCTCTGCCTGTCATTTTTTTTACAATTAGTGGTACTATGCGTGCAAGCTACTGTGAAACCAGATATGAGTGTCACTGTGCACTGGCAAAAGTTGGCAGAGTAGATGCAATAGGCCTCACACACACGCCTGTAGGCAGGCTACTGATATTCAATCAATTACAGTAAAAAAAGGGTTGTTTTATTTCACTGCACACTACGGCGGCACTAGATATGAGTGTCACTGCGCACTGGCAAAAGTTGGCAGACTAGATGCAATAGGCCTCACACACACGCCTGTAGGCAGGCTACTGATATTCAATCGATTACAGTAAAAAAAAGGGTTGTTTTATTTCACTGCACACTACGGTAGCACTAGATATGAGTGTCACTGCGCACTGGCAAAAGTTGGCAGACTAGATTCAATAGGCCTCACACACACGCCTGTAGGCAGGCTACTGATATTCTGCCTGTCCTTTTTTTTACAATTAGTGGTACTATGCGTGCAAGCTACTGTGAAACCAGATATGAGTGTCACTGTGCATTGGCAAAAGTTGGCAGAGTAGATGCAATAGGCCTCACACACACGCCTGTAGGCAGGCTACTGATATTCAATCGATTACAGTAAAAAAAAGGGTTGTTTTATTTCACTGCACACTACGGTAGCACTAGATATGAGTGTCACTGTGCACTGGCAAAAGTTGGCAGACTAGATGCAATAGGCCTCACACACACGCCTGTAGACAGGCTACTGATATTCAATCGATTACTGTAAAAAAAGGGTTGTTTTATTTCACTGCACACTACTGTTGTACTAGATATGAGTGTCACTGTGCACTGGCAAAAGTTGGCAGACTAGATGCAATAGGCCTCACACACACGCCTTTAGGCAGGCTACTAATATGCAATCGATTACAATAGAAAAAGGGTTGTTTTATTTCACTGCACACTACGGTGGCACTAGATATGAGTGTCACTGTGCACTGGCAAAAGTTAGCAGAGTAGATGCAATAGGCCTCACACACATGCCTTTAGGCAGGCTACTGATATTCAATCGATTACAGTAAAAAAAAGGGTTGTTTTATTTCACTGCACACTACGGTGGCACTAGATATGAGTGTCACAGCGCACTGGCAAAAGTTGGCAGACTAGATGCAATAGGCCTCACACACACGCCTGTAGGCAGGCAACTGATATTCAATCGATTACAGTAAAAAAAGGGTTGTTTTATTTCACTGCACACTACGGCGGCACTAGATATGAGTGTCAGTGCGCACTGGCAAAAGTTGGCAGACTAGATGCAATAGGCCTCACACACACGCCTGTAGGCAGGCTACTGAAATTCAATCGATTACAGTAAAAAAAGGGTTGTTTTATTTCACTGCACACTACGGTTGCACTAGATATGAGTGTCACTGTGCACTGGCAAAAGTTGGCAGAGTAGATGCAATAGGCCTCACACACACGCCTGTAGGCAGGCTACTGATATTCAATCGATTACAGTAAAAAAAGGGTTGTTTTATTTCACTGCACACTACGGTGGCACTAGATATGAGTGTCACTGCGCACTGGCAAAAGTTGGCAGACTAGATGCAATAGGCCTCACACACACGACTATAGGCAGGCTACTGATATTTAATCGATTACAGAAAAAAAGGGTTGTTTTATTTCACTGCACGCTACGGTGGCACTAGATATGAGTGTCACTGCACACTGGAAAAAGTTGGCAGACAAGATTCAATAGGCCTCACACACACGCCTGTAGGCAGGCTACTGATATTCAATCAATTACAGTAAAAAAAGGGTTGTTTTATTTCACTGCACACTACGGTAGCACTAGATATGAGTGTCACTGAGCACTGGCAAAAGATGGCAGACTAGATGCAATAGGCCTCACACACACGCCTGTAGACAGGCTAATGATATTCAATCGATTACTGTAAAAAAAGGGTTGTTATATTTCACTGCACACTACGTTTGCACTAGATATGAGTGTCACTGTGCACTGGCAAAAGTTGGCAGACTAGATGCAATAGGCCTCACACACACACCTTTAGGCAGGCTACTGATATGCAATCGATTACAATAGAAAAAGGGTTGTTTTATTTCACTGCACACTACGGTGGCACTAGATATGAGTGTCACTGTGCACTGGCAAAAGTTAGCAGACTAGATGCAATAGGCCTCACACACATGCCTTTAGGCAGGCTACTGATATTCAATCGATTACAGTAAAAAAAGGGTTGTTTTATTTCACTGCAAACTACGGTGGCACTAGATATGAGTGTCACTGCGCACTGGCAAAAGTTGGCAGACTAGATGCAATAGGCCTCACACACACGCCTTTAGGCAGGCTACTGATATTCAATCGATTACAGTAAAAAAAGGGTTGTTTTATTTCACTGCACACTACGGTGGCACTAGATATGAGTGTCACTGCGCACTGGCAAAAGTTGGCAGACTAGATGCAATAGGCCTCACTCACGCCTGTAGGCAGGCTACTGATATTCAATCGATTACAGTAAAAAAAGGGTTGTTTTATTTCACTGCACACTACGGTAGCACTAGATATGAGTGTCACTGTGCACTGGCAAAAGTTGGCAGACTAGATGCAATAGGCCTCACACACACGCCATTAGGCAGGCTACTGATATTCAATCGATTACAGTAAAAAAAAGGTTGTTTTATTTCACTGCACACTACGGCGGCACTAGATATGAGTGTCACTGCGCACTGGCAAAAGTTGGCAGACTAGATGCAATAGGCCTCACACACACGCCTGTAGGCAGGCAACTGATATTCAATCTATTACAGTAAAAAAAGGGTTGTTTTATTTCACTGCACACTACGGTGGCACTAGATATGAGTGTCAGTGCGCACTGGCAAAAGTTGGCAGACTAGATGCAATAGGCCTCACACACACGCCTGTAGGCAGGCTACTGAAATTCAATCGATTACAGTAAAAAAAGGGTTGTTTTATTTCACTGCACACTACGGTTGCACTAGATATGAGTGTCACTGTGCACTGGCAAAAGTTGGCAGACTAGATGCAATAGGCCTCACACACACGCCTGTAGGCAGGCAACTGATATTCAATCTATTACAGTAAAAAAAGGGTTGTTTTATTTCACTGCACACTACGGTGGCACTAGATATGAGTGTCAGTGCGCACTGGCAAAAGTTGGCAGACTAGATGCAATAGGCCTCACACACACGCCTGTAGGCAGGCTACTGATATTCAATTGATTACAGTAAAAAAGGGGTTGTTTTATTTCTCTGCACACTACGGTGGCACTAGATATGAGTGTCACTGCGCACTGGCAAAAGTTGGCAGGCTAGATGCAATAGGCCTCACACACACGACTATAGGCAGGCTAATGATATTGAATCGATTACAGTAAAAAAAGGGTTGTTTTATTTCACTGCACACTACAGTGGCACTAGATATGAGTGTCACTGTGCACTGGCAAAAGTTGGCAGAGTAGATGCAATAGGCCTCACACACACGCCTGTAGGCAGGCAACTGATATTCAATCGATTACAGTAAAAAAAGGGTTGTTTTATTTCACTGCACACTACGGTAGCACTAGATATGAGTGTCACTGTGCACTGGCAAAAGTTGGCAGACTAGATGCAATAGGCCTCACACACACGCCATTAGGCAGGCTACTGATATTCAATCGATTACAGTAAAAAAAGGGTTGTTTTATTTCACTGCACACTACGGCGGCACTAGATATGAGTGTCACTGCGCACTGGCAAAAGTTGGCAGACTAGATGCAATAGGCCTCACACACACGCCTGTAGGCAGGCAACTGATATTCAATCTATTACAGTAAAAAAAGGGTTGTTTTATTTCACTGCACACTACGGCGGCACTAGATATGAGTGTCACTGTGCACTGGCAAAAGTTAGCAGACTAGATGCAATAGGCCTCACACACATGCCTTTAGGCAGGCTACTGATATTCAATCGATTACAGTAAAAAAAGGGTTGTTTTATTTCACTGCAAACTACGGTGGCACTAGATATGAGTGTCACTGCGCACTGGCAAAAGTTGGCAGACTAGATGCAATAGGCCTCACACACACGCCTTTAGGCAGGCTACTGATATTCAATCGATTACAGTAAAAAAAGGGTTGTTTTATTTCACTGCACACTACGGTAGCACTAGATATGAGTGTCACTGTGCACTGGCAAAAGTTGGCAGACTAGATGCAATAGGCCTCACACACACGCCATTAGGCAGGCTACTGATATTCAATCGATTACAGTAAAAAAAGGGTTGTTTTATTTCACTGCACACTACGGCGGCACTAGATATGAGTGTCACTGCGCACTGGCAAAAGTTGGCAGACTAGATGCAATAGGCCTCACACACACGCCTGTAGGCAGGCTACTGAAATTCAATCGATTACAGTAAAAAAAGGGTTGTTTTATTTCACTGCACACTACGGTTGCACTAGATATGAGTGTCACTGTGCACTGGCAAAAGTTGGCAGACTAGATGCAATAGGCCTCACACACACGCCTGTAGGCAGGCTACTGATATTCAATTGATTACAGTAAAAAAGGGGTTGTTTTATTTCTCTGCACACTACGGTGGCACTAGATATGAGTGTCACTGCGCACTGGCAAAAGTTGGCTGGCTAGATGCAATAGGCCTCACACACACGACTATAGGCAGGCTAATGATATTGAATCGATTACAGTAAAAAAAGGGTTGTTTTATTTCACTGCACACTACGGTGGCACTAGATATGAGTGTCACTGCGCACTGGCAAAAGTTGGCAGACTAGATGCAATAGGCCTCACTCACGCCTGTAGGCAGGCTACTGATATTCAATCGATTACAGTAAAAAAAGGGTTGCTTTATTTCACTGCACACTACGGTAGCACTAGATATGAGTGTCACTGTGCACTGGCAAAAGTTGGCAGACTAGATGCAATAGGCCTCACACACACGCCATTAGGCAGGCTACTGATATTCAATCGATTATAGTAAAAAAAGGGTGGTTTTATTTCACTGCACACTACGGCGGCACTAGATATGAGTGTCACTGCGCACTGGCAAAAGTTGGCAGACTAGATGCAATAGGCCTCACACACACGCCTGTAGGCAGGCAACTGATATTCAATCTATTACAGTAAAAAAAGGGTTGTTTTATTTCACTGCACACTACGGTGGCAGTAGATATGAGTGTCAGTGCGCACTGGTAAAAGTTGGCAGACTAGATGCAATAGGCCTCACACACACGCCTGTAGGCAGGCTACTGATATTGAATCGATTACAGTAAAAAAAGGGTTGTTTTATTTTACTGCACACTACGGTGGCACTAGATATGAGTGTCACTGCGCACTGGCAAAAGTTGGCAGACTAGATGCAATAGGCCTCACACACACGCCTGTAGGCAGGCTACTGATATTCAATCGATTACAGTAAAAAAAGGGTTGTTTTATTTCACTGCACACTACGATGACACCAGATATGAGTGTCACTGTGTACTGGCAAAAGTTGGCAGACTAGATGCAATAGGCCTCACACACATGCTAGCAGGCAGGCATATGCAATTAGATTACTCAGAAAAAATAATAAAATAAAATAAAAAGGGCTTTTTGGGTTGCTGTCCTTGCAGCAGATATCAAAGGAGTCCTTCAGGTGTGTAGTTAAAGCTAAATACACAGCCTGGCTATCTATTTCCCTATTAAATCAGCAGAAAAAAATAATAAAATAAATGATGTTCTAGCCCTAAAAAGGGCTTTTTGGGTTGCTGTCCTTGCAGCAGATATCAAAGGAGTCCTTCAGGTGTGTAGTTAAAGCTAAATACACAGACTGGCTATCTATTTCCCTATTAAATCAACAGCAGGTAGAATATATCTCCTCTCTCAACGAATGCAGCTACAGAATGATTCTAAAATGGAGGCTGTCATACAGATGGAAGGCTCTGGAAGGGAGTGTATGCTGCTGATTGGCTGGAATGTGTCTGCTGACTGTAAGGAGCAGGGTCAAAGTTTCCTCAATGATAAAGAATAGGGGGCGGACCGAAAAGCGCATATGTTCACCGTTCGTTGCGAACACGAACATGCGAAAATCGCCGCGAATAGTTCTCCGGCGAACTGTTCGGGACATCACTAATTGGTAGGGGTAATTGAGAGGTTAAGAGAAGTGTCTTAAGATTTTGTATGTCTTTCCATGCAAACCGAGCTATCAACTGATTTTAAGATCATGGCGAAAGCTATGGATAATAACCATACCCCATTGGGAGGTTGGGAACAAATTGAAACTAACAGGTTTGCTTCTGATACCACCTCATTTGGTAGAGAATTCCACAGTTTAACCACCTTAACTGTGAAGAACCCTTTTCTTTCTTTAAGGTGAAATCTTTTTTCCTCTAACCTCAAGGGATGTCCTCTTGTCAGCTGAAAATCTCTTGGTACAAAAAGTTCACTTGGCAAAGCCTTATATTGACCCTGGTTGTATTTAAATAGGGTAATCATATCCCCTCGTAGACACCTTTTTTCTAGGGAAAATAAGTGTAATTTGGTTAGTCTTTCTTCATAACTTAGCCCCTCCGTTTCCTCATATTAGTTTTGTTGCCCTTCTCTGTACTTTTTTCCGGCTCTAAAATGTCTTTTTTATGAGTGGTGAACAAAATTGAACTCCATATTCCAAATGAGGGCGTACTAGAGATTTGTACAGTGACAGAATTATATTTGCTTCCCTTGCTTCTATACCCTTCTTAATACATGCTACTAATTTACTTTGCAGCTGCTGCTTAGCATTGACCACATGCTACCTAGGTGGTTGTCCACAAGTACTCCCAAATCCCTTTCAATTTCAGATACCCCTAGATTTGCTCCATTAAGATTATAAATTGCATGGCTATTTTTCCTTCCCAAATGCATAACCTTACATTTATTTGTATTAAATCTTATCCGCCATTTAGATGCCCATTTCTCTAGTTTATGCAAATCCCTTTGTAGGGAAAGTACCTAATTATCTGATTTAATTACCTTGCACAACTTAGTGTCATCAGCAAAAATGGAGACACTACTTTCGAGTCCTACTTCTACGTCATTAATAAATGAGTTAAAAAGGAGAGGACCTAATATTGAACCTTGAGGAAACCGACGTACCACATTAGTCCAATCGGAGTATGTTCCATTTACAACAACCCTTTGCTTCCTGTCTTTTAGCCAGCTCTCAATCCATGAGAAGAAATTTAGTGCAATTCCTGTATGCCTTAGTTTGCTCAAACGTCTCCCATGTGGCACTTTATCAAAAGCCTTTGCAAAATCTAAAAAGACTACATCCACTGAGTTGCCCTGATCCAAGTTCCTACTAACCTCCTAATAGAAACTAACTAGATTGGTCTGACATGACCTATCCTTCATAATTCCGTGTTGACTGCTACTTATGATCTTGCTCAAATAGACATACCTGTATTCTTGTATGCTGTCCCTTATTAACCCTTCTAAAAGCTTCCCAGCTACCATAGGGTCTACAATTCCCCGGATTTGCTCTTGCTCCCTTCTTAAATATAGGTATCACCTCTGGTTTTCACTGGTAGCGACCCTGTGGTGAGTGAGACTTGATAAATTAGATATAATGGTTTGGCTATTGCAGAACTAATTCCCCTCAGTACCCTTGGATGTATTCCATCAGGACCTGGGCCTTTATTAACATTTATTTTCTCCAATCTCTTTTGGATTTCTTCCTGCGTTAACCAATTATTTAGTGATGGTAGTGTAGCCCCATTTTGTTGCAGTGTCCCAACCACTGGTACCTCCCTTGTATATATCAAAGAAAATAACCTATTTAGCTCATCTGCCTTTTCATGGTCACCAATTATGAGATGACCTGTGTCACATTGTATTGTTCCTATAGCTTCCTTTCTTGCTTTCTTGCCATTAATATATTTAAAAAATATTTTAGGGTTAGTCTTACTTTCCTTTGCAACTGACTCCTCATTTTCTATTTTAGCCAGTCTAATAACCCTTTTGCAAGCCTTGTTGATTTCATTATAGTCACATAAAGGTGCCTCTGATCCCTCCTCCTGGTATAATTTAAATGTTTTTTTTTTTTCTTCCTTATCATGATCTTTAAGTCATTGTTAAGCCACATGGGATGTGATTTACTCCTATTTTTTTTTTATTTCCACATGTTATATGCCGATGTGTATGTATATTTAGTAAGTATTTAAATGTTGTCCATTTATTTTCAGTATTTTTCCCTGTAAGTTCTTTATACCAGTCTATTCGTTGTATTGCTGCCCTTAGCCCATTAAAGTTAGCCCTTTTAAAATGTAGAGTTTTTGTTGGCCCCTTACAACTCTGTTTTTTGTATTCAATCTCAAATGAGACTGTGTTGTGATCACTTTTCCCCAAGGGTTCTCCTATTTTAACATTTGATAATATTACTTGTGATGACTAAATCCAAGATGGCCCCATTTCTAGTAGGTTCTTGTATTACCTGGGCCAGATAATGATCCCAGAGTTTACTCAAGAACCTGCTCCCTTTAACTGCTGGTCTCATTTATCCAGTTTATTTCAGGGTAGTTAAAGTCTCCTATTATTAGAACTTGCCCATGCTTAGCTGCATTTTTAATTTGTAACAATAATTGCAGTTCCTCACTTTCAATGATATTTGGGGATTTGCAAGCAATCTAAAACTGCATGAAAATGATGCTGAGCAAAGCTAGGCGCACGGGAATTAGAAAATACACAACGGCAAAAACATTGCAAGCAGTTGAGGAACACAGGACTTACTTAGGCTGCAAGCAGTTGAGGAACGCGGTACTTAGGAAAAAAAATCTAACCTCTGAATCTCGGGGGCAAAAAAATCCGTCCTCGGAAAAATAAGAAGTTAGCGGCGGAACCGCAGAAATTGAAAAAGACGAAAACAAGAAAAATAATAAAAAAATAATTAAAAGCCACTCACACACAGCACAAGGGGAGAGCCAGGAAGCCTGGGAGTGAGGTTGCAAGCAATTTTGAGCTTTATTTGCCTTGTTTCGTCACTCGAAAATCGGCTAAGTGAGAAAAAAATAGAGGACGAAAAATGTAAAAAAATCTGATACTGGATGAAACGAGGCTGAGCAAAGCCATGCACATGGGACTTAGAAAATACACAACGGCAGAGAAGCACAAGCATCACATTGTGTGACCAATAGCATTGCCTGGCTTACAATTTTATTGCTGTAATTTTTGACGGGCAAGTAGCTAGTTATAATCATAATTAATATCATGAATAATAATATAGCAATTAATTAATTACACCTAATTTATAACATGAGCCTAGATTTCACATACAGGTATACCCTGCTTACCGTTACCCTTCTTGGTGTTGTTTTGCTATAGCGCTGTTTTTAGTCGGAATTTCCTGCTTAGCGCTATTCTCCAATATATCTCTGTTTTTAGCGCCGTCGAAACTCAATTAATGTTCTGCTTCGCTTTAACGCTTTTTTTTCCTTGCAGGTCCCCATTTAATACTATTAAAGGCGTCACAGCATTAACAGGGGCACCATATTGAGAGAGAGAGTGACAGAGAGAGAAAACTGGATAAAGTAGAGGAAAAAGAGACAGAAGACCCCCAAATCCTACCTACATCCACCTGTGGCAAGGTACAGTACAATATATATATATATATATAATTTTTTTTTAATCATACTTTAATGGGATTATTAATTGTTACCCTAATTGTGAAATAAAATCAACATTTATTTTCTTTTTTATTCTTGGGGGAAGATGTTGTTGGAGGGAGAGATTGCCACCAGGGACCCCCAAACCCTATCTACAGCATCCAGTGGCAAGATATGGCACAGAATATTGTTATTGTTCTCTTGTTTCTCATAATGTGATTGTTCATTGTTAATTGTCAAATAAAATCTACATTATTTGTATTTTGTTTTATTTTTGGGAACAGACGTCAGTGTTGGAGGGAGAGATTGCCACAAGGGACCCCAAAATCCAACCAACAGCATCCAGTGGTGAGGTACGGTACACAATATCTTCATTGTTCCTCATAATGTGATTGTTTATTCTTAGTTGTCTAATAATACCGACATTAATTGTAATCTTTTGTACTGTTTTACAGATGTACAAGGCCAAGGAAGATCAGGCAAAGCTAAAGCAACAGAGCATCCCACTGGATGTGAAGATACAGGTGCTGGACTGCTTGGATAAAGGGGAACCCCAAGTGGACATTGGAGCGGACCTTAAAATGGCAACCTCCACCATCCGCATCATTGTAAAGAACAAGGAGAAGGTAAAATCTTCAGCTACTACCAGCACTGCATCATCCTCCAAAAATATTACGCGCTCCAAATGCTACACCCTGGAGGAGTTGGTGAAGATGCTGTCCATTTGAATAGACAATGAGGTGGAGTGCAACATGCCCCTCAGCCAGGCAATACATTTGGAGAAGGCAAGGAGTATGTATAACCATTTCTAGACCCAAATACCAGATGAGATGGAGAACTTCTCAGCCAGTAGGGGTTGGTTTGACCACTTCAAGAAGACAAACAACCTGTGCAACATCAAAATCACAGGGGAAGCAGCGAGCGCAGACACCGAGGCTGCAGAGGACTTTCCGGCCAAATTGAGAGAAATTGTGGAGAGAGGCAATTACACTCCTGATCTGGTGTTTAATGTAGATGAGACCACCCTTTTCTGGAAGAGAATGCCAAGCCGCACCTTCATTTCATGTGAGTAGAGGGGAGCACCTTGCTTCAAAGCGGCCAAGGACTGCCTGACCCTTCTTGTGGGAGTAAACGCCAGCAGTGACTTTAAAATAAAGCCATTATTGCTGGTTTACCACTCCAAGACTCAGACAGCCATGGATGGTGTGAATAAACCCTGCTTGCCTGTTATTTGGGAATTCAATAGAAAGGCCTGGATCACAATGGATATATTCAAACAGTAGGTCTGCAAGCATTTCTGCCCATCGGTGTAGCGCTACTGCAGGCACAAAGGCCTTGAGTCAAAATAGCTCCTCTTAATGGATAATACTCCTAGCCACCCTTCCAATTTGGCTGAGCTGGACTGCTGCATCCCAGTAGAAGTGTTCCTGCCACCCAACACTACTTTGCTGATTCAGCCGATGGACTTAGGGGGTGACTATCTCCACTGCACATTCCGCAAGCTCATTGAAGAGATGGACAACCAGGACAAACAATCGATTTTGGATTTCTGGAAGAAATACAACATCATGCAGGCGGTCACCAAAATGGATTTGTCCTGGCAGGAGGTGACACAGCAGTGTCTGAAAGCTGTCTGGAAAAAGATCCGGCCAGAGCTGTGTGCAGATGTGCAACCTGAACAGCTGGTCATAGTGGAGATAGTGGACCTTGTGACCACTGCTAGACTGGAAGATATGAATGCCCAGGAAATAGAAGAGTTAGTCCAGGCTTCCAGCGAGAGCCTGAACAACGAGGACCTCCACCAGCTGACTGAACAGGGCATAGAAGAGGACCATGACAGCAGCAGTTACTCAGACCTAGAGCCAGCCAAAGAACTGTCCACAAAGTTCCTGACCAACACTCTGTGCACAATGCACAGAATGGTTGATGATACAGTGGCTCATGATCCAGACTCTGTCAGGAGTAAAACTTGAGACATGCTGTTGTTGGGGCAATGTCCTGCTATCAATTTATGCTTGACGGGAGCAGAAAGCAGCGGCAAATGTCCATAGACCAATACGTCACAAAGAGAGCCAGGGTGGATGATGAACCTGATGCCTCAGCCTCTGGCCTTTATATTGTTTTAAAAAAATGTTTTTCTTTGGACAGTAAGTACTGCTCCTTTAATTTATTTTAGTTCAAAAAAAGTTTGTGCATGTTCACTTACAGTTAGTATAAAGTGAAACAGTTTGAAAACTCCATTGGTGCTGTGTCTTTTATTCAATGTATTCACCTATCCCTATCTTCCCCATGTTAAATTGCCCTGTTTAGCGCTGTTTCGCTTAACAATCATAGCAGTTGGAACTATAGCGTTATGCATGGTATACCTGAACCCCTAGGGTGGCTACATGTTCTACAATTATGAACAGTCCTTTGAGAAGACAGCTGCAGCCTCTATCCAACGCTTAATTACCAGACCAACTAGACCAACCTCGACCATGATCTCTTTCCGTCTTCATTGCACAATTCAACCTTCTGTCCCAACATTGAGCCCCAATCACTCCTACCAAATCCTACACCCACTGTCTAGGTCCTCAATTCTGCTTCTTCTTCACGTCCAACTAAAGACCACCTAGGGCGTCCTATTCATTATCTTTGAGCTGTTATCTTGGAGCTATTTGTAGCAACTTCAATATGCGTGGCTGTAACTTTAGTGGATGCCGACTCCTGCACTCATGCTCTGTTTGCCATAAAGCCCACATCAAATCAATATACCCATCACTCAAACTCAATGTCAATTAACCCTTAATGTCTCCATGTTCCTTCGCCTCCTCGATCATCATGCTTCAACTCATCTCAAAGCGTACCTCACCTTGGGTCTCCTCCACGGGTTTCACACAAGGGTATTAGCACTTCCTTAGGTTTCCCATACGTACAATAATCTAGTGAGGGCACTCCATGCCAAAGATGTCAGGAAGGGTTATGTACTGGGACCATTCATCTTTCCGCCCTTTCTGGTGTGGTGCATCAATCCATTGAGGACAGCCACCAGAAAATACTCATTGAACAAGCTCCCTGTTGTAGACGTCCATTTTGTAGACTTGCATTTCAAGATACTGTTCGCTCAACAGATCCTAACAGCTCATTGACCGTCCGACACCACCACCAACGCTATATCACTTTACACATTTCCTGTCCTCACTGCGGTCACAGCCAGACATCACCTTTGGAGAAATAACCCTATCATCCTTAGCACCATTAACGATACTACATATTACAATCTTCCACACCTGACCCCACTTCCCCACTTCAATGTCCCTCCTTAGGGAATTTGCCTTCCTTTCATTATCTCACAATTTTTATTCACATCCAGAACTGTTATCGGAAATTCCTCACCATCCTACTTTCAGTCCCCAGGAATATAATCCGATACCTCCAGACTTCATCACCCTGGATCCACTGGCTATCGCCCCACTCTGATGACTTAGAAATACTCAAGCACTCATGCAAATGACCAGACAAACCTACAAACATGCCTGGGATCTTTTCAATTAATTCCTAATCAACGGTCCCATCTCTTCCCCTATTACTCTGCAAATATTTCTTGCCTTCATGGCACACTGCCCATCTCACCTTCATGTCCATTAAACCACTTACCTCACTGGCATACAGTTCCATCTATCACACACCCAATTAACAGACCAATTCATCACTGAAGCTCCAACTAAATTATTTCTGAAGGGCCTCACCAAACAGTCTACACTACTTCCTCCATCCAGCCTCCCTCTCACCGTGACTTCAAACACATCATCTCTCTTCTTCCCTTTAACCCCTTTGGGCCTAATAACATGTGAGCAGCTTCCATGGCTTTTTACGTCCAAGTGAATTTACCATCTCACAGATCCAATCTAGATACCTCACAAAGCATGACATTAGCTTTTCTTCTGACTTCTTCACTCTTGCTTATATTCCATCAAGACCAGCCTCTCCCCAGTTACCATCACTTACTATCCTACCCACAATTTCACATGCTCAGTTTGCACTTTGCTCACACTTATTGATTCAATCTCCCATAAAAATGCATCACACACTTTTTTGACAATCTCTAGCCAACCATTCTCTATCATCACCTTCATCCATTACATCCCACTCCTTGGCTTTACTCTGCCCACTCCTTTCACATTGATGCTGCTTCCTCCGCCTCTAAGAACTACTCTCCCGTGCACATCATCAATGCCATGGGGAAGTGGAATAATATCTGTTACACGCGTTGTATTCCTGACCAAACGTCAGAAATCTTCAAAGCCTTTAGAAATTTAACTCTTTAAATGTTAGTTTGTGGCCCTCTTAGCAGGCCTACACAGGTGGACACTTTGGACACATATCAGGCTACTCAGGAGAGGGGGAGCTGACCACAAATGCCCAGGTAAATTTTCCTGGGATTGTTGGAAGTTCCCGCTCCCATATCCTTTATAAGCCTCATCCTCTTACCTGTCCTTTGCACACGCCTCATGCTTGTAATTCACCCCCCCCCCCACAAACACACCTTTTGCTTGTACTTGACCCTTGGCCCTCTTAGCAAAATTACACTGGCGTAGCTACTTTGGCCATATATCAATTATATATATATATATATATATATATATATATATATATATAAGTAAATATATATATATATATCTACACTGGCGTAGCTACTTTGGCTATATATCAAGCCACATGGGGTTAGGGGGAGCCGACCCCAAATAAATATATATATATATATATATATATATATAAATATTATAATTTGTATGTATAAATGTATATATATATATTTTTATTCTGTAGTGCAGTGTAGTCAGTGTGATAAAAGGACTATAATATTGTTTTTTTTCTGCTTGATTAACACTGAATGTGTATATGTGTAGTTTAGGGGTGTGAGGTAAAGTTAATCCCTTTTCTGCTCTCTCTGGTTACAAGCACTAAAAAACAACTGTTTCTCCTAGTTTTCAGAAATTATATTGTACTCTTTTTGCCAGCTAATGCATATATTTGTGTTACAGAGAGTATAATATAGTTTTTTTTTTGGTTGATAAACTCTGCATGTGTATATGTACATGCAGTTTGGGGTGTATGATATATGCAATCGCCTAATCCTGAATTTCCTGCTCTCTCTGGGTACAAGCCTTAACCAGTTGATATCTGGTCAATATAGTACACCTAATAAAGACTGAGACCTTTCCTATAATATGCTCGCCACAATGATGCACTATCCTGTGCCTATCTGCGTTCTACTGCGCTGTTCTGCACAATGCGGCTTTGTTCACTTTGTTGTTAGGGTTTAAAATTAGGGGATGGGTTTATGGTTATGGATAAGGGTAAGGGTAGTGGCAGATAACACATAGTAAAATGGGGACATGCACAGAGGCGTGCAGTGGCCAGTAGGTGGCACGCCGTAAGCCGCCAGATAACAGGAAAGATACAGGATTGCTGCTAGCTACACTATAGAGGATTAGAATAGCAACTTATCCCTAAATATGCTTGCTCTTTTTGGGTAAACGCACCAATCAACCTAAAGAATGTAACTATTTTATATTTGGTGAATATAATACTTCTATCTGGGTATTGGTGTTTGCTATATTATATGTGGATCTGCTAGCATCATTTAATTACAAAAGAGCAAAAAAAATGTTGCCATTTTACTAAACTTTGGTATATGACAATATAACCTGATCCCCCCCAATATACTCACTGTACTATACAATTGTACAGCTGGAATACTAACCTACAGGTCTTATATATTCGAAGAGAGAACTATTCCTATGTTTGAATATATATATATATATATATATATATATATATATATATATATATATATATCAGCTTGATCTATCCAACCTATACTATATTATATTTTTTAATCATCATTAATTACCTTTTTATTATACAGGAGGATAAGGATGAGGATAAGGGGGGAATGGAGGAGGAGGAATGGTTTGCTGAGGGGGTCAAGGCAAATTAGGCAGCACTGGGCCCCCTCCAGATCCGGTACTGCACTCCATGCACTCCCTGCTATAATCCAGAGCGTGGCTCGAGGTTACTGCTTTAGGTACTTAAAATGAACCCTGAGCCATGCTCTGGATTACCGCTAAGAGGGTTAAGACAAATCCTTATTTTTCACTTAAAAGACAACTGCAGAGAAAAGGTACATGTTTGTGAAGTATATAACAAAATAAAAATTGTAAGCCGTGGAAAATGAACTTTTTGGGGGAAAATCTGAACTTATGAAAACTAAGAGAGAAATTAGAGAAATTACTTCTTGAGAGTTGGATAATGGGGTGAGAAAAGAACAGGGAGATGCCACACAGCTTTGTTAGATAACTTGGTCTGACTGAAATTAACTATACACTTCTCCCTCAAAGACCCAGAAGCAGGCGGCTTGCAAGAAATTCCACCAGAATGTCATGGATGCCTCCAGTGTGTATTAGAGGCATGCAAATGTATATTTATTTCTAATCAAAAACTACAAATGACTTTTTCTCTATTTAATTAAAATGTATACTGTCACAGACCATCATGTGCTAGGCTGTGTGAAGTTTTCAGAGGCACTGGGCCTCTGGACTGGAAGATTCACTGCTCTGTTGGTACCATATATTGCTCTGTATTCGCTGTACTATATAGGTGGTTGTTTTGCTGTACTGTGATACTGGGTACATTTTATTTGTGACTAACAGCTTGCTACGGTAGTTGTATTCATGTTGAACATGCCTGATGTTTTGTAAATGGAGTTGAGATGGTTTAAGCTATACAGTGTGATCTGGTTTATAGAGGTGTAATCAAACTATTGTTTGCAAAGACAGATCTAAGAGATTCTTTGTGGAACTGACCCAAAGCCCCAATTGTCACAATGTATTTTTTTTAACAATGGGACAGTTTTTCATTGAAGGTCTCCTGTGGAGAGATGCAAACAAAAGTTTGAGTAATTAAGTTAGTTTGGACTTCTGATATAGTGATGTCGCAAACGCGAACCGCCGCAAATGTTCGCGAACCGGCGAACCCGGCGAACCGCCATAGACTTCAATGGGCAGGCAGATTTTAAAACCCACAGGGACTCTTTCTGGCCACAATAGTGATGGAAAAGTTGTTTTAAGGGGACTAACACCTGGACTGTGGCATGCCGGAGGGGGATCCATGTCAAAACTCCCACAGAAAATTACATAGTTGATGCAGAGTCTGGTTTTAATCCATAAAGGGCATAAATAACCTAACATCCCCCTCCATCATCATCCTCCCCTGTACCTCTTTACCTCCTCCCTCATCATCCTCCCCTGTGTCTCTTTCCCCCCTTCCTCATCACCCTCTCCTGTGTCTCATCCCCCCTCCCTCATCATCCTCCCACCTCCCTCATCATCCTCCCCTGTATCTCTTTACCCCCTCCCTCATCATCCTCCCCTGTGTCTCTTTTCCCCTCCATCATCATCCTCCCCTGTGTCTCTTTCCCCCCTCCCTCATCATCCTCCCCTGTGTCTCTTTCCCCCCTCCCTCATCATCCTCCCCTGTGTCTCTTTTCCCCCTCCCTCATCATCTTCCCCTGTGTCTCTTCCCCCCCTCCCTCATCATCCTCCCCTGTGTCTCTTTCCCCCCTTCCTCATCATCTTCCCCTGTGTCTCTTCCCCCCTCCCTCATCATCCTCCCCCCTCCCTTGATGATAAGGGGGAAGAGACACAGGGATAAGTGTGAGGGGTGTTAGGGTAAGGGGTGTTAGGGATAAGGTTGAGGGGGTTAGGTGTTAGGGTGAGGGGTGTTAGGGATAAGTGTGAGGGGTGTTAGGGTGAGGGGTGTTATGGTTAGGGTGAGGGGTGTTAGGGATAAGTGTAAGGGGTGTTAGGGATAGGTGTTAGGGTTAGGTGTTAGGGATAAGTGTAAGGGGTGTTAGGGTTAGGGTGAGGGGTGTTAGGGATAAGTGTAAGGGGTGTTAGGGTTAGGTGTTAGGATAAGGTGTTAGGGATAAGTGTGAGGGGTGTTAGGGTTAGGGTGAGGGGTGTTAGGGATAAGTGTAAGGGGTATTAGGGTTAGGTGTTAGGGATAAGTGTGAGGGGTGTTAGGGTTAGGGTGAGGGGTGTTAGGGATAAGTGTAAGGGGTGTTAGGGTTAGGTGTTAGGGATAAGTGTGAGGGGTGTTAGGGTTAGGGTAAGGGGTGTTAGGGATAAGTGTGAGGGGTGTTAGGGTTAGGGGTGTTAGGGATAAGTGTGAGGGGTGTTAGTGTTAGGTGTTAGGGTTAGGTGTTAGGGATAAGTGTGAGGGGTGTTAGGGTTAGGGTGAGGGGTGTTAGGGATAAGTGTAAGGGGTGTTAGGGTTAGGGTGAGGGGTGTTAGGGATAATTGTGAGTGGTGTTAGGGTTAGGGTGAGGGGTGTTAGGGATAAGTGTAAGGGGTGTTAGGGTTAGGTGTTAGGGATAAGTGTGAGGGGTGTTAGGGATAGGTGTAAGGGGTGTTAGGGTTAGGTGTTAGGAATAAGTGTGAGGGGTGTTAGGGTTAGGGTGAGGGGTGTTAGGGATAAGTGTGAGGGGTGTTAGGGTTAGGTGTTAGGGTTATGTGTTATGGATAAGTGGGAGGGGTGTTAGGGTTTGGGTAAGGGGTGTTAGGGATAAGTGTGAGGGGTGTTAGGGTTAGGGTGAGGGGTGTTAGGGATAAGTGTGAGGGGTGTTAGGGTTAGGGTGAGGGGTGTTAGGGATAAGTGTGAGGGGTGTTAGGGTTAGGCTGAGGGGTGTTAGGGATAAGTGTAAGGGGTGTTAGGGTTAGGGTGAGGGGTGTTAGGGATAAGTGTGAGGGGTGTTAGGGTTAGGGTGAGGGGTGTTAGGGATAAGTGTAGGGGTGTTAGGGTTAGGTGTTAGGGTTTTAGGGATAAGTGTGAGGGGTGTTAGGGTTAGGGTGAGGGGTGTTAGGGATAAGTGTGAGGGGTGTTAGGGTTAGGGTGAGGGGTGTTAGGGATAAGTGTAAGGTGTGTTAGGGTTAGGGTGAGGGGTGTTAGGGATAAGTGTGAGTGGTGTTAGGGTTAGGGTGAGGGGTGTTAGGGATAAGTGTAAGGGGTGTTAGGGTTAGGTGTTAGGGATAAGTGTGAGGGGTGTTAGGGTTAGGGTGAGGGGTGTTAGGGATAAGTGTAAGGGGTGTTAGGGTTAGGTGTTAGGAATAAGTGTGAGGGGTGTTAGGGTTAGGGTGAGGGGTGTTAGGGATAAGTGTGAGGGGTGTTAGGGTTAGGGTGAGGGGTGTTAGGGATAAGTGTGAGGGGTGTTAGTGCTAGGTGTTAGGGTTATGTGTTATGGATAAGTGTGAGGGGTGTTAGGGTTAGGGTAAGGGGTGTTAGGGATAAGTGTGAGGGGTGTTATGGTTAGGGTGAGGGGTGTTAGGGATAAGTGTGAGGGGTGTTAGGGTTAGGGTGAGGGGTGTTAGGGATAAGTGTGAGGGGTGTTAGGGTTAGGCTGAGGGGTGTTAGGGATAAGTGTGAGGGGTGTTAGGGTTAGGGTGAGGGGTGTTAGGGATAAGTGTGAGGGGTGTTAGGGTTAGGGTGAAGGGTGTTAAGGGATAAGTGTAGGGGTGTTAGGGTTAGGTGTTAGGGTTTTAGGGATAAGTGTGAGGGGTGTTAGGGTTAGGGTGAGGGGTGTTAGGGATAAGTGTGAGGGGTGTTAGGGTTAGGGTGAGGGGTGTTAGGGATAAGTGTAAGGTGTGTTAGGGTTAGGGTGAGGGGTGTTAGGGATAAGTGTGAGGGGTGTTAGGGTTAGGGTGAGGGGTGTTAGGGATAAGTGTGAGGGGTGTTAGGGTTAGGGTGAGGGGTGTTAGGGATAAGTGTGAGGGGTGTTAGGGTTAGGATTTAGGGTTAGGTGTTATGGATAAGTGTGAGGGGTGTTAGGGTTAGGCTGAGGGGTGTTAGGGATAAGTGTAAGGGGTGTTAGGGTTAGGGTTAGGGGTGTTAGGGATAAGTGTGAGGGGTGTTAGGGTTAGGGTGAGGGGTGTTAGGGATAAGTGTAAGGGGTGTTAGGGTTAGGGTGAGGGGTGTTAGGGATAAGTGTGAGGGGTGTTAGGGTTAGGGTGAGGGGTGTTAGGGATAAGTGTAGGGGTGTTAGGGTTAGGTGTTAGGGTTAGGTGTTATGGATAAGTGTGAGGGGTGTTAGGGTTAGGTTAAGGGGTGTTAGGGATAAGTGTGAGGGGTGTTAGGGTTAGGGTGAGGGGTGTTAGTGATAATTGTGAGGGGTGTTAGGGTTAGGGTGAGGGGTGATAGGGATAAGTGTGAGGGTGTTAGGGTTAAGGTGAGGGGTGTTAGGGATAAGTGTGAGGGGTGTTAGGGTGAGGGTGAGGGGTGTTAGGGATAAGTGTGAGGGGTGTTAGGGTTAGGGTGAGGGGTGTTAGGGATAAGTGTGAGGGGTGTTAGGGTTAGGGTGAGGGGTGTTAGGGATAAGTGTGAGGGGTGCTAGGGTTAGGGTGAGGGGTGTTAGGGTTAGGTGTTAGGTTGATGGGTGTTATGGATAAGTGTGAGGGGTGTTAGGGTTGGGTGCTAAGGTGAGGGGAGAATGATGATAAGGGGGGGAAGAGACACAGGGGTGTCCTTGCAGCAGAGATCAAAAGAGTCCTTCAGGACTGTATGGCACACTGTGTACAGTAGCCTAGCTATGGTTTTCCCTATTGATGCAGTATCACCTACACTCAGCCTCCTCTCAGTAAGACTGCAAGTTAGTTATGATTCCAAAATGGCTGCTGTCCATGAGTTAGAAGGCTCTGGAAGGGAGTGTATGCTGCTGATTGGCTGGAATGTGTCTGCTGACTGTGACATGCAGGGTCAAAGTTTGCTCAATGATAAAGTATAGGGAGCGGGTCGAATATCGCATATGTTCGCAGTTCGCCGCGAAAGCGAACATGCTATGTTCGCCGGGAACAGTCCGCCGGCGAACTATTGAGGACATCTCTATTCTGATATAGTAATCTTAATTATGTTACCAAGAGGTGTTGTTTAGTAGCACCACTGTTTAATTACTTTTCATTAATGTGTTTAGTTACCATTATCTTTTTACTATAAATATTCTGTACCCTATTTGGTAAAGAACTATGTTCTTTTGCTGGACTCTGGGATTTTCATGCTCTATTTGTGGCTGTCTGATCTGATGGAACTCTACCAAATTTCTGCTGTCTGCTTCAGATGGTGAGGTGTGGGAAGGGCACGGACAGATAGTTATCTTCATGTTGTGACATATACATTATTGTACAGTTAAAATCCCAAATTTCCACGGTACCCTTTACAACATTTAATTAAAAATCACTCTCTTTCAGTCCTACCATATCACAGTCTTCTTTTCAGCTTCCTCTTCTTTTCTCAACCAGATGCTAGGATTGTGATTTTTTTTTTCAATTCAAGTTGTGCATAGTATATTTTTTAAGTTTTAATATTTTGAGATTTTTTCCCAAATTTGACAAAGTTACTGGGTGATAGTTGCATTAATCATGTCAAAAATGTATAGAAACATATCACAATTTCTGCATTTTTTCTTATTGAGATCATATATTTTAATTTCACAACCTTGAAGCAGCACTAAAGCGACTAATCTAAAACGGACACAGGTAGGACCATGGCCGGATAACCCATTAGGCAAACTAGACTGCTGCCTAGAGTAGCTTCCCTATGAGGGGTGCCCATTTTTTTAGCTTAAAACCCCCTAAAACATTTGTTTTGGCTTAATAATGAAGTGGGTCACCCAGGACCTCTGCAGGTTAAGTTACACCTCAATTTAAGTCCAAAATCCCCTAAGCGAGAGAAAAAATGGCCGCCGAAAAAAACAAAAACAAGGCTCCACGACCCCGGACCGCCCAGACACCTACAACTTACCCAAGAAGGGATCTGAGATAAGCTTGGAAACCCGCATTAACCCCACATTAACCCTCACAGTGGGGGTCCCCGATCGCACGCAATCGGGGTCCCCCGCTGCAATGAAAATTCAAAATTCCTGCCTTACGGGTCCTTAAACAACCGTAAAGCTCCTTATAGGACTCATAATATAAACAAAAAAATTAACCTTATCACAGAGCCCCATCAACCCCTAAAAAAAACTGTCACTATTGGGGGTCAATACAGACCCCCATAAGCCCTTAATTAACCCTGTCACTCATGGGGGTCAATAAAGACCCCCATAAGCACTTCATTAACCCCCTCACTCATGGGGGTCAATACAGACCCACATAAAACCATAATTAACCCTGTCACTCTTGGGTGTCAATACAGACCCCCATAAGCCCTTTATTAAACCTGTCACTCATGGGGGTCAATACAGACCCCCAGAAACCCATAATTAACCCTGTCACTCATGGAAGTCAATACAGACCCCCATAAGCACTTCATTAACCCCCTCACTCATGGGGGTCAGACAACCATAAACCCCTAATTAACCCTGTCACTCATGGGGGTTAATACAGACCCCATAGTACATATAATTAACCCTGTCACTCATGGGGGTCAATACAGACCCCCATAAGCACTTAATTAACACAGTCACTCATGGGGGTCAATACAGACCGACATAAACCCATAATTAACCCTGTCACTCATGGGCGTCAATACCGACCCCCATAACCCTATAATTAACCCTGACAATCATGGGGGTCAATACAGACCCCCCATAAGCACTTAATTAATCCGGTCACTCTTGAGGGTCAATACAGACCCCCATAAACACATAATTAACCCTGTCACTCATGGGGGTCAATACACAGCCCCATAAGCCCTTCATTAACCCTGTAACTCATGGGGGTCAATACAGATCCCCATAAACCCATAATTAACCCTGTCACTCATGGGGGTCAATACAGACCCCCATAAGCACTTAAAACCATCACTCATGGGGGTCAATAGAGACCCTCATAAGCCTTTATTTAACCACATCAGTCCCATAAGGGTATATTATGACCATTATGGGCCTTTTTCAACCCAACATTAACCACATTAGTGCCATGACGGTCCTCAAGGACCATCATGACACTAAGTATAAACACTACACTGCACTATACCCCCCCAATAAAACATTAAATATCAACTAAACACCCTCTACACTAACCTATTAACTCCTACACTACCTACCTACCCCCTAATAAACCCCCCAACACTCTAATTACAGAAAATAACAAAAATGAAGTCACCAAAAATAAAAAATCTACACGACATAAAATAAAAAAACCTAAGTCACAAAAAATAAAAAAAGGAACACTACAGGAAAAAAAAACAATTAGACACCTGGAAAGGAAATACATATAATACATACAATACAATACATACAATACAAATAAAATGAAATACAATTCAATACACCCCTATCTAATATACAATACATCCTATCTATCTAATATACATCCCCCAATCTATCTAAATAAATACCACAATCTAATATACAATACATGCTATCTATATAAAATACATCCCCATATGTATCATACAATAAATGCTATCTCTATGTAAAATAATCTAATTCTAAGCTAAAATAAAATAATTAAGACCACTTACCTTTGCAGATGTCCCTTCAGATCAGCAACCTAGGGAAAAAAATAAAAAAAATGAGTGCAACACATTTACAGAAAATAAATAAACACTATAAACATTATCGATATGCTACTCACCTTTCCAGCATGTCCCCGTCCTTCTTCTTTTCTTCTTCTCCGGCACGGCACCTGTAAAAAAAAAAAACATAACATTAGTACACATACATAAACAAAAATAAAAAAACATAATCTACACTGTACTTACCTCCCCGCAATGTCTCCCGCCTCCTCCTCTTCTGCCCCACCCTGGAACCGCTCTCAAAAAAATAAAATAAAAAAATAACGGCGATCCGCACTCGAGGACCCCTCCGATGCTAATGAGCCTCTCTGAGCCTTTTCCGAAGAAAATAGGCAATGGCGCCTTCTGATTGGTTGAAAACACTGTCTATCAAATTCACCCAATCAGAAGGCGCCAATGTATGAGCCAATCAGAAAGGGATACACCCTAAAATCCCACTCTGATTGGATAATGCACATGTCAATCTTTATTTAAACCAATAACATGGCGCAGATGCCTTCAGCCAATCACAATGGAATACACCCCACAGGGTGATTGGCTGGAGGCATCTATGCATTCTGATTGGTTGCACTGACAATAGCCAATCACAATGGGATAACCCCCACGTACTGATTGGCTGAAGGAATTTGCACCTTCTAATTGGCTGTTGTCAATGTCAATCAGTATTACAGCCAATGAGAAGGTGCAGATGTCTTCAGCCAATCACCCCGTGGGGGTGTATCCCATTGTGATTGGCTGATGGCAATAAAGCCTTCTGATTGGTTCAAAAAAAGATTGACAGGTGAGTTATCCAATCAGAGTGGGATTTTGGGGTGTATCCCTTTCTCATTGGCTCACTCATTGGCGTCTTCTGATTGGCTGAATTTGATAGACAGCGTTTTTAGCCAATCAGAAGCCGCCATTGCCAATTTTGTTCTGGAGCATTACATAAGAGGCTCATTAGCATTGGGGAGGTTTGCAAGTGCGAACCTTCGTTAATTTTTTTGCACTTTTTTTTTTAGAGTGTGGATTGTTCCAGGGCCCATCCGGGGCCGAAGAGGAGGAGGCCGGGGACATCGCTGGGAGGTAAGTACAATGTATATTATGTTTATTTTACTTTGTTTTTATGTTTATGTATTTTGTAGTCATGTAATGTATTTTTTCAACAGGGGCCGCGCGGAGAAGAAAAGAAGAAGGACGTGGACATGCTGGAAAGGTGAGTATAATATTTAGGATATTTATTTACTGTAAATGTTGTACTAATTTTTTTTTTTTTTCCCTAGGTGGCTGATCTGAAGGGACATCTGCAAAGGTAAGTGGTCTTAATTATTTTATTTTAGCTTAGAATTAGGGGTTTTTAGATCGAAATAGCATTTATTGTATGTTAAATAGGGGGATGTATTTTAGATAGATAGGATGTAATTAATACATAACAGGAATGCTTATTTTCCAAGGTATTTTCTACCAAAAAATTGACAAGTATGTATATGGGTTGGGATTAAATAGTTACAAAAGTATACATTTTATTAATTGAGGGTAACAACGGCAAATTTAAAAAAATTGATAAAAAATCCCGCATTTAGAAAAGAAAATGGGATAAAAATAGGCAAATATTGTGAGGACAAAAAAACACCAGATGGTACTTTTAATCTCTTAATAGAGGGGTAATTGTTCCTTCACACAGCAGTACTTATGTGTGACTACTAACATAAGGCTTATTAAGCTCAATAAATTCTGTCCTTGTTGATAAGATTTAATGCTTAATGCATTGATTTTAAATGTTTGATTTTTTAATGCTGGATGTCAAATAATAATTAGCATGGGAGGAAGACCTATTAACTATAGGGTTGCTGAATCTTAAATACAAAGTATGGGAAATCTCAAATGGTCTGGAGTTATATACATATCATAAGAGTTCTAACTTTAAGGACAAATTGAGAATAAACTCCTTGTACTTATCGTCTTTAGTAGAATAGAGACCCAAAGTTTAGGCTTTTAAAGTAAATGGGTATAGGAGAGATGTTAATCAATCTTAACATAGAAGCTCTCTGCACTGTACCTTTAAAAAGCTAAGGGGTAGATAATATCCAGGCAAATATATGTCTCTTTCAATTTGAAGTAAAGTCTCCTTATGCAAAAAAGGTGTAACATTTAGAAACAGACAGGGAGATAAAAATCCAAGTATCTATATGCCTCTTTTAAAGCTGTCTATTTAAAGTAGAGCCTTCTCATGCAAAAAACACAGCATTCAAACATTTGGAAATGGACAGGGAGGGTAAGCACACATCCTCGATAATCAAACACACAGTACTGTTGAAAAATGAGATGCTAGCGTGCCCTTAGTGTCAGGGCGTGCTACGTCATCAAAGGCTGGCGCGTTTCGGCGTCATCAGACATCTTTGTCAAGGTAAAACTACATAGGCTGTCAGGCCCTCTTATAAACCTTGCCGTCACTACGACAACCAATTAGTACAATCCGGACATACGCGGTAGAGTCGGAAAGCGCCGATCACGCTGAACTTATGTAAAATAAGAGCATATTACAAGTGAGATTCATATGGATTCTTACAAATATGAACTGAAATGGAACAGACAATTCCAAATAGTAAATAGGCTCAAAGGATCATAGTGAGAATAAAATAATTCCTAACTTCCATTTGAAGTATATGGAGTAGGTAGTATTACTTGAAAGTAAATCTACATCATGATATTATTCTATATTATTACATTATAAGAAACCAGGTACCTATTAAAAAGGTGACTTATTAATGGAACATGGAAGATCAGGTAGTATGATGGTAATATTCGCTAAATTATCTATTCTATAATTCCAACATTATTTGAATTATGCTAAAATAAAGAAAAGAATACATTTAAAGTGACACTAAAGTATATTATTGCTTCAAAAATATAGTTGTTAGCTCATACACTAAAATCCAAAACATGACCTATACCATTCAAACATTTAAAATCAATGCATTAAACATTAATTCTTATCAACAAGGACATAATTTATTGAGCTTAATAAGCCTTATGTTAGTAGTCACACATAAGTACTGCTGTGTGAAGGAACAATTACCCTTCTATTAAGAGATTAAAAGTACCATCAGGTGGTTCTTTGTCCTCACAATATTTGCCTATTTTTATCCCATTTTCTTTTCTAAATCCGGGATTTTTTTTATAAATGTTTGAAAATTCGCCGTTGTTACCCTCAATTAATAAAATTTCTACTTTTGTAACTATGTAATCCCAACCCGTATATATTTTCAATTGTGGGTTGCCAGTAACACTGGATCCGCTGGGTCTATGTCCCGTGTACTTGAGAAACACCCAAGACTCTATTTATAAATATGTAGCAACTAGTTACAAAAAAACAAAAAGAACTTTATTAAAGAAAAAAATATAGTGAAAAGGATATATTTACAATGTGTGTAATAAAAGATATACTGGAGTATATCAAGATAGCAGGCTTATCAAGGGGGTACAGGCTAATAAGTTAACCCCAAAGTGTATGTGTGAATACTCACATATGATAATATTAATTATAAAGCCAGCACCTGTCTATTTGAAAGGGCAGATGGCGGCTAACAGTTGCTGTAATTGCTAAACCAAGTGGATCTCTATGTTGCCTATGGGAGAGAACAGTGACTAAACATTCACCATCCCATTAGCTGAAATAAATTCAGAAATGAGACAACATAGATAATGTCCACTATAAAATAGACTAACTAACTTGATTAAACAGCACAATGCTGTAATCAAAAGAGTCCCTCCATTTCAAAAGTGATGGATATTATGGACTTAATAATTAGTTTACTGCACCAAATATACTTATAAGGAAAAAACAAAATATCTTATTTACCTTGTGATGGTGCAGGAATAAACATTTGTACATACCAATGGGGATAGCCTGACCCCTGTAGCCTGCTGCTATGTCCCGACGTACGTTTCCCCGCAGTTATTATAACGGATTCATCAGGGGATGTGTAGTTTCTTATGAATCGCGGGTTTTTAAAGAGTCCCGCGATTCGCGAGACGCGATGACGTCACGGTGTTCACGTTCACGCCACGACGTCATCGCGCACCACGTAATCGCGTTCTCGCGAGAGCAAGAAAGCATTGCGAAAACGCTATAGTTGCTCGTTTTTTGAGTAATAGTGCCTCTACAGTCCACTCCCTGTATGAACTAATTTTTATTGCCTTATTAATATCAATTTGGGCTGTTCATTAAAGAACTGTGTTATGGAATTATTACTAAACACCAAGATACGATTAGACCTGGTGTGAAATGCCCTAAAAAGGGAGAGGGAAGAGGATATTTTTGATGTGATAAGCTGAAGATAATTCATGTTATGTATTTATATTTACATTTACAATTACATTTACACGGACCCCAATGAGTGAAAAACTCCCCATGTATTCAGAATAAGATGAGCGAAATAGCAATAGAATAAGGAGCTCAGCAAAAATAATAATAACTAAATTAACCCCTCTTTATGCTAGAATAAAAAGAAGGAAGTAAATAGGTCATATTGAAATATGGACTCTAGTTATATAATACTATAGTGTATGCTAAAGCCCTAAACAACTAAAGTTCTATAGAAATAATAAAGTTAGGCTGTATTTTAAATTGTGTACAAAGTGAGAAATATGAAAAATATACTAGGGACTCAGACTAAACTCTAACTAAGAAAAAGAACTAAAGAAGAAAGGGAGGTGGGATAAATAACATCGTACTAGGATAGGGTAAAGGGGAATGGTGGAGGGGGACCTGCAATTGTGGGTAAGAAGAGTAGAGAGGCTGATGCTAGATAAAAGGGGTGAAGGTAAATCCTTAATTGAGACCATAAGGAGATAATGTTTTTAGGTGAAAAATCCACCAGGCTTCTCGTTGGAGTAATTTGATTTCCATATTACCCCTTCTGGGGGAGATGTTAATTTTGTCAATACCCATGAATTTTAGACACATTATATTTCCATCATGGATGGTATTCACGTGTCTTGCTACTGCCACATCCTGCTTATTCGTTATACTGTTGACATGTTCAAGGACTCTACGTCGGAGCTGCGTGTAGTTTTTCCTACATATTGTAGGCCACACCGACATTAGATGAGGATAACCACTGAAGTAGTTTTGCAGTTTATGTGATCTCGAACTGAGAATTCCTTTTGGCTATAAAAGCTGGTGAATCTAGTTGTAGTGCATATATGCAAACAGGCTTTACACTTGCCGCAAGGCTTGGATCCAGCTGTCCGAGTTTGTAACCAGTCACAGCCTGATGTATTCTTTGCCTCAAAGTGACTATGGACTAATTTGTCCTTGAGGCTTGGTGCCCGTCGATAAGTGATTGCCGCAACGTCTGGTAGCCTCGATTTTAGTTCCTTATCCGCCAGGAGGATATGCCAATGATTTTGTAATATCGAGCGGATATTTTCACCAAATTTATTAAACGTCCCAATGATTCTAACTGGTTGTTGATCATTCGATTTAGGCAAAGTAGGATTGTACAAACAGCTCAGTTTGGGAACGTTGTTTTGCTTTTGCATAAGCTTTTTTCAGGACATTATGAGAATATCCTCTCTGGTTGAATCGATTATAAAGATCTTTGGCTTGTTTCTCAAAATCCGTCAGTGTTGTACAATTACGACGTATTCTCAAATATTGTCCAAACGGGATTCTTCCGAATCAAATGTGAAGGGTGGTGACTAGATGCTAGTAGTAGACTGTTTGATGCTGTATCTTTTCGGTGTGTTATTGTTGTTATGGAGTTATTCTCTGTCTTAGAGATTAACATATCCAGAAATTCAATCTGGTTAGTGTTGATGGAATATGTTAATTTTAGACCTATGGAATTCACGTTGAGTATGGAAATAAAATCCATCAAACTGGATCTACTCCCATTCCACGTCATAAACACGTCATCAATATAACGAATCCAGAGGCCAACCTGATCCGTATATTTGGCCAGATCTTCTCCGAAAACGATAGTTTCTTCCCATAAGCCGAGATGTAGGTTGGCATATGAGGGGGCACACGGTGTGCCCATGGCTGTCCCCTTTATTTGTTTGTAAAAGCTATTGTTGTACATAAAGTAATTCTTTGATAATACAAATTCTAATAGCTTTAATACAAACTCACTGTGTTTAGAATGTTGTAGGCCCCAGGTTTGTAAAAATGTCTTTACTGCTTGAACACCTACTGTATGCGGAATAGAGTTATATAGGCCTTCGACGTCCAAACAGACGAGTAGAGATTCATCGTCTAGTCTTAATTTGTCTAGCCTTTTTAAGACACTTTTCGTGTCTTGGGCATACAATGCCAAACTTGCCACAAAAGGTCTTAATATTTCATAAATATAGGTACTTGTATGTTCTGATAGGCTATTTTTGCCATGATACTATTGGACGTCCTGGAGGGGAATTCAGATTTTTATGGACCTTTGGTAATGAGTAAAATGTAGGGATGGTAGGGTGTTTATTAAACAGATAGTTGTACTCCTGTTTCGAAATTACTTTATTCCAAAGGCCCTCCATCAATATTGCATGGAGTTTAAACTCCACTGTGGGGTCAGATGTTAATTTTTGGTATGTACTCCTATCATTTAGTAGACGTAGATTATCTCGATGATAGGTTGTCTCAGGATAACCGTATTCCCTCCTTTGTCTGAGGGTTTAACTACTATCTGGTTATTCTTTTGAAGTTGAATAAATGCTTGCAATTCTGTTGCTGTTAAATTAGTTTCCTTTGTGTAGTTATTGGCTAAGGTTTCCAAATCTTTGGTTACCAGTTTCACAAAAACTTGAACCTCAGGAGAGATACTGAAATTTGGTGTAAATCTACTTTTGGATTTGAGGTTGGTATAAGGTCCTTCACCCGGAGAGGGGGATACGTCAAGGTCTGCTTGTATATATACTCGTATATATACTTATAGATAGGATGTATTCTATATTAGATAGATTGTGGGATGTATTTTAGATAGATAGTATTGATTGTATATTAGCTAGATTGAGTGATGTATCGTCGAGAGATAGTGTTGATTGTATATTAGATAGATTGGGTGATGTATTGTATTGTACTGTATTTTATTTGTATTGTATGTATTCTATATGTATTTCCTTTTCAGGTGTGTAAAAAAAAAAATCTGTACTGGGGAGGGTTGTAATGTAATTTGTTATTTTCTGTAATGTTCCCTTTTTTTATTTTGTTGTGACTTACGTTTTTTTTTTTTGTAACGTAGATTTTTTTTTTTTTGTGATTTAGTTTTTTTTATTTTATGTAATGTAGATTTTTTATTTTTCGTGACTTTAGTTTTTTTTTCTGTAATTAGAGTTGTGGGGGGTGATTTTGACGGGGAAGTCGCTAGTTGTTATTATAATTATTAGTGACCATAGCTGAATATATATATAAATGTATATGATTTTAGGGAGCCCTGGCTGAATATATATTTAGAAAATAAAAATATGAGACCCTAGAGGAATCATGTTTATAGATGACCCTGATTAAATATGTATGTGTTTATAATTGTAGGTGAACATGGCTGAATATGTATACATTCATATGATGATAGGTGAACCTAATTGCATATGTATACATTAGTATATTGACAATTGAGGTTAAATATTTATATTATAAATGGCTTATGTCCCGTATATGTCTATAAGAGACCTTGGCTGAATATGTGTTTGTTTGTATGAGGCACTGACTACATATTTATATATTGTATTACTATTATGATTCCCTGTGACCCCCTCTGAATATTCATACATTTATATGATTATAGGAGATTCTGACTGAATATGTTTACATATATAGTATGATTGGACCTAAATATGTAAATATGTACATATTTATTTGATTGCACAGGACCATGGCTGAATATATGTATAATTATTTCAATGTAGATGATTATGTATATATTTGTAACATAATTATAGTGGGCCCTTAGTAAATGCTGATATAATTTTAAGAGGCCCTGGTCTAATATGTTTAGATTGTATGAGTAAAAGTGATCCTGACTAAATATGATTTCATTTATATGTAGGGAACCCTTTGGCGGCTGGTGAAATATTAAACTGGGAGTGCAGTATACTTTAGAATTATGTATCATGGATTTCACCAGGGCCCAGCAGAGGCATCCCAATTTATTGAATCTAATTAAAAACTATCTGTATGACGTATGACTTTTTTCCTGATTACTTATGCTCCTAGTAAAACTCCATATTTTTCAAACAATTTCTGTTTTCATTGTGCAGTGGCCATTTAACTCTCATAATTATTCAGTTTCTATTTGCGGTACATGTGATCATAATTTGTGTTTGTGTAACATAGGCTCACTGCCCTAACATAGAAAAATATAAATAATATGGCCTAGCATAAAATGCATTTAATAAACAAGTAATAGCTTGACGTGTGTATGAGTAGCTATGCTGTAAAAATGGCTGTTATGCGGAAATGTCTGTGATTTGCTCACACAGCAAGAGAGTGATATACATGCACAGGAAATGGGAAAATGGGTGCATGCACACTTTGCGCACATACTCACAGGGGCTCCTCCACTTTACTGCCCAGGGGCTCCAAAAAGGTAGATATGTATTTCCAAATATAATCTGTCCATTTAAAGTAAATTTATAGTATTTGAGGTTGAAAAAAGACTTTTAGTCAATCAAGTTCAACCTTTTAAGATCTCCCCTGATCTGCAGTATGCAGATTAGTTGTTAATTGATCCAGAGGAAGGCAAGCAGAAAAAAACCCCAATGAAACATTGTCAAATGTCTCAAAAGGAAAAACAAATTATTTTCATTCCTGACCCCACAAACTGGTCGATTGATTCCTCCGTGAATCAATACTCCCTCTGTAATTAACCAGGATAACCCTGAATGCGCTTTTTATTCAAAAATATATACAGTCCCTTTTTAAAGTTATCTATATAATACACTGTCACCACATCCTTTGGTAGAGAATTCCACAGATTAACCACTGTTACCGCAAAGTACTGTTTTCTTTCTTTAAAGTGGAATCTTTTTACTTATAACCTCAAAAGATGTCCTCTTGTGAGTTGAAAACCACTTGGCATAAAAAGCTCCCTTGACACATCTTTATACTGACCCTGGATGTATTTATATAGGTTAATCATATGCCTTCTTAGACGCCTTTTTTCGTGAAAAATATGTTTAATTTGGTCAGTCTTTCTTCATAATTTAGCCCCTCCATTCCCCTTATTAATTGATGCCCTTCTCTGTACCTTTTCAAACTCTAAATAGTCCTTTTTATGAAATGGTGCCCAAAACAGTACTCCATATTTCAAATGAGGGTGTACTAGGGATTTGTATAGTGTCAGAATTATATTTGCTTCCCTTACTTCTATAAGCTTCTTAATACATGCAAATATTTTATTTGCCTTCACAGATGTTGCTTTGCATTGAGCACTGTTACCTAGGAGGTTGTCCACAAGCACTCCCAAATCCCTTTCAATATCAAAAACTGTACACCTAGATTTGCTTAATTAAGATTATAAATTGCATGGCTATTTTTCCTTCCCAGATGAATAACTTTACATTTATTCGTATTAAATCTCATCTGCCATTTAGGTGCCCATTCCTCTAAATTATTTAAATAATTTGGAGGGAAAGTACATAATTATCTGATTTAATTACCTTGCACAACTTGGTCATCAGCAAAAATGGAGACACTGCTTTCCAGTCACACTTCTAAGTCTTTAATAAATATGTTAAAAAGGAGAGGACCTAATACTGACCCCTAAGGAGCCCTACTTACCACATTTGTCCAGTCTGAGTATGTTCCATTTACCACAAACCTTTGCTTCCTATCTTTTAGCCAGCTCTCAATCCATGAGCAGATATTTACTGCAATTCCTGTATCCCTTAGTTTGCACAATAGTCTTCCATGTTAATATCAGGGTAGATAAAATTAATCTGTAACAATAATTGCATTTCCTCACTTTCAATTATATTTGGGGGTTTATAACATACTCCTATCAATATTATTTTGAAATTTGCTGCTCTGCTATTTAACCCGACCCATAAACATTCAAGTTGCTTAAATAAGATGAAACTGCATACTAATGTAAATGCAAAATAATTTCTTCATATAAGGCAAGTATCATACTTCAAATATGTTCAACAAATATTCTTACAAACACCACTTTCTTATATTTATGAAAAATTTGGGACTATGTCATATAATGTTTTTGTAACTTTTAACTTGTATTTCACCAACAGGTATACCATAATTTTTGAACAATATTAACTTTTTTAATTCTCATGTATGCAAGAATATTATGCAAGAATATTAGTTAATAACATTTTTAATACAGAGGTATGCATGAGTAACATAAGAATAAGTCAACTTTCTCTGAATAATTATTTGCAACCATTACATAATGCTTTGTAACATGCAACTTGTATTTCTATCCAGAGGAAGGCAAACAGTTGGAAAAAAATAATTCCTTCCTGACCCCATTAACTGGCGATCAGATTACTCCCTGGATTAATACTCTGTATTTAATTATACCCTTCAATTTATTAACAAATAGTTATCCTCCTGCTAACATAAATTGTTAATTGTATACAATGAAATAACTTTGCACACCTTTTAAAATGCAATGTTAACATCTCAAATAGTACCTTAAAATACTAACATTTAATCTTGATTTGTACGAAAATGCCACTTAATTGTTTTGTGGGGCCAATCATGCAAAAAGGTAACTTCTAACACATTCCAATATGTTTTTTTGTCTTTGCATTTGTTTTGTTTTTTCACCTTATGTTGCTATTCTTGTAGTTCTTGAAAATGGCACATAGAGTTTCCTATGTGAAATAGTGGTCCTCTAAAATGAGACCGCCAGACATAAAAGTTCATCCAACCACTGTTCTCTATGTTTTTTGCCATTTATACAGTTTCCTTAGTGGATTAATGGTCCTCTAAAAAGAGTCCAAGTAACATCAAATGTTGTCCTTGAAATAAAACCACGGTTCTCTATGTTTACAGAACCTCATAGTACACAATGTTTTTGCTTAAAATGTGTCCATCCTCCAATAAATCACCTTGACTTGGCTTTTCTTCAATATGAACTTTAATTTCCTCTGGATTGTTGCATCTTGAAAATGCAATATAGAGTTGTTCATGTGCAAATACAGGTTCCTGCAAAAAAATACCCACAGACTTAAAAGTTTGTCCTTGGGATTTATTAATGGTCATGGCAAATGCCATGATAATGGGAAAATGTCTCCTTTGAAGGACAAAAGGCAAACCACTCTCACTTGGAGCTAAATCATTTCTTTGTATAATAACTGGTTCACCTTTATGGGTTACCATTCATAATTTCTGCATGTATAAAATATTTTTTTAAATCCTTCACAATTAATCTGGTCCCATTACAAAGACCACTTTTGGGATTCATATTTCTCAGTAGCATGACAATTGCCCTTTTTTTTTAAGTTGCAAAATATGTGGTGGCATTCCAGAGGGAGTTAAAGAATTAATAAATTCCATAGTAAAGTTAGATTCACTGTCTTTGTCATCAGACAGAACGGAATCTGCACTGACATAATTTTTTTGGGGTGCATAGATTAATTCTAAAATTTCGTTATTTAGATTCAAGGCATCTATATTTTTTGATGTTAATATCACTTTGCTTGCAATGTCTGAGTAATCCTCGTTATTGATGGTACTGAGAAAGATTGTCGATATTAGTGATTCTTTGCAAATCATTTTTGATGGAATTTCAACAGTATCATCAGGTAGATTTGTTATTTTTTTTTAATGTTTTCCTTCTCCAATTTGAATTAGCCAATCATTAAATTGATTTTGGCCTTCAGATCTCATATTTATTTCTAATTTAAGGTGTGTAAATATTTTCCACAGTTTACTTCTCTTTATACATGTTTCAACGATGTCAATCCTATTGACATGTGGCACCACAGGTAATGTTTCCCTAAAATCGCCTCCTAACAACATCACCTTTCCACCAAATGGAAAATCATTACCCATAACTTATTTTAATAATCAATCTATACATTGCAGTGCATGACATGACATCATTGTTGCCTCGTCTATTATAATTCATTTACTTTTGTGAATTTTTTTGGCTTGTAATGAATTCATTTGAATATCCGACACTGATGTTTCTAGAATGGGAACTGCAGTTTAAATCCACTATGCACAGTTCTACCACCTTCTA
This sequence comes from Discoglossus pictus, assembly GCA_027410445.1. NCBI lineage: Eukaryota > Metazoa > Chordata > Amphibia > Anura > Alytidae > Discoglossus > Discoglossus pictus. The sequence goes on from CM050165.1 coordinate 74,908,077, forward strand.
ACAAAAGTGGGGCAATTCCAGTTGCTGCAAATGGCAGTGCTATTTGACCTTGTGCTCGAATGCAACTCATCAATAAATTATATTGATACGATTTTTCCTGATCCACCAGGGCCATCTAGATAGAGATAATTTTTTTTTGAGCATGTCATTGTCTATTGCATTTGTAATGGCGTTAAATGCTTCCAATTCTAATGCATTTAAAGTTCCAATTTGTTCTTGTGTTTTTTGGTATTCAACCTCAGTGTCCTACTTCTTGAGTTAATTTCAACTATAAGTCGTGGATCAGGCAGATTAAACCTTGCACAATTTAATCCATGACAAAGAAAGTTTTCATGAATTTCCATTAATGCTTTGTAATTTAAATGTTTCCCACAAAGCTAATGCATCAGGTACATTGCAAAATATGCAAATGAAAGCAAATTGATCTCCCATTTGCTTTGGCATTTGACATAGTGCTGCTTCTTCTAGACATCTCTCCCATTCTCTATCATCTGCCAGGAAGTTTTAATGTCTTGCAGCTAATTGGAAAGTGTCATAAACTACAGTATGTAATTCACTGTGCATAAATGTTCATAACTTAATCTTTAACTGAAACGTTCAATATCTCTTGGACTAACGGTATAAATTTGTGGGATCATTTTATGACTATCTTTTTTTCGTTGTCGCCATTGGCCATTTATGAATACATAGTGCTGTGGAATGTCAATTTATAAAAACTGTCTAGCCTCAGTGCCTGGCAATTTAATTGAAACGAAGCAGTAAGTATTGTTGCTCTATGTTCACTTTGTACTAAAGCATTTCTTTCATTCCCTGCAGTGAAGCAAACAAATTGACTTTGTGGCAAATGGACAGCTAATTGATACACAGCATGTGACCGATCATGCATCTCAAATTTGAGAAGACGCCACATTGCTTTTGGAGCACTTACATAGCGAGCATCTAAATAAGATGAAAGTTCATCATGTAAAACTGGATTGTCTTGTTCATTTTGTGCACCTTGTACAACAACAGTTGCTGCATCATATCCTTTGTATATATATATATATATATATATATATCTATACACATATTTGATGGATTTGATAGAAGTGCAAGCTTTAACATTTATGTGTGCATTGTACTTCATCAGCAAATGTAGATTGTATGGAACTACATATCTATTATCAACCTTTTGGCCACGGATAATAGCTGTTTGTCCTTTTCTTCCTTTATACAAAGGGTATCCATCACAATTAGCAGAAGTCTTCATTTGAAATTGTTTTGGGAACTCTTTTGTGCATTTTTTATTTTCCATACATGGTGAATTTGGATTGATCTCCAAATGGACCATGAATCATTCTATGAGTTACAATCTCATAAAGTTTTCAATGTTTTTCTGGATGTGGCAGTTCAGCAGTAATTACTAAATCCACTCTGTCTGCCATATTCAATTTATCTTTTTCTTGCAAGATTAAAAGTATATGTGCATGTGGCAGGCCTCTTTTTTTAAATTCAATGTAATAAACAAAAGCCACACATTTCCCAAATAAGTGTGCTTTAGTTATATCATGAATTAATGAATTTAGTTTTATTTTGAATACTCCAGCCACCAAATCTGTTCGGTTAGAAGTATTTTGGCCAAGTTTGACATTTTCTTTGATCTCTGGCCATTGTGGATTACATGTGAAGGTAATGAATAAATCTGGTTTGCCAAATTTAGTCACAATAGCCATAGCACCATTGTACTTTTCTCGCATATTGCGAGGAGATCCTTTGAAAGAGAATGGCAAAATCATTGCTCTTCCAGCTGGAATGTCTCTGTTTGCAGCCAATTCAGCAACATAATCCATCAATCCACAATATTGTCCTACTCGAAGCCTGTTTTGTTGAAATTTGACAAAGTTTAGATTATTTGCTTCGACTTGTAGATAATAATCAATAAAATATGATTAAAATTATCATGCATAGCAGTTTGTGCAACTTTATATTCCAGCATAGAAATATTGTTTCTAACACAAACTTTACTATTGGGATAATTTTGCAATTGTAATTTTGGTTCCCATCCTGGCTCACCATTTGGAAAGAAAATGGGATATGTCATTGGATCCAATTATTTTCAGGAAGCATCATTCGTTGTTCAACAGCTTCCATTGTATCAATGACATATAACTGTGCAAATTTCCTTTGCTCTCCTGCTTCTGGGTGTAAATGTAAAGTCCGGTGGTAAATATGTCCTTTTACTTTAAAGCTGTAAGGACCATGTCCTGGGACATTTTCTGCTAATGTTGCACCTATTGAAGCAAATGAAATTGCACTGTTATTAGAGCTAATATTTTTTTTTCATTGGTATAATTTGGAAATTTTGGATCACTCATTATACTTTCTAAATATTCTGGAAATGTGCATCTTTCTGGAAGTCTTACCTTTCATTTCTTACAGAAACTAATACACTCTCCATCAGTTGGTCTTTTCTTCAGAAAATGATAGGCCCCACAAAACTGACAAACCACATTCATTAATCCACAATAATGAGTATCTACTGTTAGTTCTGTAAATAAAGCACTATCAAGCTTCCTCAACATAGATATCACTACAACTTTCTACATCTACATTGGTGTCATGTGTATGGACATTGGTTTCATGAGCCTATATTGGGTCATTAGGCAATGTTTTACAGACATTTTTCGCTCATTCTTGTCTTCTGCATTGTCCACCATTGTAATCTGTAATTGTAAATGCAGGTGTAAGATCTTTAATATTTTTTATTGTACATATTGTTTTTACCTGTCATCAATGCAAAACCTAAATAGCAGTAATGAATCAGTAAAATTACTTGAAATGCACTTGTAATGTTTTCATTAAATTAATTAATTAATCAATCAATCAATGGGTTATTTTTAATTTGCATACATGAAAAGCTAAAGAGCTAAGCATAGATATATTGATAAATAATTTCAGGCGAAAATATGTTTTTTTTAAATATAATTAATTATGAAGTAATTAATAAATGAATATACGTTAATGAAATAATCTAAAACTGTCATCAATGTAAAACATAAACAGTTAATCATGTGTTCTTAAAGAAGGACAAACAGAAAGAGCTATGAGCAGAGCAAACTATAGATTGGCCTGAAAAGGATTTGTAATGTTTTGATAAAATGAATGAATCAATAAATCAAGTTATGAGGTGTAATTGCCATTCATTAAAACATACATGGCTAAGCATATATGTATTCATAATGGGTTTTTTTAATTATTGATTAATAATTAATTAATAAAAAATATGTTAATTAATCAATAACTGTCATCAATGCAAAATAAACAGACTTAATCTTGTTTTCCTAAAGAATGTCATCTATACCTAGTTGATCCCTAGTTGATATCTAGTCAAGTTGATCTTATAGCAGAGCAAATCCTGCAGAGCTCACCCTCTGTCTTCAGCCAGGTGCAGAGATGAGGTATCTGTAAAATGACATAAACATATTTTTTTATGTTTTGATTCAATGAATTCATTAATCATTGAAAGTATCCTGTTTAATCGGCATACATGCAAAACGTAAAGGCCTAATCATCAATATATTCATATGAAAATGCATTAAAAATATTAAAAATAAACTGATTTAAGTATTGAAGTGCTTATAGGGTCCTATCCCTGTTAGGCAATGAGCAGGAACAGGGATATATAAGTGCATTAGAAAATGTACCTATGTTTTGTGCAAGTTTAAAATGTTTTTCCCCCTGTAATTATTAATAAATAATGGTTAATCAATGAATGTACATTAATGATCAGTACTCCAGATATCTAAATGCAATATGAAATCTATACATTGTAAAATAGACAATATATATTTTTTAATGATTACTTATTAATCATTTATTAAAAAATGAATAGACGTTAATTAGTTAATCAATAATGGTGATCAATGCAAAACAAAGAGCCCTAATACTTTTCTCCTAAAAAAGAGCATCATGAAATTATATACCTGTAAAGGTATTTTATTGCAGATGAAATGCTACAAACGTCACTCTGTGTATTCAGTCAGCTGCAGAGATGATCAAACTGTAAAGTGAAATTAGAAGCATTTTTAATGTTTGAATGCAATGAATTCATTAATCATTAAGAGTATGATGTTTAATTGTCATACATGCAAAACGTAAAGGTGTAAGCATGCATATATTCATAAATAAAGGCACTATAAAATATTAAATGCAGCAGGTGTCATAATATAATAAACTGAGTTCAATATTTAACTGCTTTGAGTATACTATCCCTTTCAGGCAATGAGCAGCAACACAGATACATAAGTGCACCGTATAATGTACATCATTTTTGTGCCAGTTTAAACATTTTTTTTTTTATTACTAAATCATATTTACTAAATTAAAAAACATTAATAATGCATAATATATATATTTTTTAGTAATAATTAATTAATGAATACATTCATATACTTACCTATTTATAATTAATAGCAAGCAATCAATATCCTAAAGCGCTAACAATCTGTCATCACCTGAGGAGAAAGTGTCAGCAATGTGGCAATTGTACCATATATATAGTCTGCGTGCGTGAAAGCTGCCATTTCAGAAACGTAATGTGTAGATTTGCAACTCAGTGTTGTAAAATGGCAGCGATATTCTAAGAGTTACACAAGCATTTTCCGTGCTTCCTAACAATGTATTTTGTACCCCGTACGTCCCTGGCAAAGTCATATGTGCCTGGCGGTGTTTTGCGCGCTTCGGTGTCATATAGCCTCATTTGCATTTTTTTCTGCCACCATTTCTTTCTTGCTTAGCCGATTTTTGAGTTCCAAAACTCTGCAAATTGACGTGCAACCTCACTACCAGACGTCCTGGCTGTCCCCCCGTGCTGTGTGTAAGTTTTTTTTTGAATTTATTGTTTTATTTTTTTGTGTTTTTGTGTTTTTCCGACCTCACGCTTTACAATTTTTTTTTCTAAGTCCCTCGTTCCTCATCTGCTTGCAGCCTAAGGCAATCCTGCGTTTCCTAACTGCTTGGAGGCTAAGTCCTGCGTTTTTAAATGCCTCAATGGTCGCCTCTCTTTGCGAGGCTCGCAGGAGCGCCTTCGGCATGTTTCAATGCATCAACTGCTCGCCTCGCTACACGAGGCTTCCAGCCGATGAGCACCTTTGCCGCTCATCGGCTAAGTGCTCCAAGCTCGGAAGACTTCTGTGCTTCAACGTCTCGCATCGCTATGTGAGGCTCGTAATTGTGACGACGATTCGCAGTTTGACAACTTCTATATGTGATTGTTATTTATAAAGCTTTCATATTGTATGTAACATTATTTACAACCAGTACATGAGACATTACAATATAGTTTTCTCATATATCTGTGATGTCTCTCTGCTCTTTAACATATCTTTCACTCTCTCCCACCAAAATTCTTAACCTGCATCATTACCATGCTCTACTGCACATTTCAATACCCCCTCATTATTATGTCTGCCCCCCCACACTTTGTCATGCTCCTTGCACTCATCCTCAGCCATGGCACTCAAACAAACAATGTTTGGTAAACAATATGGTATCTTCAAAAATGCTCCCACACTGCTGAGCATGTCTAGATGAAGTCATGTACTCAAACAAACTTCTTGCACTGTAAATTTATGCTGCACTCTTACACTTCTGACCCTCATTTGTCAACATTACTTTTTATCCTTCATTGCAGCATCCTTCATTCAACCAACTGTCCAGCATTACAGCACAGAACATTGCCAACCACTTCAAAAATAAGATAGATACAGTCAGACATCAGGCACTCCCCACCACAGACACATTGCATCCACCCACTCCCCCTACACAGACATACTCTGCTTCCAGTTACAGAGGATGAAGTATCCAAACTTCTATCTTCCACTCATCTCAAGACTTGCTTCCTTGATCCCATTTCATCTTATCTTGATCCCAACATGTCTACCACCTTTACCCCAATCCTCACTTGTCTTTTCAATCTCTCTCTCGCCACTGGCACATTTCCAGTCACTCCTCACACACCCCTTTAAAAAGATGCCCTCTCTTGACCTTTCATCTCTTTATAACTATAGCCCAATCTCTCTACTTAACAAATCCTCTAAACTAGTTGGCTGCACCCATCTATCGCACTTTTTAACAAAAAGTTCCTTACAATCTGGCTACTATCCTCAACATCAATTGATACTGCTCCCATGAAGGTAACACATGGCTTAGTGACTAATCCCAGGGGACACTTCCCCTTATAATAATCCATCTGCTGCCTTCAACGCAGTTCACCATCCACTACTCCTCTACACACTCTATTCCCTAAGCTTCTATGTCACAACCCTTTCATGGTTTGAGTGTTATCTCTTACCTGTTCATTCACCATCTCCTACCATTGCACCTCCTCCCTTTCACTACCGCATTCTGTTGGAGCTCCCCAATACTCAATGTTGGTTCCATTGCTTTTCCCTCTCTATACACTTCCTCGATTGGTAACTCATCAGCTAATATGTGTTACTGTAGACAAGGCAAAAATCCCACCCAGACCTCAAGTTAGATGTCTTAGAGTCACACATGGGTAAAAGTGGCACAACTGATTTATTTTCTTAGAGTGATTGCTCCACCATCTGAATATCTTAACTTTGGTTGCCATCTTGGTCCAGGACTAATAACGTTACTACAGTTGTTTGTGTGTGACAGCCATATTGTGTATTGTGGGCCGTGTTTTACAGTTCACGAGCCCTTATAGAGCCCGTCCAACATCTTCTTCAGTGACTCTATGTTTAATTAATGTTGCTGGACACATAAAGCACCCCACACTTTCCTCACAGACAGTCTGTTTCCAGGAAGGTATGGTTTTCAACATTACCTGTCATGACAGGAGAAAGCCAAATAGGGACACTACTGTGTCAACTACCTCTTCACAGGTAATGGGATTCCTCACTGATCCATAGAGGCCTTCACAAAGGGATGCTAAAGAGACTGTAGGAGAGGGGATAGTTCAGTCTTAGCAGTCATATTTTTAGAACACTAGATTTGTGGCATACTGTAGAATCCCTCTTTAATGTTCATACAGAAATATGACTATGGATCATGAAAGCCTATTCAGGTGGATAACTTTGCCTTGAAAGAAGGTTTCATAACCTTTAGGCCACACTAAGGAACACTAAGAAAGCGGGTCTGACTGTTAATCTGACTTTTAATGTAACCTGGGACATTCAGAGATAAAATATCTGGGATAAAGTAAAGCCACGGTTTAATAAAACTAAAACTAATCAAGCTTTGCTAAGATAACTTAGGAAGAAAGAAGTTTGAGCATTCCTGGGGATTGTTGGCTATCACTGACATTTCACACCCAATTTTGCTACAATTGCAGCTCCCCTGATTTGACAAGGGCTTCAGATGCTGTGAAATAGAATGTGGATGCAGACAAGGTTTTTGAAATGGTTAAGATACTAAAGATAGGGCTATGCCAAGTAGCTATATGGGTGCCACCAGACTGCGAAATGACGTTTCATTCTCCAAACTGACGGAGCTGATGAAGAACAACACTCCATTTTGTACCTGAGCAGGAAACTACTTCAGAGGAAACAAAAGTACTCCAGTGTTAGCAATAGAGTGCCTGGAGATTCTGTTCAGAGGAAACAAAATACTCCAGTGTTAGAAACAGAGTGCCTGGAGATTCTGTGGATGTATGACAAAGCTGGAAAGAGATATTGGAGAATTTTAGAAGGCATGTATGTGAGTCCAAGGCTAAATAAAGTCATTTTCTAAATCCAGACCTGTTAAAATACAATCTGTACGGGAACACAGAGGGTGCTACAAAAGTCAATCAGCTGGTTTATGAAGATGTTTATTTTCATTTCTACATTTCTTTTGTTTTATTTTTATATTAAAAGCATTGCTGAAATTTTACCTGAGCCTTTGCACTGTCTCTTTGAGAGCTATTGTAAAACAACAAAAGGACTCTGAAGAGCCACTTTGTCACAATATGTACTGTATATATCATATATGAATACATAATAAATAAATATACTACTCTATAGACATACTGAAATGATCCCCTCCCTGTAGAGACTGGGCCGCAGGGCAACCCCAAACACACCTCCAAGATGAACACTGCTTTGCTAAAGAAGCTGAAGGTAAAGGTGATGGACTGGCCAAGCATGTCTCCAAACCTTAACCCTATTGAGCATCTGTAGGGCATCCTCAAATATCCACCAGCTCCGTGATGTCATTATGTAGGAGTGGAAGAGGACTCCAGTGGCAACCTGTGAAGCTCTGGGGAACTCAATGCCCATGAGGGTTAAGGCAGTGCTGGAAAATAATGGTGGCCACACAAAATATTGACACTTTGGGCCCAATTTGGACATTTCCACTTAGGGGTGTAGTCACTTTTGTTGCCAACGGTTTAGACATTAATGGCTGTGTGTTGAGTTATTTTGAGGGGACAGCAAATTTACACTGTTATACATGCTGTACACTTACTAATTTCCATTGTAGCAAAGTGTAATTTTTTCATTGTTGTCACATGAAAAGATATAATAAACAATTTACAAAAATGTGAGGGGTGTACTCACTTTTGTGAGATACTGTGTATACTGTATATATATATACACAATTACAATGGACGTGGTTACCATTAACAGCTGCATTCACAGCTCTTCAAGGCCTAGCGTAGTGAGTATATTACAATGTAATAATCTGTTACACAATGGTGGCTGACAGAATCATAGCACAGTATTTGCAGCCTTTTTTGGTAGTAATACATACAACATAGAAACGTCTCAGATAATTGCTTGTGTGATGCAATTTACAAACTAACTGTTAGCGGTAAGCCTAGGCAAGTTCCTATAATTTATTTGGTACAAAGAATTACCTTACATTTCTAAACAACAATTTTCTTTTGTTTCTCATATCAACATTTTACAACATGATCTTGTCAGCTAGCATCTTTTAAAATGGCAGAATGTAATGTCTGAAAAATTGCAGCTAATTAAATATTTCATAATGTGTAATTAGAAGATGTTGCTGGCAAGCGGGAGAGCAGAATTTAATGTTAAAAATGCAGGAGCTATTGTTATTTGAATTTAATTTATGTACAAATGCAATATAATGACTATGAGTAATGTATGTTCTGGTTATAAGTGAACAATAGTACTTTGAATGAAGTATGCCCAAGCTAAAATTAAGGGTTTTAAACAAATTATGTCAAAAGAGTGAGTTCTGACAACTGTAATAAAGCTCTGTCACGGTGTTCATTAAAGTAGTTTGGAGTTTGGTTCAATGCATGACCTTTAAAGGTCAGTATTTTACATAGATTACATTCTAACTATACATTATACATCATGCATTATTAGAATACATTCCTTATCATGTAAAATACTTTATATTATCAAAGATAATTGAAATAGTGGTTTTATGGGATACATCATCCTACCTCATTATTGTTGCCATGCAACAAAGATTCGATTAAAGCAGGATTTAAAGTAAACTCCAGGTATAGCAATTGGTGTTAACTTTAGTTTTAATAGAAAACTTTATTTTGAGAAAGCAATGTTTCTAAAATGTATGCATTTGTATAAAGCTCAAATACAGAGCCACATGTGAACATTGCTTAAAAGGAAACAAACATTTATACTGAAATAACATTAATTAGTAGAGTTGGAAATCTGGAGCATGCTCTGTAGGATAAGAATGCAATCCCATAATACGCTGTATCTCCATGTTACCCCCTCACACTTAATTAATGTTATGTTCATTGCACCTCACCCTAATTAAGTACACTGAGATATAAATTAGCATGTTTGAGCTGTACATTAGCTATCTAATGTAGAACAAACAATGCTGAATACGTCAGACATTATTCACTATTGGAAAACAGCTGTTGCAATGTACAGCCATGTTTTAATACTATTTATGAAGAAACAAACTTGTTTTTAAGGTGTCTGTGACCCTGTACATTTTCATGACCAATGTCATTTTCTGGCATAGTTAAAATATTAAAACAAAAGTGACAGACAAATATATCAATGCAATTTGTTATATCACTCTAGCTCCAGCTTTACAATATTGCCTTTTGAAGAACTCAATTTCAGAAGGACTAATGGAGGTCTCAGTCTAAAACAAGCAGCTTAAACAAGCAACTAAAACAAGAAAGTGACCGTCTCAGAAGGTAATAAATTACAGATTTGTTTGGTTTATAAATATACGTCCATCATCAAGTTCAGTTCTTCAAAATAGCATATGTTGTTAAAAATATTCCTGTATCAGATAGTCTTTTAGCAAACCTACAGCCCCATTAAATTCGCCTAACGTGTAAAAACATAGACCATAATGTAGGCCGCAAGACTTATGGCTATTAAATTGGCCTGTAAAGCAACCCGCTCACGATCTGATGGTTAAGGGCGTAAAAAGCCTACGGGACGTGGAAATTTTAACTGCCCGCCCTCATATCCTTTGTTCTGTCAAGTCCGTAACTGCTACGTTCCAATTTCGCTAGTAAATTGCAAAGAGTTTCCAAAAATGCCCTGGCGTTGAAGCCCGTAACCCGCAAATGGAGGCAAAAGCATTACAGGCTCCAAAAAGAACCTGCAGAGGGTTTACAGACAACTTTTAAATGCTGTAAAAGACAATATAAACACACCAGTGGACATTAAAATATGGGGATGGCATGGAAAGGCATTACAATTACGTACAGAATAGACCCAAATAAAAAACGGCCATATTAATCCTTTCTCACTCAGAGGCTCTATTGCAGACCCTAAAATATAAATATAATTGCATATACATCTCGCTTTTCACATCTACATTTGGGGGGGAAAAAAGTGGCCATATTTCACCACATCACATATATCAAGTGCCAGGTAAACATTTTAGTATTTGTTGGTCAGTCCTTCAGTTGTGTCCAACTCTCTGTGACCCTATGGACTGCAGCACATTTAGCTAGGTCTCTGCCTGTGCTGATCCACAAGGTTTGCATGCCAAAGATATTGGATTGAGTTGCCAGTTCCTTCTCTAGTGGACTGTGATTTGTATGACCTCTCTTCTATGACCTGCCCACCTACACCGGTCCTACATGGTATACCTCACAGCTTTATTCAGGTACACAAGTTCCTTCATCACCACCACTAATGTAAATTGATAAATAGCAGAACATAATGGGAGGTCACCAAATGGGAATGGCTATACAACTTGGCACATGACCACCAGCAGTCGTGTGGGACGTTCCAGGATGGGCGTAGCGGAGATTACCCCTGATGGAGGTGAGTTGGCTATTGCTCCATGTGCCTCTCCAAAGCCTCCATGTATTTGTGCACCCCCCCCTGATGGGTTAGAGTAGATTAGTGTGGTGAATGTTCCCCTGGTCCCCTTTATCATTGCAAAGTGGTGGTGGTAAAGGGACTTGTGTACTGCAATGAAGCTGTGAACTATACCATGTAGAGTCACTCTAGGTGGGCATGTCATAGCAGAGAGGTCAGACAAATCACAGTTCACTAGAGAAGGAACTGGCAACCCACTCCAGTATAACCTGTATATTCCTATCAGGCCCTCAGTTGATACTCCACAGTATCACTAATTGTACTTGACATGTGTATTAACCCTTTATTATTATGATATATGATATATATTATTATATGACTAGCGACTTGCCCGTTGAAAAAAAGACGGAAAGAAAATTGTAAGTGAGGGAATGCTGTTTGGCACACAATGTAAACCTTTTTGTACTGTGAGGGCCTTCGGTGCTCATTGTGAGCCTCGCGACGAGCACCTTTGGTGTGGTGAAAGACATTAAAATCGGCTTAAATTCACGTTGCACCTCACTCCCAGACGTCCTGCCACAGCCACATATTGTAGTGTTTGTAGGCTACGTCCCGCTTGTTTCATTCCCTCCACTGCTCGCCTCGCTTAGCAAGGCTCGCAAGGCTTGAAGGCAATGAATGCCTTCGGCGCTCATCGCCTAAGTGTTCCGAGTTTAACGTCTCGGCTCACTACTCAAGGCTCGTCGGGGGTGAGCGCCTTTGTAGGTCCAGTTGGAGGACCTTGGCGAGAATTTCAGTCTTTGGAGGAGGGGGAGAGTGGGGTTGAAACCCGGCTGTGTTGCCGGTGGTCCAGCTGGTGACCCCACTAGCCATATGACATCCTCCTCCTCTGAGCCAGGACCATCAGATCCTCTTAATGCTTTCCATCCTCCTCCCCCTGCGCCGGTTCCTGCTCTTACTGCTCTGATGGAGCCAATGCCCCCGCCACCCAGACTTCCTCCTGGATGCTTAAAGATAGAAACGAAAGGTATATGTCATTCATTTGATGAATAATACATTGTTATGTGTTCATTCCTAACTATCTGACATCTTGGCTTGAACCTGGATGATTATCCCAATTGCAACTCATATTAGCTATCATATGCTAGATATGACCTATTCTTTGGTTTATGGTGTTGATCGTTGTTGACTCTTAACCCTATCCTGATTCCGACTGCGTTTTTTAACTGTATAGGCTGCAGTGGGCACACCAATAAATCCCTTGTTAATTTCATGTAGCTGACATGTCAGTGTCCTTGTTAGTCATCATGTACATGTGTAGTGTGTGATGTACATGTGGTGGTATGTTGGTGTATGTGATATTCACCTGACATGGAGGTTGGGTCCTGCTCGGCCACCAGGCCTGAAGCTCCAGCGGCAGGCACCTGGCTCAGAAGGTCCTTGGCGACACTCTGCCTATCATTAGGGACACATTGCTTTCCCCCTTGGTCATCACCTTGGCCCTGATGTCATCAAACTGGTGCTTGATGGACCCTTACATCCCTTGGCGCTGTGCCTACTGCTATAACCTCAGCTGCTACCTCCTTCCAAGCCTGAGCCTTCAGCCCTGGCTTAACTTCCCTCCCCCTGCAAGAATCACGGGGCAGCCACAGATAGCACCAAGAAGCACCACATTCTCCCGGTGCGAGTAATTGTGGGCCCTGTGCTTGCCCTTAACCTCTTGCCCTCTTAATTGTGGACGGAGACCCTTGCCTCCCTGAACTTTCCCTGGGGCCTGTATCTTACCCTCACTAACCCCCCCCCCCCCCCCCGGATCTGGCCCCTTCCCCTCTTTTCCTCACCTAAGTGTCCCTGATGCTCGGGCCACACTGCCTCCTCTTCTTCCTCCACCTCCTCTTTCTCCTCTTCCTCCTCCTTTACCTCTTCCACCTCCTCTCCCTCTTCTCCCTCCTTCACCTCCTCCTCCTCCACCTTCTCTCTCTCCTTCATCTCTTCTACCACCTGTCCCTCCTCCACCTCCTCTCCTCCAACAGTTCTCACCTCCTCCTCCCCACCTCTACTCCCCATGGCCACCTCTCTCTTCTCTCTCTCCTCCTTACCTGCCCTCTTCTCCTCCTTCCCACCTCTCCACTTCTCTCCCTCCTCCCTCCATACTAACCCCAAACACAAAATAAGGATTTATAAAAATAAGTGTTACTGTATATGTCTGATTCAAAAACAAATGTGTTTATTATGTGTTATTAATAACTGTTGGTGGATGGGGTGTGGGGGATGGGATGAGGGGGAGGGTTGGAGTGACCTAACTATATATGTCTCTATATGTGTTCTTTAATTTATGTTTATTGCAAATTATGAGTAATCTGTAAATATGTGTAAGCAAGTATTAAGTCTAAAATCATCTGTAATATAAATAAAACCACAAACTACCTCTCTCCAAACTCTCCTGCTCTCTCAAATTGAACCTGGCCACCAACTCCGGGACCTGCGCATGGGTGTGTGGAACGCAAATTTATAATCTCCCACTGTAAATCATCTTCAACTAGACAGCTTTTTATAGGATGGAAGGCCTGTGTCGCACTACGTTAAATACCATTGGATTGTTACGGACGATCACGGCTCGTCCGGCTCCTTTACAGCTTTCAAAGCGCAGAGAGGGTTTATAGGCTTGCGTCAATGGCCGGTAACTCGCGACATGGTCTAATATAATAGCTCTGTAATGCAGCCAAATTTCAAGCCCTCAGGCTTTGCAAGTATCTTGTAGACGTTATTGGCTTGGAATTTAATGTGGCTACTAGGCACTCAAATAAAAAAGCTGACTCCTACGTACTGTTCTCTTTTTTAAGCAAGCCGGTTTGGAGTCTACTACACTGAGTCTCACTCTGGAGATCTCATGAGCAGTCTGGATGTTATCTCTTACATCAGCCCTTATATAGTCTTACAATGTGATTAGTCAATTTTTGCTGTTGTTTAGTCGTTCAGTTGTGTCTGACTCTTCATGCCCTAATAGATCACTGCACATCAGGCACATCTTGTGTCTGGTTGTGCTTATCCATAAGGTTATATTGGCTATAATACTGGAGTGTGTTGCCAGTTCCTACTCCAGTGGACTGCGATTTGTCGAACATCTTTGCTATTACCTGCCGAACTTGGGTGACCCTACATGGTTTAGCTCACAGCCCCTTCAAGCCCCTTCTATCATCTCTGCAAGGTAGAGATCCAGAAGGGGGATTAGACAATACAAGTCCGCTAAAACTAAATATGGTTTTGCAGTATCAAAATGATTATTGCAATTACAAGGTCTCAGTACTGTTACAGTACTTATATAGTACTTATCAAAGTCATGACATGTTATAATTTTGCAATTATGTTTTGCAACATTATGCAAACAGGCTAAAAAACAATAATACTGACATAGTAAAACAAAATGAAGTATCTATGTTTTCTCTACAGTTTCCCCCTTACAATCCAAGAGGTATCTACAAACAACCTACAAAAGGGAACAAGAGGTAGGCTTGACACGTTTTCTATTAGCCACTCTGGCGTAAGTGGTTATTTAAGACGCCCCTGAAATTTAGTATACTAGATTTTCAGAAATTAACACCAAGGTGTATAGAAGCTGGAGGTGGCAAAATGACTAGCAGATTGAAAAGTTTGTTCTGTAAGGTTAACAAAGTTACTATATATATGATTCAGAAATACCCAGAATTGGACAAAGCATTAGAAGGTTTTTGTGAGAGATGGGAGAAATGTACATCTTGGCTAAAGGAAGGTGCATGGAATTCGCAAATGTTAGATAATATTGAGGCTGCTATAATTATGAAGGGAGGTGAAAAAAAATTATGACAATTAATTATTGTTTTGATAAATTCAAAGCTGAACATGAACAAATAAAGACTTCAGGCCAATCTACTGTAGAAGCGACACCTTTTGATCAGATTTATGATTCTCTGCACAGATTATTCTCTGCACCGCTCAAAAAAGAAGTCTCTGTTAACACAGAACATCAACAATCTCCTGAGACCAAGCATAGTATGTAAATACAATAATACTTCAACTGGTTTATCTCACCCTAGAGTAACATGTATCTTGTCTTATAATGCGCTTTCTAACACAGCACTGTGTCTCATATTACCTCAATCACATTTCCTTAATTCAAACATAGACTGCTTACCTGCGTGTAACCTGGGAGAGAATTGATTTTAGCCAAGTTGTCCTGACCGCACGTCACCGCTCAAATTTTCTCAGTTCCGTCAGCCCACATAACATATAATAGTTGTCAAAGTGTGTAACGCTCCCACTGCACACGTTGACAATGGCGCATGTGAAATGCATGGTGTGAGCCGAGCATGTGCCTATTGCGCTGCAAATCTATGCTCATAGCGCGCCACACACACACACACTGCTCATGTAGTGCCACAACCAGCACAGACGGCGAGAGTGGGGAGAGACAGGGGAGAGGGTGTGAGAAACACATGGGGTGGGAAAGAGGGGGGGAAGAGACACAGGGGAAGGAAAGTGGAGTAAGAGACATGGGTGGAGGGAGAGGAGGAGGGATGAGACACAGGGGAGGGAAGGGAGTGGGTAAGAGACACAGGGGAAAGAGAGGGGAAGAAGAAACACAGGGGAAGGAGAGGGGGGGTAGAGACACGGAAGGGAGAAGAGAAGGAAGAGACATGGGGGAGGGAGAGACACAGGGGAGGGAGAAGGAGGGAGAGAAATAGGGGAGTGAGGGGGAAAGAGATACAGGGGAGAGAGTGGGGGAAGAGACACAGCAGAGGGAGGGGGGGAGACACAGAGGAGGGGAAGGCAAGAGACACAGGAGAGGGAGAGGAGGAGGGAAGAGACACTGGGGAGGGAAGAGGCACAGGGGAGGAAGAGGGGGAAGAAACACAGGGGAGGGAGGGGGCGAAGAGACACAAGGGAAGGAGAGTGGAGGAAGAGACACAGATGAGAAGGAGGGAAGAGGCAAAAGGGAGGAAGGGGGGGAAGAGAAACAGTGGAGTGAGGGGTGGGGGAGTAAGAGACACAGGGGAGGAGGGAAGAGACACGGAAGGGAAAGACATAGGGGAGGGGGGTAGAGACACTTCAAATATTAATCCCATCATTTTTGATGGGCAAGTTACTAGTATATCAATAAACCCCTGTGACAGGTTTCCAAAGGAAGTCCTGTCTTTACCTTGTTTAAAGTGGCCTCGGGCAGTCTGTGTGCAGAAGCTGAGACCACCAGATCACTAATCGCTATATTGCGGGATCACAGCAGTACCTCCAAATGTTGTAGAAAATACTCCTGCATCAGAATCTCTCTTATCAAATCAAGATTCTCAAATAAAACAGCCGACACCTAGGTTTTTAATACTTCTCTTTGTTAGGCAAGCGACTTGGAGAATGCTACTATGAGTCTCACTCTGGAGATCTTTTGAGCAGTCTGAATATTATCTCTTACTGTATATGAGCCCTTATATAGTCTTACAATGTGATTGGTCAATACAAGTCAACTAAAACTAAATATATTTTGCAGTCTCAAACTGCTTATTGTAGTTTCAAAGGTCTCTGTATTTGTAACATAGTATTTATCTAAGTCATGGCATGTTATATTTTTGCACATTATGTTTTTGCTACATTAATGAAAACAGACTAAAAACAATAAATGTGTATTTGCTGACATAATAAAACAAAATGGAGTATCATTTTTTTAATCTACATATACCATAAAATATGTAAATACGTACGATTTTTTAGACTGGCTAAATGTTTACAATACCCATTATCAAATAACTTACTAACAGTATTCACTTTCCAGCGGTCTCACTTATTTCTTTGATTATAGGTTGTAAACTTCCTTCTCTCAACATGGTACTTAATCTTGGAAATATTTTGTTAGAATAATCAACTGTAGTTAAAGATGTTGCTACTTAGGTAATGACGACTACCCATATAGATTGTGGGAATCCAATGAGAATATATGCGTGTTTTAAACACATGTATACATTATAATTTGTCATTTAGTCATTCTGTCATGTTCAACTGTCCTTGACCCTATGGACCATAGCACGACAGGTACATCTGTCAGTCAATGCCCCTCTGAGCTCCATCAAGTTCATGTTCATTGCATCAGTGACCTCATATATCCATCTCTGCCTCTGTTGTCCCCTTCTTCACGTGCCTTCAATCTTTCCTAGCATCAGAGTCTTCTCTAGGAAATCCTGCCATCTCATGCTATGGACAAAATATTTGAACTTCAACCTCATTATCATACCCTTCTAATGAACAGTTTGGTTTGATTTCCTGAAGTACTGATTTATTGGATCTTCTTGCAGTCCGAGGGGCTCTAAGAAGTTTTTGCCAACACCACAATTCAAAGTCGTCAATTCTATGGAATTCAGCATTCTTTATGAACCAGCTCTTACATCTGTATGTTACTACTGGGAATACCATAGTTCTAAGTATGTGGACCTTTGTTGATAGTGTAAAATCTTAACTTTTTAATAGCATGTCCAACTTTCCATAGCATCCCTCCCCAGAAGCAGATGTCTTTTAATTTCATGACTACATTCATCATGTAAAGAGATCTTGGATCCCAGGAAAATATAATCTGTCACTACCTCCACTTCTTCTTCATCTATTTGCCAGGAACTGAGTTTGAGGTTTGCCATGAGCTTTTGCACTTTTTTTACCCTCCTCAATAGGTCTTTTAGCTCCTCCTAACTTTCAGCCATCAGAGTAGTATCATCCAGGTATCTGAGGTTGTTGATATTGAGCCTGACCTTACTCATGGCGTACTCAAATTGACAATATACAACTTTGCTGCACACCTTTTCCGATCTTGCACCATTCTGTTGTCCAATGTTTGGTTCTGACTGTGGCTTCTTGGTCTCCGTACATATTTTTCAGGAGATGGATGAGATGATCTGGTACTCCCATCTTTTTAAGAACTTGCCACATTTTGTTGTGAACTCTCTTGCTTTCTCTGTTATCCATCGGATATTGGCAATTTGATATATTGTGCCTTTTCTCTGCAGAACCCAGCTTGCACATCTTGTAGTTCCAGGTCCACATACTGTTAGAGTCATGCTTGTAGGATCATAAGCATTACATTGCTGGCATTTGAAATTAGTGCAATTGTTGGATAATTGTAGCACTTTTTGGCACTGCCTTTTTTTGAGATTGGAATGAAGACTGACCGTTTCAAGTCAGTTGGCCACTATTGAGTTTTCCAAATCTGTTGGCATAACGCAAGCAGCTTTTACAGCATTATCTTGTAGAATAGTTCAATTTGGATTCCATCAACTCCTGCAGCCTTGTTATCAGCAAGGCAACCTAGGGCCCATCGCACTTCTCTCTCTAAGATATCTGACTGCAGCTCATTTGACAAACTATTGAGGTCATCACTGCTGTTAAGATCCTTCCTGTATAGATCTTCAGTGTATTCCTGACACTTTTTGTTAATCTCACCTTATTCTGTTAAGTCCCTACCATTTTTGTCTTTTATCACACCTATTTGGCGTAAAAGGTGCCTTTGAAATGCCCAATTTCCTTGAAGAGATCTCTTGACTTACCCATTCTGTTATCTTCATCTATCTATTTACATCGCTCATTGTAGAATGTATCTTTGTCCCTTCTTGCAATCCTCTGGAGATTTGCATTCAGTTGAACAATTATTTTCCTATCTCCACTACCTTTCACTTTCCTTTTTTGCTGAACTACTTTCAAGCCTCATTAGATAGCCAGTTTGACTTCTTAGTTTTATTTCTTTTGGGGATATGGTTTGCTGCTGTCACTGGACAATGCTGCAAACTTCAGTCCAAACTTCTTCAGGCCTTGTATCTTCCATGCCTAGTCCCATAAATCTATTATTTACTTCCACTGCATATTCACAAGAAATATTATTTATTTTGTATCTGCTTGGTGTGATTATTTTTGCTCTTTTCTTCAGTTTAATTCTGCACTTTGCAATAAGAAGCTCATGGTCTGAGCTGCAGTCAGCTCTAAGTGATGTTTTTGCGGATTGTATAGAGCTCCTCCATCTTTGGCTGCAAAGTATATAGTCAATCTGATTTCTATATTGTCCATCTGGTGCTGTCCATGTGTAGAGTTGTCTCGAAGGCTGTTGGAAGAGATTGTTTGCTATAACCAGAGAATTTTCTTGACAGGATTCTACTAATCTCTGACCTGCTTAATTTTGTACTCCAAGGCCAAACTTGCTAGTTGTTCCAGGTGCCTTTTGGTTCTCTACTTTAGCATTCCAATCTTATATGATAATAGTAACATCTTTTCTTGGTGTTATATTTACAGTGAGAGAAAAAAAGTATTTGATCCCCTGCTGATTTTGAATATTTGTTCACTGACAAAGAAAATGCATGTCAAAAAAATTATAAATTAATTTGCAGGTCAATGAGTGAAATAAGTATTTGACCCCTTCGATGTAGTACTGGGTAGCAAAACCCTTTTGTGCAATCATAGAGGTAAGATGTTTCTTGTAGTTGGCCACCAGGTTTGCACACGTCTCAGGAGATATTTTGTCCCACTCCTCTTTGCAGATCCTCTCCAAGTCATTAAGGTTTCGAGGTTGATGTTTGGCAACACATACCACATGCCACTCCAGAACCTTAATGTGCTTCTTCTTGAGCCACTCCTTTGTTGACTTGGCTGTGTGTTTTGGGCCATTGTCATGCTAGAATACCCATCCACGACTAAGTTTCAATGCCCTGGCTTGAGGGAAGGAGGTTCTCACCCAAGATTTGACGTACATGGCCCTGTTGATGCGGTGCAGTTGTCATGTCCCCTTAGCAGAAAAACACCCCCAAAGCATAATGTTTCCCCCTCCATGTTTGACATTGGGATGGTGTTCTTTGGGTCATGGGCAGCATTCATCCTCCTTCAAAGACGGTGAGTTGATGCCAAAGAGCTTGATTTTGGTCTCATCTGACCACAACACTTTCACCCAGTTCTCCTCTGAATCATTCAGATGTTCACTGGCCGACTTCAGATGGGCCTGTACATGTGCTTTCTTGAGCAGGGGGACCGTGTGGGCGCTGCAGGATTTCAGTCCTTCACACCCTAGTGTGGTACTAATTGTTTTCTTGGTGATTATGGTCCCAGATGCCTTGAGATTATTAACAAGATCCTCCCGTGTAGTTCTGGGCTGATTCCTCACTGTTCCCATGATCATTGAAACTCCACAAGGTGAGATCGTGCATGGAGCACCAGACGGAGGGAGACTGACAGTTATTTTGTGTTTCTTCCATTTGCGAATAATCACACCAACTGTTGTCACCTTCTCACCAAGCTGTTCGGCAATGGTCTTGTATCCCATTCCAGCTTTTTGTAGGTCTACAATCTTATCCCTGACATCCTTGGACAGCTCTTTGGTCTTGGCCATGGTGGTGTAATGATATAGGAATCACAAGGTTGTGGAGACCAGCAGCCAAGGTCAGCAATAATCCAGTTCAGCAACTTGTAGGTGAAACAGGAACAAGCTTTATTGAAGTGATCAGGAACCACACAATAATCTGGCAAGGATACAGAGACAGGAAGTGCCTTATATAGGCCAAGAACCAGACAGCTGACCAGACACAGCTAAAGAGAGTTGTCACTGATTTCATTGCTTTTAGAGTCAAGGTATCAGATCTCAGGCAAATCTGCAAGAGGCAGGCTGGTGTACCGGTAGGGAAGAGGTTTAGCAACATGCAAACCAGGGTTCGAATCTCAGAAGAGTCAATTCCTCACATTACCCCATTTATATAGGCGCAGCCTCTGGATGCCCTATTACCCGGTTTAGCAGGGTACTGTGCATGGAAAGACCGAAGAAGATTAGGAGCGTGAATATTGTCCACTGGTTCCCATGATCTATCCTCCTCACCATAGCCTTTCCACCGAACCAAATATTGAAGCTTGTTACGGAAGATCCTGGAGTCAAGAATTTTTTTCCACTTCGTACTCATCCTCACCATCCACGAGGACTGGAGATGGGGCAGGCAGGGCTCGACCAGGGAAAGTATTTTCATGAAAAGGTTTAAGCAGTGCAACGTGAAACACTGGATGTATTTTCATGGAATTTGGAAGTTGCAAACGGAAAGTGACAGCATTGATCTGAGCAATGATCTCAAAAGGTCCCATGAACCTTTGGCCCAATTTATGAGAAGGGATCCGAAGCTTAAGATTCTTTGTTGACAGCCACACCTTTTCACCAACATGATAGACTGGGGCCTCCTTTCTATGCCTATCAGCAGCTCTTTTGTAACATTCCTGAGCCTCCAAAAGAGTCTCTTTCAACAGTGCTTGGGAATCACGTAAGGCGTTTAGCCGGTCAGTGACAGAAGGAATGGAAGTAGTAATTGGGAGACTGACTTGAAAGGTCGGATGGTAATCATAGTTGGAAAAAAATGGGCTCAAAGAAGTGGAGCAGTGTTGGGCATTGTTATAGGCAAACTCCGCCGTCGGTAGAAAATCCAGCCAGTCATCCTGCAGGTAACTAATATAGCACGGCAAATATTGCTCCAAAGTCTGGTTGGTTCGCTCAGTCTGTCCATTACTTTGCGGATGAAAAGCTGACGACAGATTTACATTAATACCTAGATTAGAAAAAAAAGGTTTCCAAAAACGAGATGTAAACTGCACTCCCCTGTCAGAAACTACTTCATCGGGCACTCCATGTAAGCGAAATATTTCCCAAATAACCAGGTCAGCCGTCTGTTTAGCTGAAGGGAGATCACGAGCTGGTATGAAATGACCCATCTTAGTTAACCTGTCCACAACAACAAGTATGGTAGTGTGTTCCTTAGAGGGAGGTAGTTCCACAATAAAGTCCATGGATATAGATCCCCAGGGACGATGAGGAATCGGAAGAAGCTGAAGCAAGCCAACAGGGGATGAGCGGGGAGTCTTATGTCTGGCACATACATCACAAGAGGACACATACTTCTTAACATCCTCATGATACTTGGGCCACCAAAAGGATCGGGCAAGTAGCTCTTGTGTCTTTCGGATTCCTGGATGACCTGCTGGTTTTGAGTCACGGTAGAGACGTAAAAGGTCCAGTCGCACTGACTCCGGAGCAAACAGACGTTGTTGAAAAATCCAAAACCCATTAAGCATCGTCATATGGACATCACGAGGAGGATCACGAAGAACTGGGTCTTCAGTGTAGCCCTTTTTAATGCGAGACATCAGATCAGAAGGAAATGTAACTCCTATAAATATATCCTCCGGCAAGATGGTGGTCTTGGTTACGGTAGTATGGAGGGGGTCAGCTATTCTAGACAAGGCATCCGCCTTACCATTCTTGGAGCCAGGACGGTATGTAACCAAAAAATTAAACCTTGAGAAGAATAGGGACCAGCGTGCTTGTCTGGCTGACAGTCTCTTTGCTGATCGAATACATTCCAGATTTTTGTGATCTGTGAGGACAGTAATTGGATGGGTAGCTCCCTCCAAGAGATGTCTCCATTTGGTGAAGGCAGCTTTTATATCCAATAGTTCTTTATTCCCTATGTCATAGTTTCTTTCTGCTGGCACTATCTGGCGGGAATAGAAGGCACACGGATGTAACAGCATCTTAGGTCTAGTCCTTTGAGACAGTATAGCACCAACAGCTGAATCAGAAGCATCAACTTCCACAATAAATGGTAATTCCGGCTGAGGATGTACCAGGACAGGGGCAGAGGTAAACTGAGTCTTTAATCGGGAAAATGTGGTATCCGCCTTATCGGACCACTGAAAAGGAGTCCCTTTACGTGTGAGTTCAGTGATCGGTGTAATAACGGCAGAGAAATTCTTAATGAAACGCCTGTAAAAATTGGCAAACCCCACAAATCTCTGAACATCTTTTTCATTCTTGGGGATGGGCCAGTTCAGCACAGCTTTAATTTTACTTGCGTCCATACTTAAACCTTTGGGAGTTATTACATACCCCAGGAAGTGAATTTCTGTTTGTTCAAACTCACATTTTTCTAGTTTAATGTATAGGTGGTGGGTACGAAGGCGCTCCAGAACTATACAGACCTGTTTTCTGTGGTTTTCAAGATTATCAGAGAATATTAGGATATCATCCAAATATGCCACAACAAACTGATCCAGGAGATCTCGTAGTACATCTTTGATAAGATGCATTACACCATTAGTACATCATTGATAAGATGCATTACACAGCCCAAATGGCATTACTAGATATTCGTAATGCCCGGGCCTGGTTCTGAAAGCTGTTTTCCATTCATCATTTGGTCTTATGTGAACCAGATTATATGCCCCCCGAAGATCAAGCTTCGTAAATATTTTAGCTGAGCGAAGTCTCTCCAAAAGTTCAGGAATCAGAGGCAAGGGGTAGCGGTTTTTAACAGTGATGTTATTAATGTCCCTGTAATCAACGCATGGCCGTAGCCTGCCATTTTTCTTTTCTACAAAAAAAATAGGAGCTCCTGCTGGAGAAGTAGATGGTCGAATAAAGCCTTTGGCAAGATTTTCTTGTAAGTATTCACGAAGAGCTTTCAGTTCAGGCTCAGAAAGGGAATATATACGGCCAAATGGGATAGCAGCCCCAGGCAACAGCTCTATTGGGCAATCAAAAGGCCTGTGGGGTGGAAGCTGATCAGCATTCTTCTTATCACAGACATCTGCAAAATCACGATATTGTAGAGGAAGCTTAGTCAAGTTTGTAGCAACCATTTCATTAATTGTTGTGGCAACAGGTGTTACCTTAGAGGGTTGACCATTCATTAAGCAGTGTTCTGAAGGAAAGGACAAAGTTCTGATCTTCCAATCAATCTGTGGGTTATGCAGAGCAAGCCAAGGTACCCCCAAAATCACTGGAAACTGTGTTGAGGAAATTTGTTGGAAATAGATAGCCTCATGGTGATTCACTTCCAGAGTCAATTTTAAGGGCACAGTCTCATGTGTAACCAGGCCTGACGTAAGTGGAGAACCATCTACTGTCTCCATTAACACAGGTGAAGAATTAGGGATAGACTGAATTCTATTTCCTGCTGCAAATGTAATGTCCATAAAGTTTCCGCCTGCTCCAGAATCTATCATAGCTGTAGTCGAAATTGTATTATCACCACATTGCAAAGTGATAGGCACCACCAAATGAGGATGTTGAGTCAACATACCCTCTTCACCATGAGCCAGAGAAAACAAGGGTTGTGTGACAGAATCCAGTTGGTCTGAAATCTGGGATTGGGGTTGAATCTGCACACCCTCAGCAGCCATAGCTATTGTTCTCTTGGATTTGCTAGGGCAATTGATGGCATAGTGCCCTGAACTACCACAATACATGCATAAATTGTGAGTGCTTCGCCACTGTTTTTCTTCGTTGGATAATGGCTCTTATTAGATTTACCTGCATAGCCTGCATCTGGCTCAGAGTTGGTAGGTGTTTGTGGGTTTGGGGTAGAACTTCTTGAATAGAAAGTAGGAGTAGCACTTTGTTTAAAAGAGCTCTGTCTTTCCAATTTTCTTTCTGAAAGTCTCCGATCAATACGGATAGCCAAACGCACAAATGCATCAAACTCAGCAGGAAGATCAACACGAGCAAGCTCATCTTTTATAGCCTCTGAGAGACCTTTTCTGAAGTGGAACCTCTGGGCTGATTGGTTCCAAGTAGTATCAGCAACCCACTGTCTGAATTCAGCAGCATATTCAGCCACAGAGCGCCTCCCTTGATGCAAATGAAGGAGAGTGGCTTCTGCTGTAGCACATCGATTTGGGTCATCAAAAACTAGGCACATGGCCTCAAGAAAGTCATTTAGATTACCCAAGACTGGACTGTCCTGTTCCAGAAGAGGGGAGCCCCAAGCCAGGGCTTCATCTTTGAATAGGGAAAAGATACATCCCACCTTCTCTCTTTCAGATGGAAATCGGTGAGGTAACATCATGAAGTGCAAACGGCATTGATTTAGGAAACCCCTAAATTTTTTGCGATCTCCTCCAAACTTTTTTGGTAGGGGCAAGCGGGCATCTTGTGCAACAGTAGCAGCCGCAACATCAAGTGCCCTGTAGCTGGTATACTCACTGTGCATTGACTGAACTTTATTTTGCAGTTCAGCTACCTTGTCCTGCAGCACTTGAATGGTCTGTGACTGGGTCTGCACAGTTCTTGCAGTAAAAGCAACCTGTTGGGCCTGCATTTCAGCTACCTGGTCCTGCAGCACTTGAATGGTCTGTGCCTGGGTCTGCACAGTTCTTGCAAATAAAGCAACCTGCTGGGCCAATGCAGAATCTGACCCGGCGGTCTCCATGAAAGGGCCAGATTATTCTGTAATGATATAGGAATCACAAGGTTGTGGAGACCAGCAGCCAATGTCAGCAATAATCCAGTTCAGCAACTTGTAGGTGAAACAGGAACAAGCTTTATTGAAGTGATCAGGAACCACACAATAATCTGGCAAGGATACAGAGACAGGAAGTGCCTTATATAGGCCAAGAACCAGACAGCTGATCAGACACAGCTAAAGAGAGTTGTCACTGATTTCATTGCTTTTAGGGTCAAGGTATCAGATCTCAGGCAAATCTGCAGGAGGCAGGCAGGTGTACCGGTAGGGAAGAGGTTTAGCAACATGCAAACCAGGGTTCGAATCTCAGCAGAGTCAATTCCTCACAGGTGGAGAGTTTATTACTTATTTAATACTTAATACTTATTTCACTCATTGACCTGCAAATCATTTTATAACTTTTTTGACATTCGTTTTTCTTGTTTGTTTTTTCTTGTTATTCTGTCTCTCACTGTTAATATACACCTACCATTAAAATTATAGACTAATCATTTCTTTGTTAGTGAACAAACATTAAAAATCAGCAGGGTTATCAAATACTTTTTTCCCTCAGTGTATGATGTGTGGAATATCTTCATAACACTAGACAACTTCAGCCTCTTCAGGATCCATGGTTGGAGCATAGACTTGGATCCCTGTCATTTATTGGGTTGTAAATGAGCACTTCTTTGGCCACCCTTTGATTGACTATGAATGCTACTCCATTTCTTCTGTGGGATTCTTGGCCATCTGGTGGTTGTCTGATGTAAAATGTCCAATTTCATTTTATTTATGTTTACTAATTCCCAGGATATCAATGTTTAATCTTTTCATCTCATGTTTGACTACATCCAGATTGCCTTTGGTTCATAGTTCTAACATTCTAGGTTCTAATGCTGAATTGGTCTTTGCAGCAGCAGACTTTCCTTTTCTCTCCAGACACATCTGCAGCTGGGTGAACTTTTGGCTTTGGCCCAACAACTTCATTAGATCCGGTGCTACTAGTACTTGCCCTCTTCACTTGCTCAGTAATGTCTAACTCGAGGGGCTCATCTTCCAGTGCCATATCATCATGTCTCTGGTTGTGCCTGTCCATAAAGTTATCTTAGCAAAGCTATCTGAATGGGTTGCTCGCTCCTTCTCAGGTGGACCTCAATTTGTCCATCTTGGGTGACCCATTGAAGAACACAAGCCCCTTCAGTACCCCTGAAGTAAATATATAAGGTAAGGGACTGCTCAACAGAGGTTTTGAACCCCACCGAAAGTGTTTTTATGATTCCACAATTAGATATTCAAAACTGTTCAACCACCTTTGGTTGTTGTTTTTCTATATGGTATTTTGAACAACTATAAATGATTATAGGCAAAGTTTGATTAGAAAGCAAAAATGAAACACAACTTTTAGGTTTTGAACTTTTAGAAACCATTATTCTTTGCTGCAGGGTTCCATTTCCTCTTATGACCTTAACCTATTTGCTACTATCTCAGGAAGATATGAATACCAATTAGGTTACTATTAGTCCTGGAGACAGTGCTGCCAGCTGTAACTACCACAGTTTGCCATTGTTTAAGTCTAGCTCTTCAAAATAAAAAATAAAAACTACAGTGGCCCTTTATTCAGTATCTTACAGTATCTAAAAAATAATTATTCTGGAGTATTGTTTCTCTAAACTATGATATTGAAATTGTGAGTATGTTTCCTAAGTGTTATATTCTGATACCTGTTGCAAGTTTTATAGACAATGGTTTTATGCTATTCATTACCTCTGCTTGACATTAAAAGCATAACACTGAACATGCCTTTTTTCAGCCTGCCTTGATTTCTGGCTGAGACACCAGTCCTTTATTTGTTTTTGGCACCAGAACAATGATACCAAAACATAAGATAAACTGTATCTCTGTCTGGATGGGGATATAGAAGAGTGCCAGAGAATGCATAACACTTCACAGTTTAGTCTTACATTGGTTTTGAAGCCTATCCACTAATTAAGTTACAAACTGATGTTATTGTATTTTTTGGATGATTTTTAGCTTAGCTATAGATAGAAATCTTAAAGCCTGCTATGTTATTGGTTGGGTGAATTTTGCATTTTCTTCCCATCTGTGATCTCTGCCACTGATTTTCAATTGAAAATGCACATCAGAGCATTTCTAGATAATCTGGCACCAAGGGGAATACATTTCTAATGCACCCCTGAGTTTCCATGATGATGCACATATATAAACGGGGGATACTTAACAAACCAGTGAGCCATAGGACACATAAACTGTTACATAAACAGATCCACCCGCTCACCTCTGCTGGACTAATTTGTCTGTTCACTTATAATTTGATGTACTGCCTTCAGCAGAAACATACGTAATACGTGTCTGCATGCTTTCCCTTTTTTCCAGCCAGCAATTCTTTGGAGGTTTTGTGGGGAGTTAGCAATTGGTCACTGCACAATGCACCTTTGTAGCTTTATTGGATTGCACACTTTGTGTGAGCCTCAAAAGAGATCTAATGCCAATATAAGAAGATCCATTGTCTCTGGAATTTACATTTCTTTTACATTAATCACTTTGAAAACGTTTTGTTCCTTGTAACACAACACACAAAACGAAATAATGGGTTTATAATGTATTTCCTTGACTACTGCAACATACTCATAATTGGTCTTTACATGTATGACAGAAACCCCACAGGTGCCCATCTAACAAATGTGTTAACCACAAAACCGCACAATGACTGTAAAAATCCCTTTAACAGTCGTCTACACCACAAAATCAATAATATAGTGCTTCCACCACCAAAGCAATTTAAGGAGTAATAATCGATTGATGCTTTTGTTTTTTACAGAACTAAAAAATATACAAAACACTAGTTTTGAATATAAGGGAAAATGTAATCCCCTTTACACTATAAAAGAGCTTTATGGCAACAAAAGGTTCATTGACAGCAGAGAGACAGAACACAATACATTAATATATTTAATATTTTAAAAGAACACAGAATTAAAAAAAAGGAATAAAACAGGAATATGAAAAGAGAATATTATGAAAACAAAATAAGAATACAGAATATCCTATACTTTATACATACTTATCACGCAGACTGTGTGATTCTGCATATGGAGTCTTTGGGGGATCTATGCCTCACAGTCTCCATTTGTTTCATTCACTAGATCCCCCTCAAGCAATTGCACAGAATTCAAACTTTGTCTAACGTTATAAAGCAATTTCTTGAAAGAGCATCTTTCCCTTGTGCCTGGCGAAGTCAGATATCCATAAATTATACCAGAAGGCAGGCTAGTTCCCAGATGCACTGGATCTACAATGTCTATACCCAGTGCACTATAGGAACGCCCAAGACTCTATTTAGAATTATGTAGCAACCAATTACAGAAAAAACAAAAAATCTTTATTATAGAAAAAACAATGTGAACTTAGTGTATGTACAATAATATGTGTGTAATAAAAGATATACTAATAGGTATATCAAGTAGCAGGCTGGTTAGTGGGGGTTAAGGCTATATAAATTGCCCCTTGGTAAAAATGTAGATTCCCCACGTTAAATG
Organism: Discoglossus pictus; assembly: GCA_027410445.1. Taxonomy (NCBI): domain Eukaryota; kingdom Metazoa; phylum Chordata; class Amphibia; order Anura; family Alytidae; genus Discoglossus; species Discoglossus pictus. Next base: position 74,937,099 of record CM050165.1, read on the forward strand.
TGATAATATAAATTGAACCAGCACCTGTCCAATTGAAAAGGCAGATGGCGGCTTACAGTTGCTGATATTACTAGAAAAGGTGGATCTCTATGTTTTCCTAAAGGAAAAAATAACGAGAGCACTCACAATCCCATGAGCTAAAGTAAGATCTTACTGGGTCAACATAGAGATTAAATACACAAGTAGGATTGACTAATAGTTTTGATAGACAGCACAATGCTGTAATCAAAAAAGCTCCACTGTCCCAAAAGTAATAGGCTAACTGCACTGAATAATTAATCTTGTGGGACAAGGTGTACTAAGAAATAAGACATTTCACTATTACCTTTTAGTAGTGAAGGAATAGGTGTTGTACACCCCAATGGGATTTTTTTTCTATGTTGACCCAGTAAGATCTTACTTTAGCTCATGGGATTGTGAGTGCTCTGGTCATTTTTTCATTTAGGAAAACATAGAGATCCACTAATCCTGTCTTCTATTCACCAAGCAGTGCTGTATCTCTACCACCACCTCAATGAGTGCAAAATCTCATGAGCACACAATCCCTATACTCCGTCCTTCTGTGTCAGTATGTATAGCTTTTTAAAGTCTGCAATATGTATCAAGTTTTGATTGCAAAGAGGTACAGAGTACATTGTTGCTTTATATAAAGTTATTAATAATAATTTTCCATGATAATAACTCAAGGCAATCTTTCACCTCTAGAGTGCCAAATATTTTAAATTAACTTGCTGCTCAGACTGAGCTTTCAGGGTCAAGCAAGTAAATTTTTCATGAAGATCATCCCCATGCAGCACATGAGAATAAAGGGTGGGGGTAGAGAAGCGCCAAAGATACTATATGGTGTAGTATGCTAATAACAGTTTATTTAAAATATAAGACAACATAAATTGCACTCACATTTAATACAAAAAATACCCAAGTGGAAAACAGATGTCTTTCATACCCGGATCTTCAATATCGTTCCGTTGTCTTCCTCAATGGAATGCTGTGTTTATAGTAGCACTACCAACGTGGATTCCTTTCGGTATATTAATACAGGGCTTATATTGTGATCCACTTCAGTCTCATGCAGGTAGGGTGTATGATGGAATATGGGACAGGGCTTATTTACCCCCCCCCCCCCCCACCGCACCACACTCAAACCAGCACTAATGAGATATATGGGTCACAAATGAATAGTCCCTGGTATAAATAATAATAAAACCTGCAGCGTATCCACAGAGACAAGGACACAATACAGCTAAAAGTTACAAACCTACTTCAAAGCTAGACGCGTTTCGACTTTACAGTCTTTCTCAATGGCATATACAAATAAGTGACCATCCTCTAACTCTCCCTCTATTTATATGGTGGTACACTATCTCCTTTGGTCCAAAAATGCAGCACATGATGGAGTATAATCATGGATGAGGGGATATCCCCATCCCCTTGAAATAATTGTAATTGTTTTTTTATTTTCAAGTTAATAAAAATGTTTTATTCTGTCTCCCTTCCATAGTTATGTGAAGCTTAAAAATAGCGCTACTATATAGAGGGGCGGTACCCCTGATGAAACTCGGCCCTTCCGAGTAAAGCATATGTTGGGATGCTCATCACACACAGAGATGACATCTCTAGCATATATTGTGTAAGTGAGGCATCTCAGGCGTGTATCGGTAACAAGCTAGCGGTAACGCAACAAATTATAACAAACTATCCCGATCCTAGGGCCATATTAAATTCTAGCACGTAAGGGAGGCGTGCTTGAAATTTGACCATTTATTACGCTATTAAATTAGAATGAGCTGCGAGCTATAAGCGAGAGACGCTATTTCGGAAACCAGTTCTTGGCCGTTGGAGTTGCATGCTCGAAAGCAAACAATAAAGCAAGCACGTAGTTACAGGTACAGATGGAGCCAATGGAAAAAGAGATTGTTAGCGTTATGTCAGTGAAAAAGGGGAGGGTAGATTTCGAAGTTCTACGTGCTTCAATTACAGTTCGCGATCGGACCCCCATTCCAGATATAATACAATATTAATAAAGCTGTGAATATGTTATTCTGTTCATGCGAGTTACAATATATGTCTTAACACATTGATTGCCGGGATCAATATAACACAAAATATAAACATGAATAAAGTATTTTTGGGGGCCGATTTGTGAGTTTGAGAGTGCTGTGCTATTAATTCTAAGACCTAACATCACTTTCCCTTATAATAAATGTACAGTACAGTGTTATTTGCATTACAAGTGCTACGTATTGGACTTTAACCCCCTTGTGGGTGCTCTTGAGCACACGTTGGTCTTTTGGCTCCATTTGCGTGTTACGTGCTATAACAGTGTAAATTTACTGTCCCCTCAAAATAACTCAACACACAACAAGTAATGTCTAAACCTTTGACAACAAAAGTGAGTACACCCCTAAGTGGAAATGTCCAAATTGGGCCCAAAGTGACAATATTTTGTGTGGCCACTATTATTTTCCAGCACTGCCTTATTCCTCATGGGCATGGAGTTCACCGGAGCTTCACAGGTTGCCACTGGAGTCTTCTTCCACTCCTCCATGATGACATCACAGAGCTGGTAGCTGTTAGAGACCTTGCACTCCCCCACTTTCTGTTTGAGGATGCCCCACAGATGCTCAATAGGGTTTAGGTCTGGTGACATGCTTGGCCAGTCCATCACCTTTACATTCAGCTTCTTTAGCAAGGCAGTAGTCATCTTGAAAGTGTGTTTGGGGTCGTTATCATGTTGGAATACTGCCCTGTGGCCCAGTCTCTGAAGGGAGGGGATCATGATCTGCTTAAGTATGTCACAGTTCATGTTGGCATTCATGGTTCCCTTAATGAACTGTAGCTCCCCAGTGCCGACAACACTTCGGGCCCAATTGTACTCACTTTTGTTGCCAATGTTTTAGACATTAATAGCTGTGTGTTGAGTAATTTTGAGGGGACAGCAGGCTGTATACTTACTACTTTACATTGTAGAAGAGAGTTATTTCTTCAGCGTTGTCACATGAAAAGATATAATAAAATATTTACAAAATTTGAGGTGGTGTACTCACTTTTGTGAGATACTGTATATATAAATGAAATCCTCAGTAATAGGTTCCAATATACTATGGTACAGCAAATTATAATTATACTAGCGCCTTGCCCGTCAAAAAATGGCGCTCAATAAAAGAAAGTGTTGAAATGCTGTTTGTCACACAATGTGAGTGTACTGTGTGCCTCAAGTAACTAAATTCCTCAAAAAGCAGAAATCTACATTACATAAAATAAGAAAAACTAAAATCACCAAAAATAAAAAATGTACATTACAGAACAAAAAAAAAAACCTAAGTCACAAAAAATAAAAAAAGGAACATTACAGAAAATAACAAAATACATTACACCCCCCTCACTACAATTTTTTAAAAAAAATTACACACCTGAAAATGAAATACATATAATACAATACAACACAATTAAATAAAATACAATACAACACAATTCAATAAAATACAATACAACACAATTCAATTAAATACAATACACCACTATCTAATATACATGCCACTATGTACTATACATGCCACTATCTAATATAGATGCCACTATCTAATATACATGCCACTATCTAATATACATGCCACTATATAATGTAATATACATCCCACTATCTAATATACAATACTATCTAATAATACATCCCCCTATTTATCTATGTAATATACAATACATGCTATCTATATATATATATATATATATATATATATATATATATATATATATATATATATAGCTACCCTAATTGTAAGCTACAATAAAATAATTAAGACCACTTACCTTTGAGATGTTTCTTCAGATCAGCAACCTACGGTAAAAAAGATTAAAAAAAATAATACAACACGTTTACATGAAATAACTAAACATTTTAAACATTCTAAATATTCTAAATATTATACTCACCTTTCCAGCATGTCCCGTTCCAGCATGTCACGTCCCAGTATGTCACGTCCTCCATGTTCCGTCCTCCATCTTTGCGTCTTGTCCGGCGCTACTCCTGTAAAAAAAAACATTACATTAGTAAACATAAGCCAAAGTTAAATAAACACAATCTACATTATACTTACCTTTCCTGGCCTCCTCGTCTATGGCCTCCTCGTCTTCTCCGGAAGCATCCGCGCATGAAGAAAAAAAAAAAAAAAAGTGACACACATCCGCCCTGGCGGATGTCTCCAACGCTAATGACCTTCCTATGGAGTGTCCCAGAATAAAATTGGCAATGGCGGCTTCTGATTGGCTGAAAAGGCTGTCTATCAAATTCAGCCAATGAGAAGACCCCATTTGTGAACCAATGAAAAAAGTATACACCCGAAAATACATCAGTGATTGGATAACACACCTGTCAATTTTTATTTGAACCAATCCTAAGGCTTTATTGCCATCAGCCAATCACAATAAAATATACCCCCACGTACTGATTGGTGAAGACATCTGCGCCTTCCTATTGGCTGTAATATTGATTGATATTAACAGTAGCCAATGAGATTGCACAAATCCTTCACCAATCAGTACGTGAGGGTGTATTCCATTGTGATTGGCTATTGTCAGTGCAACCAATCAGAATGCGCAGAGGCTCCAACCAATCACCCTGTGGGGGTGTATTCCATTGTGATTGGCTGAAGGCATCTGCGCCTTGTGATTGGTTTAAATAAAGATTGACAGGTGCATTATCCAATCAGAGTTGGATTTTAAGGTGTATCCGTTTGTGATTGGTTCACACATTGACGCCTTCTGATTGGGTGAATTTGATAGACAGCGTTTTCAACCAATCAGAAGGCATCTCTGGGTTGTTTTTATTTTGATGTATGTGTATTAATGTTGTGTTTTTTTAACAGGTGCCGCGCCGGAGAAGGATTCAAAGAATAAGGACGGGACATGCCGGAAAGATGAGTAGAATATTTAGAATGTATATAATGTATAGAATGTTTATTTTAGAACTGTAAACGTGTTGCATTATTTTTTTTTTTTTTTCATAGGTGGCTGATCCCAATGGACATCTGCAAAGGTAAGTGGTCTTAATTATTATATTTTAGCTTAGACTTAGATTAGTTAATATATAGATAACATTTATTGTATGTTAGCTAGGGGTATGCGTTTTATATAGATAGCATAGGATGTATTGTAGATAGATTGTGGTATTTATTTAGATAGATTGGGGATTTATTACTATATAGATAGCATGTATATTAGATTATGCTATTTATTTAGATAGATTGTGTGATGTATATTAGATAGGGGTGTATTGTATTGTAATTGTATGTATTTGTATTGTATGTATTTGTATTATATGTACCGTATATACTCGAGTATAAGCCGACCCGAGTATAATCCGAGGCACCTATTTTACCACAAAATACTGGGTAAAATGAGTGACTCGAGTATAAGCCGTGGGTGGGAAATGTGCTGCCCCCTGTGTCCCCCCTCTCTCTCCCGTGTCTCTTCTCCCCTCTCCATTCCCTGAGTCTCTTCCCCCCTCCCTTATCACCCTCCTCTACCCCCCTCCTCATTCTCAACCTCCCTCCTCAACCCCACTCCTCATCCTCAACCTCCCTCCTCATCCTTAACATTCCCCCTCATCCTCAACCCCCTCATCCTCAACCCCCCATCCTCAACCCCCTCATCCTCAACCCCCCCATCCTCAACCCCCCCATCCTCAACTCCCCTCCTCATCCTCAACCCCCTCCTCATCCTCAACCTCCCTCCTCATCCTCAACCTCCCTCCTCATCCTCAACCTCCCTCCTCATCCTCAACCCTCTACTCAACCTCCCTCCTCATCTTTAACCTACCTCCTCATCCTTAACCCCCTTCTCATCCTCCCTCCTCAACCCCCCCTCACTCCTCAACCCCCCATCCTCATCCTCCCCCTCAACCCCCCATCCTCATCCTCAACCCCCCCATCCTCATCCTTTCCCCCTCAACCTCAACTCCCCTCCTCAACCTCAACCTCCCTCCTCCTCCTCAACCCCCTCCTCACCCCCCCTCCTCATCAACCCCTCCTCAACCCCCATCCTCAACCCCCCATCGTCATCCTCCTCCTCACCCCTCCTCAACCTCAACCCCCCTTCTCAACCTCCCTCCTCCTCATCAACCTCCTCCTCACACCCCCTCAACCTCAACCCCCCTCCTCAACCTCAACCTCCCTCCTCCTCATCAACCCCCTCCTCAACCCCCCATCCTCAACCCCCATCCTCAACCCCCCATTCTCATCCTCAACCCCCCCTCCTCATCCCCCTCCTCACCCCCCCTCAACCTCAACCCCCCTCCTCAACCTCAACCTCCCTCCTCCTAATCAACCCCCTCCTCACCCCCCCTCAACCTCAACCCCCCTCCTCAACCTCCCTCCTCCTCATCGACCCCCTCCACAACCCCCCATCCTCAACCCCCCATCCTCATGCTCAACCCCTTATCCTCATCCCCCTCCTCACCCCCCAACCTCATCCCCCCTCATCAACCTCACTCCTCCTCATCAACCCCTCCTAACCCCCCCTCAACCTCAACCCCCCTCCTCCTCATCAACCCTCTCCTCAACCCCCTCCTCACTGTCTCCCCTCTAAATACCTCCCCCTCACTTACTGCTTCTTCTCTGGCCTCTGTTCCGTCTTGACCCCGGCGCGCATGTGACGTCACATGCGCGCCGCGTCATTTGCATATACCGGGTGCTGAACAATCAGCATGTGAGTAACGCCGGCGCAGAACGCCTCTTGCAGGGGTCACTCAGATCTGATAATTAATATAGTGGATAGTGTATAAATGTAGAGAATATCATAATCATATGTAATAGAACAACCATTCAGTTCAATAGTATGCTTTTAAACTTAATTATAAGTGTACATTCACTACACCAGATACATAAATGACAGATCTTATAAACTTAAAGATTATTATAGAATATCAACATAGTTCACACCTATTTTTATCCACTTTGCAAAATGAATAACCATATGTAAAATATATCTTATTTTCAGGAAACACCTTTTTCTGACATACATCCTTTCAAATCCATAACTAAAAATCATACATTAACCATCACATGATATCACACAGTGTTCAAAGTAAATGGATATACCGTATATACTCGAGTATAAGCCAACCCGAGTACAGCCGAGGCACCTATTTTACCACAAAATACTGGGTAAAATGAGTGACTCGAGTATAAGCCGAGGGTAGGAAATGTGCTGCCCCCTGTGTCCCTTTTGTGCCTTCTGTGTGTCCCTCTCTCTCCCGTGTCTCTTCTCCCCTCTCCCTTCCCTGTGTCTCTTCCCCCTCTCCCTTCCCTGTGTCACTTCCTCCCCTCACCCTTCCCTGTGTTTCTCCCCCCCTCATTATCAAACTCCCTCCTCAACCCCACTCCTCATCCTCAACCTCCCTCCTCATCATCCCTCCTCATGCTCAACCCCCTCCTCCTCAACCCCCCATCCTCAACCCCCTCATCCTCATCCTCAACCCCCTCCTCAACCTCTCTCCTCAGCCTCAACCTCCCTCCTCATCCTCAACCCCCGCCTCAACCTCCATCCTCATCCTCAACATCCCTCCTCATCCTCAACCCGCTCCTCAACCTCGCTCCTCAACCCCCCATCCTCAACCCCCCCATCCTCAACCTCCCTCCTCAACCTCAACCCCCCCATCCTCAACCGCCCTTCTCATCCTCCCTCCTCATCCTCAACCTCCCTCCTCAACCTCCCTCCTCAACCTCCCTCCTCAACCCCCCTCCTCAACCCCCTCCTCATCCTCAACCTCCCTCCTCATCCTCAGCCCCCCTCCTCATCCTCAACCTCCCTCCTCAACCTCCCTCCTCAACCCCCCTCCTCAACCCCCCTCCTCATCCTCAACCTCCCTCCTCATCCTCAACCCCCTCCTCAACCTCCCTCCTCAAACTCAACCCCCCCACCCTCAACCCCCTCCTCCTCATCCTCAACCCCATCCTCAGCCTCCCTCCTCAACCCCCCTCCTCATCCTGAAGCCCCTCCTCATCCTCAACCTCCCTCCTCATCCTCAACCCCCTCCTCAACCTCCCTCCTCAACCTCAAGCCCCCCATCCTCAACCCCACCATCCTAAACCCCCCCATCATCAACCCCCCATCCTCAACCCCCTCCTCAAACTCAATCCCACTCCTCATCCTCCCTCCTCATCCTCAACCTCCCTCCTCAACCCCACTTCCTCAACACCCCTGCTCAATCTCCCTCTTTAACCCCCCTCCTCAACACCCCTCCTCATCCTCCGCCCCCTCCTCATCCTCAGCCCCCCTCTTCATCCTCAACCCCCTCCTCAACCTCCCTTCTCAACCTCAATCCCCCCATCCTCAACCCCCTCCTCAACCTCCCTCCTCAACCTCAACCCCCCATCCTCAACCCCCGCCCTCTATCTAACCCCCCCCATACTACCCCTCTAAATGCCCCCCCCCCTCTCCCCTCACTTACCTGCTCCGGCCTCCGCTCCTTCCGGGTCTTGATGTGGGTGGTAGTATGAGTGGGGCAGGGTTAGGATGAGGAGGGGGAGGGAAAGAGACAACGGGGGGGTTGATAGACACGGGGGGGCAGAGAACACAAGGGGGGTAGAGAGACACAAGGGGGGTTAGAGAGACACGGGTGGGTAGAGAGACACGGGGGTAGAGAGACACAAGTGGGGGGTTAGAGAGACACGGGGGGGAGAGTGACTCGAGAAGCCAAGGGGGCCCTTTTTAGCCTTAAAAAAGGGCTGAAAAACTCGAGTATATACGGTTATTAGTTGTTATTAAAATGATCTGTATATGATATCTAAAATTCCAAGAGTTCTTTTCTATTTCACACTTAGGGCCTCATTCTATTAGCGGCCGCAGCCGTTGCGGGGCCGCAAGGACCGGCCGCAAGCTTTCCGGCTATTCTATTCCCCTCCGGCCGGGGATTCCGGCAGGCTTGCGGCCGGTGCCTTGCTATCTCTTGCGGCCGATCGCGCCGAAGGAAAGCCTTTGATCTAAAACGGCCGCAAGGAAATCGACCGTAAGAAAAGCCTGGTTGCTATTCTATTGCTCCGGGAACCCTGTCTGCAAGGCTAAAAACGAGCCGCAGCTTACTTGCAGCAAACAGGTCCCGCTAGCACCAATTAAGCACATAAAATAGCTCAAATAAAGCCATCCTGCACTTTGCGGAGTCTATAAAGTGATATTCGGTGTTAGCAAAAATAGCACATAATTACCCTATACTCAAATCCGTAAAATAATTTTTTTTTAATATACGTAAAATATACATGTAAAAAGTCCAGAGTGCTTGGAGCACCTCAGACACGCCCACGCCGCAGCCGGAAAATAAACAGTTAATTTGAACTCGGGTTTGGGCTGATGTGCAAGCTTGAGAGGGGGTTACTTTTAATCCTCATGTCCCCCAATATGATCCCTAGCATTTACAGAGCTGTACAGTGCAGGCTTGAATTTATTTTTGCGTTTTTAGATTTCAGAGCTTACGGCCGGTTTCAAGATATGCGGCCGGCCGTAAGGGGAGATCCTTGCGGGGCCGTATAATAGAATCGCGAGTTAACTGAACCCCCGCAAGGAATCGCAGCCTTACGGCCGATTTATGGGTCCATATGGCCCATAAAATAGTAATTGCATAGTATTTGTGCCATGGCAGAAACATGCAGTTTTATTTAACCAGGTTTTTGAAACATTATAGACATGCATATGTAATTGCTACAGAATTTATACTGTACACTTCATGCAGTCTTATTCATAGGACATGAAAGCATTGAAATCACTGTTGATTGTGAGAGCATATCTGTGTGTTTTTTGGCATGATATAAATTCCTACTAGTAACAAAAAAAAGAAAAAAAAAGCCTACACTTTCTCATATGCACACCAACTACTAAACGTCTCACACAGTTTATTGCGAATATATGCATGTATATTAAAACTTAACCTTTATCGTGTTATATTAAACATATCATAAAAAAATATCAAACATAATAAAAAAAGATAAAAGCCTCACTAATGGAACTAAACCCACATTTATGCTAATGGGAGGAATTTTCAAAAGAGGTACTTTATTCTTCACTAGTAATCCAAATGAAGAGTGACTATAAACTCTTGTTCCAATGGTCTAAAAGTCAGAAACACAACATGTTGACAGACCAAATCAGAGTTAAAGAATAATCCATGTTTAATAATAATATTTCATGTTATCTTTTTCATAGACATAACTAGGTAAGCAACTAATTAATAACATTTAATTTATTTTGCAGGAACTTCAAGTGTCAGGATAAAAATGGTTTAGGTCTTGTAAAAACCTTAACTAAACAGAATGGCATTGGATTCTCCATAATACAAACTATAAGGTAATCTTTCGAGATAGTGGGAATGTAATTTCTTGAATGTGTGAAATAAAAAACAAACAATATATTTCGTAGTAGTGGATGCCAAAAAATCATGTTAATTTACTTATCAAGTAAAAGACAAATACATGCACACCTTTATGAATGAGATAGATCATATCAGTAGGAAGTAGTAGACCAATAAATGAGCTGAACATCAGACTCATTATTCACTAAAAAAGTTTTTTTCTTAGGTTTCCAGGTGTTACTTACTAAGAGCCCTATGCTAATCCCTGTGAAATCAAAAACGAGTGCTGTAGCAGCACACTAAATCCTAACTATGTTAATCCCCATCCCATAAAACATTGGGAAAGAACTCCTACAAGTGAAATTGCAAAAATATTCCATTGACAATAAATTAAAAGTTACTCCATTTGACTTTAACACCCAAACCCTACGCCAATAAGATTTTACAGATCACTCTCAAATAAGAGCACTGCCATAGCTGCAAAAAGCAGAAGAAAGATTTATGGGTACCAAAACTACTCACAAGTGGTTTTCAAACCCTTGCTGAGTACCCCAGAAGCATTTAAATTGACACTATAGCAAAGAAATCACTATAAAATAACAAAATGTCAACATTATCTGACACTTAACAATTGAATATCAACATATGTGTAATTAAAAAATATGATATCTTAGTATTAAGCGTGTTTATGATCCAAAATCTGGGGTAACACACAACCCAATACTCAAGGGGTTAATACACATCATGAAACCATGTTGCCTAGGAACAAACACCTTAATGCATTGTCTATCACATATTATAATTGTCTAACTCCGATTCGTCGTCACGCTGCGTTGCATAGTGCGTACGACTTAACGAGCCTCGCGCAGCTAGGTGAGCCGTTACACCGTACCACTTTGACGATCGTATGACTTTGCCATCGCTTGGCGAGCCGTTCAATCGTACCACTTTGGCAATGAGCGCCGCAGGCGAGCCTCAGGTAGCGAGGCGAGCCGTTACTTCGTACCACTTTGGCAATGAGCGCGTTACATTGTAGCACTTTGGCAATGAGCGCCGCAGGTGCTCATTGCAGGCGAGCCTCGCGTAGCGAGGCGAGACGTTAAACCGTAGCACTTAGAAAAAAAATATGAGGTGAAAAAAATTACGAGATAAGCGTCGGAACAAAAACAGTAAAAAAAACACTAAATACACCATAAAAAATAAAACAAAGGTCACTTACAGCATGGGGAACCAGGCAGGACATCTGGAAGTGAGTTGGAACTGCAATTTAGATCGATTTAGCCGAGTTACAAAGATCGAAAATTGGCTAAGCGAGAAAAAAATGGCCGCCGAAAATAATGAAAACGAGGCTATACTACTACGAACTGCGTAAAACACAGCCACAGACGTATGTGTTTGAAAAACAACGAGATAAAGGATGCGGATTAACCGCGTAATGAGTAAAAATAAAGTAGCGAGTACATTTTCCGAAACGATATTACAGATTTACGCATTAACACAGATTTCCCGCCTTTGGCTCGCGCCACATAGGATTTCCCGCCGAAAACAACGCATTTGGCTCGCGCAACTGCGGATTTCCCGCCTAAAACTATGAATTTGTCTCGCGCACAAACCCTATATATAGGGCACATTTCACACATGACTCACACTTTCTCCTCAGGTGATGACAGTCTGACTGGATGTTTTTTGATGCCGGGAAATCGCAAGAGATTGTTAGCTCTTCAGTATACTGCTTCAGCATTATTACATTAAAAAAGGTAAATATATTATTTATAATTATTAAATAATAAATTGGTACTTAATTAATAAATAATAGATAAGAAATTTAATTAATTGAAAATGTATATTGTGCTTATTATTTATAATTATTAATTAATAAATTGTAACTTACTTAATAAATAATAGATAAGAAATGTAATTAATAGAAAATTAATATTGTGCTTATTATTTATAATTATTAATTAATAAATTGGTACTTAATTAATAAATAGTAAATTAGAAATTTAAGTAATATAAAAATAATATTGTGCTTACCTATGTGAAACAATTGTTAATAACATTCATAATGTACATTAATTAATTAATTAATTAATTATGAATATCAAAATTAAGAATGTCAATAAAAAAAAACATATTTATTAATTAATTATTAATGTACATTAATTTAACAATTATTTTGTTATATGTCGTGAATACCTGTGTGAAACTATAGTTAATAACATTCATAATGTACATTAATTAATTAGGAACACATTGATTCATTAATTATTAATGTACATTAATTTAAGAACTATTTTGGGATATGTCGTGATTACCTGTGGGTAAGAATTGTAAATAACATTCCTAATGTATCATTACTAATCATTAATATTAAAAAAGGTTAACGTTTAAGAATGTGCATAAAAAATGGAACACGTTGATTAATTAATTATTAATGTATGTACATTATTTAAATAATTCAGTTCTTATATATTTTGTATACCACTCTAAAAAAAAAAAAAAGGGAACATGGTTATGTGTTGATGTTATATTTAGTCAGACATTAATTTAATATTAATACACATTCATTGATTCTTATTTAAAGACTAACAGTAATATTGAGTGTATGTTTATAATCTATGCTTTCATATGTGTGTTCATGTTGATTTATTGATATATTTATTTCATGTTTTTAATCTATGCAAAAATAGGTATGTTAAGACTCATTGATTAATACAGATGAAGTAACATATTATACATTAATTTTACTATTTTGTATAATTGCAGTGAATTCTTCGTGAATGACCAGAGATAGTGACGATTTCACAAATTGAACATCATAAGGATAATTTGGACAGGTATAGTATTATAATTATATTACTATGGCAAAATATTAAAAAAGATGATGTTTTTAATGTAGACAAATATAAGTCTGTTGATGTTCATTTAATGATATTGATGAAGCAAAAGTTTAAAAATATTATCTATTTGATTTTACAGTTTATTCGGATCTGCAAGGGAATAAACAGACAGTGTGACGTTTGCAGCCTTTGAACAACATCAACATCATCTTCACAGGTATAAAATGTTATTTTGTAGTGACGCATAGAAAAAGGCTATGTATTATATATTTGGTGAAAATTTACATTGATTGAAAATGGATAGTACTTATTGAGTCATTAATTTATGATATTTAGTTAAAACTTTAAAAAAGTTGAAAAGACAATACTAAGTAATAATAATATTTAAAGAAAAGAAGAAGCTTACAACACTTGCAAAAAAATAAAAGGATGGTATGCTGTGAATTCAATCAAGAAGGAATGTCATTGAAAGATTAGTAATATAAAGATGGATATGTGCAGCTATTTCCGATTTCATATATGTGAATAAAATACTTTGAAAAATGGTTTCATTTCTTTCAGACTAAAGTGCAACAATTGAAAATGTTTTATTAGTTTATTCATCTACTTTAATCTAAAAGTACAAATCGGAAATAAAATGTATATAAAACAAAGAACAAACAATAATTACATCTCTATTTAAAATTACAGATTAAAATGGCGGACAATGTAGAAGACAAAATTGAACGCAAAAGAAGATTGGCAAGGGAAAGGAAGCAAAGGTGGAGAGATGCTCAGACACCGGAAACTTCACAACGCTTGCGAGAAGAAGATCGACAGAGACTTTTAAATAAAAGAAAGATGAGTAAGAAAGCCGCAAGTGAGTGTGTTGGGGCTTCCAAGAAACGTAAAAGTAAACAAAAACATCTCTGTGAACCATTGTCCAATGACTCTATTTTGCAGAATGACTTAAATGTAGAAACACAAGAAAAAAATGTACATATAGAAAGTGGGTCTGATATTTATGTTGAAGAAATGCATGATAATGTGTTTACTACTGCAGTACAAGTAGATACTCATTATTGTGGGTTACTTAATGTGGTTTGTCAGTTTTGTGGGGCCTATCATTTTATAAAGGAAAGACCTACTGACGGAAATTTCATTAGTTGCTGTCAGAAAGGAAAGGTGAAACTTCCAGTAAGACACCCATTTCCATATTATTTAGAATGCATTATGAGTGATCCAACATTTCCAAATTATAATAATTTCAAACAAAACATAAGGTCTTATAACAGTGCATTTTCATTCGCTTCAATGGGTGCAACCATAGCAGAAAATGTACCAGGACATGGTCCTTACTGTTTCAGAGTTCAAGGTCAAATATACCACCGAACTTCCCATTTACACCCACAAGAAGGACAGCAAATTTGCACAGTTATATGTCTTAGATACGATGGAAGCTGTGGAACAAAGAATGACACTTCCAGAAAATAGACAGTGTTTGCTCATAGTCTTTGAACAGCTTGAAAAAATTATGGAAAAAAAAACATATAGTCAAGCATACAAACAATTAGCACAGCTTGAAAAAGAACAACAGGAACATGCTCAAAGACATCAATTGCCTACACCAAGAGTCAATATGGTGTTAAAAAGAGATCGCAACACTGATCAAAGAAGATATAATTTACCTACTGTAAACAAGGTTGCCATGGTGTTTAAAAATGAAGATGGTGAACCACCTTTTCAGCGGGATATTATAATATATCCACGCAATGAAGAACAACCATTTATCAACATCAATATATTAAGCTGTAATTTAGATCCAATGACATATCCCATTTTCTTTCCAAATGGGGAACCAGGATGGGAACCAAAATTACAATTGGAAAGTTATCCCAATACTAAACTTCGTATTAGATCTAATATTTCCATGCTGGAATATAAAGTGGCACAAACTGCTATCCGTGATTGTTTTAATCCAATTTTACATGGAGGAAAACTCACTCAACAATGGATTATTGATTCATATTTACAAGTTGAAGCCAATAATCTAAATTTTATTAAATATCAACAAAATAAATTACGAGTAGAACAGTATTGTGGATTAATGGATTATGTGGCAGATTTAGCTTCCAACAGAGACATTCCAGCTGGAAGAGCAATTATTTTGCCATCCTCTTTCCAAGGATCTCCTCGCAATATGCGAGAAAGGTATAATGATGCCATGGCTATTGTTACAAAATTTGGAAAACCAGATTTATTTATTACATTCACGTGTAATCCACAATGGCCAGAGATCAAGGAAAATTTGAATCTGGGACAAACTACTTCTGACAGACCAGATTTTGTGGCAAGAGTATTTAAAATCAAACTCAATTCATTAAATTATGATATCACTAAAGCACACTTATTTGGACAATGTGTGGCTTTTGTTTACACCATTGAATTTCAAAAAAGGGGATTGCCACATGCTCACATACTTTTAATACTGCAGGAAAAAGACAAGTTGAACACTGCAGAGAGAGTGGATTCAGTAATTTGTGCACAATTGCCAGACCAAGAAAAATATAAAAAACTTTGGGAGATTGTTACACATAGAATGATTCATGGCCCATGTGGAGAAATGAATCCGAATTCACCATGTATGGAAAATAAAAAATGTACTAAAGAATTTCCAAAACAATTTCAACTGGAAACTTATGCAAATTGTGATGGATACCCTTTGTATAAAAGAACACAAGGACAAACAGCTATTATCTGTGGCCAAAAGGTTGATAATAGATTTGTCGTTCCATACAATCCACATTTGCTCATTAAGTACAATGCACACATCAATGTGGAAGCTTGCACTTCAATTAAATCAATTAAGTATGTGTATAAATATATATACAAAGGATATGATGCAGCTACTGTTGTTGTACAAGGTGTTGGAAATGAAAACAAAAATCCAATTTTACATGATGAACTATCAAATTATTTAGATGCTCGGTATGTGAGTGCTCCTGAAGCAATGTGGCGCCTTTTGAAATTTGAGATGCATGATCGGTCACATGCTATCTATCGTTTAGCTGTACATTTGCCTCAAAGTCAGTTGGTTTGCTTTACTCATGGAAATGAAAGATCTTCATTATATAGTGAAGACAGAGATACTACGCTTACTGCGTGGTTTAAATTAAACTGTCAGGATACGGAGGCCAGACAATTTTTATACAGAGATACCATATCACTATGTATTTGTAAATGGTCTATGGCGACAATGAAGGAGAGATACTCATAAAATCATACCACGCATTTATACCATCAGTCCAAGGGATATTGAACGTTTCAGCTTAAGATAACTTCTGCTACATGTTCCCGGTGCACAGAGTTTTGAGCATTTACGTACAGTGAATGACATAGTTTATGATACATTCCTATTAGCTGCAAGACATCAAAATTTCATAGCTGATGATACAGAATGGGAGAGGTGTCTGGAAGAAGCAGCACTATGTCAAATGCCTAAGCAAATGAGACAACAATTTGCATTCATTTGTATATTTTGCAATGTACCTGATGCTTTCACTTTGTGGGAAACATTTAAATTAAATGTCAGAAGATTTCTTGAAACGTTACAGAGAACCAATAGCTCTGTTAAAAACATTGATGGAAATCCAAGAAATATTGTTGGCTCATGGATTAAATTGTGCAAGTTTTAATTTACCTGATCCAGGACTTATAGATGACATCAATTTTGATGATTATGACACTGAGCTTCAAAAACAAAAAACCCAAGAAAAACTGGCAACTTTAAATACTTTACAGTTAGAAGCATTTCATGCCATCACAAATGCTACAGATGATGAAATGGTCAAAGAACGGTATTTCTATCTAGACGGACCAGGTGGATCAGGAAAAACGTATCTGTACAATTGTTTGATGAGTTATATTCGATCACAGGGTCAGCTAGCTATGCCATTTGCAACAACTGGAATTGCTGCACTTTTGTTAGATGGTGGGAGAACTGTGCATAGTGGATTTAAGCTGCCAGTTCCCATTTTAGAAACATCAGTGTCAGATATTCGACTCAATTCCATACAAGCAAAAAAATTCAAACTAACTAAACTAATTATCATAGATGAGGCAACAATGATGTCATGTCATGCACTGCAATGTATTGACAGATTCTTAAAAGAAGTAATGGATAATAAGTTGCCATTTGGTGGAAAGATGATGCTGTTAGGAGGCGATTTTAGGCAAACATTACCTGTTGTGCCACACGGAAATAAAACAGAGATCATTGAAACATGTATCAAGACCAGTAAACTGTGGCAAATATTTAAACATCTCAAATTAGAATTAAATATGAGATCTGAAGGCCAAAATGAATTCAATGACTGGCTCATTAAGATCGGAGATGGAAAACATCCAGAAATACAGCATTTACCAAATGATACCATTGAAATTCCATCAGAAATGGTTTGCAATGAATCACTCATATCAGCCATATTTCTAAACACTCTTAATAATGAGGATTACACAGACATTGCAAACAAAGTAATATTAACATCAAAAAATATCGATGCCTTGAATGTAAATAACGAAATTTTAAAATACATCAATGCACCACAAAATAATTATTACAGTGCAGATTCTATTCTGTCAGATGATAAAGACAGTGAATCGAATTTTAGTATCGAATTTATTAATTCGTTAACACCATCTGGAATGCCACCACATATTTTACAATTGAAAAAAGGCACAATTGTTATGTTATTGCGAAATATGAATCCAAAAAAATGACTTTGTAATGGAACCCGATTAATTGTGCATGAGTTAAAAGATCATTTTATACATGCAGAAATTATAACTGGTACCCATAAAGGTGAACGAGTTTTTATACCAAGAATTGATTTAGCTCCAAGTGAGAGTGGTTTGCCCTTTGTCCTTCAACGGAGACAATTTCCAGTTATAATGGCATTTGCTATGACCATCAATAAATCCCAAGGACAAACTTTTAAGTCAGTTGGGATTTTTTTAAAGGAACCAGTTTTTTGCACATGGACAACTCTATGTGGCTTTTTCAAGTTGCACTAATCCAAAATAAATTAAAGTGCATGTTGAAGAAAACGAAACTCAGGGTCATTTATTGGACAATGGATGTGTTTACACCAAAAACATTGTCTACTATGAGGTGTTGGAAAGATAGAGGACAATGGTTTCATTTTAATGCCAACATTTTATGGGACTCAATATGATTGCACAAAAAAAACATTTCAAATAAAACATCCAAAGAATAAACAGTAAAATATCCTTAAACAGATTAGAATGGGTTCAAAGTTTTATAGTTACATGATTGGCCCCACAAAACAATTAACTGATTTTTTCAAGTTTATAACAGTTGAATGTTATTGTTTGATGTTAAAATTTCAGATGTTAAATATGTGTTTTTGGAATTTTGAAAAAAGTTTGGTCAATATATATGTGGTATAGTCAAATATGTATTGTTAGTATAAAGTTTAACTATTTTAATAATAATTGGAAATGTATTATTTAAAGACAAAGTATTGATTCAGGGAGAAATCCGATCGCCAGTTAATGGGGTAAGGAAGGAATTAATTTTTTTTCCCTCTTTGATACAATTGGACAAGTTTCAATAGAGGGTTTTTATTGTTTGCCTTCCTCTGGATTCAATGCTAATTTAGTTTAACAAGAGTTTAACAAATATGTTACAAATGATAAAAAGCATGTTATTGTTAAAACAATTTACTTACTCTAAGTTAATATAGTCCGCAGTTACTCAGTGATAAATATGTATTGAAAAGTTTTAGTATTGTTAACAAAATGTTGAACGAATGTTTCATATACAAGTTTCATGTTACAAAGTTTCATGTTTGTGAAATATAAGTTGAAATTTAAAAAAATAAAAAGTTAAAATAAATAATGTGTTTTTATTTTTAGAAAAAAAAAAAGGGAACAAATGTAGGTGACTCATTTTGTGTTGCAAACAAATTTCACAACATTTAATTTTTATTGACCGTCATTTTTTGACGGGCAAGTCGCTAGTAAATATATAATATTTGAACACAAAATAACCACATCTTTATTGATTGAAGAGATAAATACAATTGTCACATCTTTAGAATATTAAAATTGATTAATACATTTAAAAAATCTTTCTTTATATATATATATCTAATGTTTCTTTGTTTAGCAGTTACGGCCCTTGTTACTGTACTTCCCACTCATTATAATATTCATGACGTTCCCATTTCCTATTGGCTCCTGGAGCCGAGACACATCCACAAAGCTTGGTTTAGCTGCTGCCTGAACAGAAATCTTTTGATTCTAAAGCAGGATTTACGGCTGTGGGCTGAGTGCTCTAATCTAGGGGAGTAAAAGATTTACATTAGTGTAAAATTTAGAGAGAAAAAGCTCCCGCTGCCGATTATCGGCAGTGCCCGAACTCTGAGCACCTGATTTAAATAAGGCTTTTAAGATGATGGAATAACACAGATTCTTCAGAAATTAAGTTTATATTTTAGATAATTTTACCTAATGTTAAATGGCTCCTAAAAGCCTCATTATCTACATACCATGTATAATTGAAGTATGCTGACAGTATGCTGATATATAGCACTATAGCTTTGTGAACAACTAAAATAAAACTGAAGACACTAATTATATATGCAGCAAAAATATGTTATATAAAAAATACCAATACTCAAGAGCCTTACTTTGAAGGTAATCTACAGGATTGTAAAGATTGATTGACAAAAAAAGGTACTGAAATGCTCATAAATCCCATGATGCCAACTGCAAGCTAATAAATGTCTTCAAAAGATAATACATTTAAAATGAAAAGTTATAATCCTTATTCATGTTGCAAGTGTTAAGCATAAAGATCCTTATTCTTTCAGATTTCAAAAGAACCTCTTCTTTATCACCGCTGGGTATGTTTCAGTCCTGTTTTATGCAGAACAAAACATAGCTAGTCTTATTAATTAATAATTTACACAGATATCGTTTTAAAAAATACAGATTTATATAAACAAAGTGTTAAAATGTAATCTTGTAATTAGCATTGTATTGAAAATATAGTTAGATTAATGCTCCTCCTTCTAATTTGTACATAAGTTTGGGAAAAGTAATTAGTGGTAAATAAATATTTGTCTCAATCCTCCACAATACTATTACTATTTCAATGTAATTGTAACTGAGATGCTAAAATTAACGATTCCTTTCTACAGGTGGCACTTCAACAATTTTAATCTTGCAACGTTCTCCATCACATATATTCCGTATATACCCGAGTATAAGCCAAGTTTTTCAGCCCTTTTTTTAAGGCTGAAAAGGGCCCCCTCGGCTTATACTTGAATCACCATCCCTGTGTCTCTCTTTCCCCCTTGTGGCTCTTTCCCTCCCCCTCCCTTATCATCCTCAACCCCCGTCCTTATCCTAAACTCCCCTCTTCATCTTAAATCCCCCTCCTCATCCTAAACTCGACTCCTCACTTTACCCCCCTAATTACCTCCCCCTCTCCCTTTCCCCTCACTTACCTTCCATCTGCAGCTGCTGGTCCGCTCCTCCTCGCTCCTTCCGTCTGCGTGGGGACCTGGCATATGCTAATGACGTGACGTCACATGCATGTCACGTCATTAGCACTGGCAGGGTCAAGAAGCAGCCAAAAGGAGTGCGGAGGAGAGGAGCAGCACCTGCAGATGGAAGGTAAGTAAGGGGAAAGGGAGAGGGGGAGATAATTAGAGGGGTAAAGTGAGGAGGGGGGTTTAGGGTGAGGAGGGGGTTTTGAGGATGAGGATGGGGGGTTGAGGATGAAGATGGGGGGATGAGGTTGAGGAGGGGGGTTGAGGAAGGGGGGTTGAGGATGGGGGGTTGAGGATGAGGATGGGGGGGTGAGGAGGGGGGTTGAGGATGAGGATGGGGGGTTGAGGATGGAGGGGTTGAGGAGGGGGGTTGAGGAGAGGGGTTGAGGAGGGAGGTTGAGGAGGGGGGTTGAGGAGGGGGGTTGTTGAGGGAGGTTGAGAAGGATGATAAGGGAGGAGGAGGGAAAGAGACACAGGGAAGGGGGAGGGGAGGCAAAGAGACACAGGGAAGGGAATGGGAGGCAAAGAGACACAGGGAAGGGAGAAGGGGGAAGGGACACAGGGAAGGGAGAGGGGGAAGAGACACAGGGAAGGAAGAGGGGGGAAGAGACAAAGGGGAGGGAAAGGAGGGGAAGAAACACAGGGGAGGGAGAGGGGGAAGAGACACAGGGGAGGGAGAGGGGGGACACAAGAAAGGGGCACAGAGGGCACACAAGAGGGGAACACAGAGGGCACAAGAGGGACACAGGGGGCAGCACATTTCCCACCCTCGGCGTATACTCTGGTCACTACGTTTTCCCAGTATATTGTGGTAAAATAGGTGCCTCGGCTTATACTCGGGTCGGGTTATACTCGAGTATATATGGTAGTTCTCACCAGCATGACCAAAATCTGTTGGTAACGCAACGAGGGCCACGGTTGCAGCCAGGCAAGGAGCGCCAAAGGCGCTCACTGTGCTGGTGGAGATGAGCGACATAGGCGCTCATCCCTATGACCCTGTACAACTTAGGCAGGGAGCGTCAAAGGCGCTCACTGCACTGGTGGAGATGAGCGCCATAGGCACTCATCCCTACGACCCCGTATGGCTTAGGCAGGGAGCGCCGAAGGCGCTCACTGCGCTGGTGGAGATGAGCATCATAGGCGCTCATCCCTATGACCCCGCACAACTTGTGCATCATACCTACATCCCGCGGAACTACACATCAACACAAAACTCAAATTCACAGTGCGAGGCCCGTAGCACTTTGAAAAAATTGCCTATAAAAAATTACGGCCCGCAACACTTACAAAAGGAAACCACCACTTAGAAAAAAAAATTGAGCGGCAAAAAATACAAACTTAACTGCTGCACTACACACAGCGAAAAACACGAAAAACACACAAAATACAAACTCAAATTAAACACACAGCAAGGGGGGACAGCTGGGACGTCAGAGAATTAGGTTATTTGCCAAATTACATCAAATTTAAAGACTTTCGCCACTCGAAAAACCCCTAAGGGAGAGAAAAAATGGCAGTCTAAAAAAACGAAAACAAGGCTACACGACTAGTGATGTCGCGAACATCAAATCTTCGGTTCGCGAACCACGGACGCGAATTCCATCAAATCTTCGCGAACGGACAAACATCGGCGAACCGCCATAGACTTCAATGGGCAGGCGAATTTCAAAACCCACAGGGACTCTTTCTGGCCACAATAGTGATGGGAAAGTTGTTTCAACGGGACTAACAACTGGACTGTGGCATGCCGGAGGGGGATCCATGGCAAAACTCCCACGGAAAATTACATAGTTGATGCAGAGTCTGGTTTTAAGCCATAAAGGGCATAAATCACCTAACATTCCTAAATTGTTTGGAATAACATGCTTTAAAACATCAGGTATGATGTTGTATCGATCAGGTAGTGTAAGGGTTACACCTGCTTCACAGTAACAGACCAATATCCCTGTTTAATGCACCGCAAACAACCGCAAACAGTCCCTTTGCACAACCACAAACTCCCCATTTGCATAAGGTTGGATACCAAGCTAGCCATGTCCCGTTCCTTGTCCTCACTGATGTCATTGAAGGTCTCTTCCTCCACCCAGCCACCAAGGGTCCCCGAAAGGTGACAACAAGCCCCCTGGGACTCCTGCTGTGTTTGGTCTTCCACCTCCTCAAAGCCACCTTCCTCCTCTGATTCCTCTTCTTCAGACTCCTCTCTCTGCGTTGCCTCTGTCTGCGTTCTTATAAGGTGTGCACTGTTAAGTGGTACTATTCCTATCAGTTTAATCCCTGTTACGTCCACTATTAGGGGACGTGTATATGGCATGGATTTTTGGAACAGGGAGATGGAAAAAGATGCTTGGTCGGACCTCCTACGTCGAATTTGGGGCACTGCGCGTGCAATGTAATGTGCCACCAGATAGGAGTGGTGTATTAAGTTGTACTATTCATTCCTATCAGTGTAATACCTGTTACGTCACCTATCAGGGGACGTGTATATGGCATGGATTTTTGGAACAGGGAGATGGAAAAAGATGCTTGCTCGGTCCTCCTACTTCAAATTTGGGGCACTGCGCGTGCAATCTAAGGTGCCACCAGATATGAGTGTCAATGTGCACTGGCAAAAGTTGTCAGAGTAGATGCAATAGGCTTCACACACACGCCTGTAGGCAGGCAACTGATATTCAATCGATTACAGTCAAAAAAGGGTTCTTTTATTTCACTGTACACTACGGTTGCACTAGATATGAGTGTCACTGTGCACTGGCAAAAGTTGGCAGAGTAGATGCAATAGGCTTCACACACACGCCTGTAGGCAGGCAACTGATATTCAATCGATTACAGAAAAAAAGGGTTCTTTTATTTCACTGTACACTACGGTTGCACTAGATATGAGTGTCACTGTGCACTGGCAAAAGTTGGCAGAGTAGATGCAATAGGCTTCACATACACGCCTGTAAGCAGGCACCTGATATTCAATCGATTACAGTCAAAAAAGGGTTGTTTTATGTCACTGTACACTACGGTTGCACTAGATATGAGTGTCACTGTGCACTGGCAAAAGTTGGCAGAGTAGATGCAATAGGCCTCACACACATGCCTGTAGGCAGGCAACTGATATTCAATCGATTACAGTCAAAAAAGTGTTGTTTTATGTCACTGTACACTACAGTTGCACTAGATATGAGTGTCACTGTGCACTGGCAAAAGTTGGCAGAGTAGATGCAATAGGCCTCACACACACGCCTGTAGGCAGGCAACTGATATTCAATCGATTACAGAAAAAAAGGGTTCTTTTATTTCACTGTACACTACGGTTGCACTAGATATGAGTGTCACTGTGCACTGGCAAAAGTTGGCAGAGTAGATGCAATAGGCTTCACACACACGCCTGTAAGCATGCACCTGATATTCAATCGATTACAGTCAAAAAAGGATTGTTTTATGTCACTGTACACTACGGTTGCACTAGATATGAGTGTCACTGTGCACTGGCAAAAGTTGGCGGAGTAGATGCAATAGGCCTCACACACACGCCTGTAGGCAGGCAACTGATATTCAATCGATTACAGTCAAAAAAGTGTTGTTTTATGTCACTGTACACTACAGTTGCACTAGATATGAGTGTCACTGTGCACTGGCAAAAGTTGGCAGAGTAGATGCAATAGGCCTCACACACACGCTAGCAGGCAGGCATATGTAATTAGATTACACAGAAAAAAAATAAAAAATAAATAAATGATGTTCTAGCCCTAAAAAGGGCTTTTTGGGTTGCTGTCCTTGCAGCAGATATCAAATGAGTCCTTCAGGTGTGTAGTGAAAGCTAAATACACAGCCTGGCTATCTATTTCCCTATTAAATCAGCAGAAAAAAATAATAAAATAAAGTAAATGATGTTCTATGCCTAAAAAGAGCTTTTTGGGTTGCTGTCCTTGCAGCAGATATCAAATGAGTCCTTCAGGTGTGTAGTGAAAGCTAAATACACAGCCTGGCTATCTATTTCCCTATTTAATCAGCAGCAGGTAGAATATATGTCCTCTCTCAACGAATGTAGCTTCAGAATGATTCTAAAATGGAGGCTGTTCTTCAGATGGAAGGCCCTGGAAGAGAGTGTATGCTGCTGATTGGCTGGAATGTGTCTGCTGACTGTAAGGTGGAGGGTCAAAGTTTCCTCAATGATAAAGAATAGGGGGCGGACCGAAAAGAGCATGTGTTCGCTGTTCGATGCGAACGCGAACATGCGAAAATCGCCGCGAATAGTTCTCCGGCGAACTGTTCGGGACATCATTATACACGACCCCTAAGCACGCAAAAAGTGGCAAGCACATACGACTTTTACACAGAACCCTACGAGCTACTAAATACACTATTAGAAAGGATGCTAAATGCTCCACACCCGAGTAACACATACACAATCATAGCCATTTTACAACACTAACTGCAAACTAATAACATTACCTTTACAAAAGGGGGAACTACACAGCTCAACAAATGGTTTCCCCTCGCGCACACAGCCTATTTACACTACACACTGCACACATTGCTGACACTTGCACCTCAGCTTAAATCTACATTGTATGTTGCAGGAACATCAAAACAGATTGTTAGCTATTCAGCATATTGCTTCCTGCATATATTAATTACAAAGAGGTAATGTATATGAATATATAATTTTAGCAATTAATTAATTAACATTACAAAATACATAGACAGAAACAAAACAAAACAACAGATGACAGAATTAAAATAAATGCTAAAGGCGCTCAGCGCGCGCCTCACAAGGGCTGCCAACGATGTTTAGAGGAGCACAACAACACCAGGGGAGAGGCTTGCAATGCGCGCCAAAATGCCATCAGCACAAACCTTGCAATGAGGAGCTCTGATAACCAAAATTACACCGACCAAGAGGCTCGCAATGAGCGCCGAAGGTACTCACACAACCAAAAGACTTATTTTGTGTAGCAAACAGCATTATCTGTATTACAATTCTATATATATACTAGCGACTTGCCAGTGAAAAAATGACGGCAATAAAATTGTAAGGCAGGAAATGCTGTTTGCCACAGACCGTAAGTGTTTTGGTCGTCTGATATCCTTTGGCACTCATTGCGAGCCTGGCGCTCATCGCGTGGCTCGCAATGAGTGCCTTTGGCGCTCATTGCGAGCCTCTCGGTTGGTGTATTTTTTGTTATCAGAGGCGCTTTTGCGCTTATTGTAAGGTCTCCACTGATCTCCTTTTGGCGCTTATTGCAAGCCTCTCTCCTGGTGTACTTTGTGTCGTATGAGCACCGTTGGCACTCCTTGTGAGGCGCAAGGTGAAGGTCTTTGTCGTTTATTGCAATACTGTGGTGTGTTTTTTTTTTGTTTTCAGTATAATTTTTTGAATGATAATTATTTAATTAATGAGATCATAAATTAATATACTTTACCTATTTGTAATTAATATATGCAGCAAGCAATGTGCTGAAGAGCTAACAATCTGTTTTGATGTTCCTGCAGCATAGAATGTAGATTTGCAGTGTTGTTGAGCTGAGGTGTAAGTGTCAGCAATGTGTGCAGTGTGTAGTGTAAATAGGCTGCGTGCGCGAGGGGAAACCATTTGTGTAGCTGTGTACTTCCTCATTCTGTAAGGTAGTGTTGTAAAATGGTGGCGATTGTGTGTGTGGTACGCGGGTGTGGATGATTTAGCGTACTTGCTAATAGTGTACGTTGTACCTCGTACGGGTAAAGTCGTATGTGCTTGGTAGTGTTTTGCGGCTTTAGGGGTCGCGTAGCTTCGTTTTCGTTTTCTTCTGCGGCCATTTTTTCTCTCACTTAGGGATTTTTGAGTGTCTAAACTCTGTAAATTGAGGTGTAACATCACTTCCTGATGTCCTGGGTATAACCCTTTGATGTGGGTAAGTTTTTTATTTTATTTTTGTGTGTATTTTATGTTTTCCGCTGTACGAGGGTCGGTCGTTAAGGTCGTATTTTTAAGAGTTCGTAATTTCTATTAAGTCCCGCGGCTCGTATTTTTTTTTTTTGTGTAAGTCAGTAATTTTTTTTTCAAAGTCCCGCAGCTTGTATTTTTTTGTGTAAGTCTGTATTTAGTCATTGTGTGTTTTGTTTTTCAATGTCCCGCTTCTTTGGCTGTTTGCAACCGCTTGTGAGGTACCGGAGAGCCTCCACCTCCGCAAATGCAGATCCTGTGAGCCTTCGGCTCATTGCAGCTGACGTGGGAGCCTCCACCTCCGCAAATGCGGCCTCGCATTTGCGGGCCGAAAGTCATAGGGGGTCGTACGGATGAGCGCCTATGGTGCTCATCTCCACCAGCGCAAGGAGCGCCTATCAAATAAAAAATCGATTAAATAATTTGTTTTCTAAATTGCGAAAAATGCTATAAATATTTTAGAATACTGCTTTTAAACATTTTAGATAAGAGAACTATGAATAATAGTGTCTTTATGAAAATAGCTCAAGCCAATCTAGCTCTTTATTTGAGTAATCAGAAAAAAAAGACAGATCAATGATCAAAAAACTTAGGGCTCTATTTAAATTGGGCAGTGTAAACTGCAGCACCCCTGTAAATTAGCTACCGGAGCTTTTTTCCCCTTATTAAACCTTGATCTTAATCTTCTGCTCCCTGAAATTACTGCACTCAATCCACATCACATATATAGTTGTCGTAATTACGATTTTTTGGTCACGCTATGTTAAAAATTACAGGCTTGTGCATGCACAATGAGCGCCGAATGCCCGAAAGTTACGGGTTTGACTGGGGCTGCCAAAGGCACTCATTGCGAGGCCCATACGTGACTGGCTTGAGGGTGGGGGAGAGGCTCCAAACAGCTTAAGAGTTACAGGCTTCAAAAAAATTACGGGTTTAACGGCCGCCATTTTTTTCAAGCCCGTAACTCAGATGCTGTCGGAAGATCGCCAAAAGTTGCCAAGTAATTAAAAAAATAACTTACAACCTCACATGTAGCCCAGAGGGAGAGGCAACGACCCTGCAAGTGAGGTTGCAAGCTAATTTGCTATTTAATTGGCGTTTTTAAGAGGTCTGAAAACGGCTAAGCGAGGAAAAAAATGGCGGCCTTAAAGCTGTAATTTTTTTTCAAGCCCATAATTCGGAAACACATTTATGCCTTGGGGAAAATGAAAAATTTCCCAAGCCTGCAAATTGTTTTGCACCCATAAATGCAAACAGGAGCACAGAGGAATGAGAGGGGGGAGAAAGACACAGGACAGGGAAAGTGGGGAGAGGGTGGAAAGAGACACAGGGGAGGGAGTGGGGTGGAAAGAGAGACAGGGTGAGAGACAGGGGGAAAGAGACACACGGGAGGGAGATAAGGGGAAAAAAACCGAGGGGAGGGAGAGGGGGCAAAATGACACTGGAGGGGGAGAGGGTGAGAGGCACACAATGACCGCCAAAGGCGCTTGCAATGAGCGAGGCCCGGAAAGTAGAGGGGGAGAGACTCGCAATGAGCACCAAAAGGCACTCATTGCCAGGCTCGTGATGAGCACTAAAGGTGCACATTGCAGGGCTTGCGATGAGCGCTAAAGGCGCTCATTGCAGGGCATGAAAGTTGTGGGTTGGCCGAGGCTCGCGATGACCGCCATAAGAGGGAAAAGCAAGGCCCAGAAAAGTAGAGGGCTGGAGAGGTTTGCAATGATCTCTGAAAGCGCTCATTGTGAGCCCCGCGATGAGCACCAAAGGCGCTCATTGTGAGGCCCGCAAGCTAGAGGGGGGAGAGCTTTGCATTGTGTGTAAGCAGCATTGCCAGGCTTCAAATTGTATTGCTGTCATTTTTGACAGGCAAGTCGCTAGTCTGAACATAAGTATTATTATAATGTGCAAAACCAAGTACTGTAACTGTGGCAAGGAACTGTAATACATTTTTATATAGATATATTATCTTTTAATTATTTTCATTGTACAACATTAAATAGATGTGACAATTGTAATAATAGCTTCAATATATAAAAACAAGTGTTAATAATAATATATATATATATATATATATATATATATATATATATACAGTAAAATCCCAGTTATCCGGTACCTAACCAACTGGCACTCTCATGCATCGGCATCAATTTCCCATTTGAACAAGTCTCCCGCTAAAACCCGCATAACCGGCACTATGCAGCAGCTCGAGACGGCAAAAAAAAAAATACTAACTTTGTTTTCTAATTATTTTTTCTAGGCCCAGTTTAGGTGCTAGGCATTTTGAGGGTTCTTGGAGGGTTTAAGGGACATTTAGACCCTTTTTTTCGGGTACTTACGATTTACCGGCAACTACACTTCTCCAGCAATAGGGAGTCCCTGTGGGTGCCGGATAACGGGGAGTTTACTGTATATACAATAAATTAGAGCATTTGTTCGTAGGCAATGTTGTTTCAAGAAGTGTATTTACTCCATGTGAACTGGATTGTATGTTACCTGAGATCTTGTCTAATATACAGACATAATAATACATTATCATAATATTTAATTACATATATGTTGATATTGGACTATTGTCAAATACTATGGAAATATCATCCTTTTTAAGTCATTTTTTGTGCTATACTGTCACTTTAACTGCTGCTGTGGCACACAGCAAAGGCTTTAAAAGCCTTTGCAAGTGGTCAATGGAACCCATTATTATTTTTTTTTTATTTCTTTCAGTTAGGACACTGCCCTGGTTTGCGAGTGATACATAAATTTGTATTAGCATAGGATTTTGATGACAAAGTCTAACAGAATAACCTGTAATCTCCATTAAATCTCAATGGAGATTTTCGCTGTGCTTTTCGACTTTGTCAAGAAGAGGTCACTGGTAGCAGATCGCGCTCAATGTTTACGGGATCGGGGAATAGCACAACTACGTAGGATTTTCTGTGCTACTACAGCACTTGTAATTCTATTGCCGCCATTAACATAGCGCGCTTAGTTTTTCCTTAAATGGAATATTTGGTAAGAGTTTCTCTTTTATCTCCCTTCTCTTTTATCTCCCTCCTGTAATTAGTGAATATAATAATCCTCTGGATTGTCAGTTTAACAGGCCATTCACTTTACATCATAAATTAATGCAGACCTTTTTTCCTATAAAAATGTTCTTGTTTGGGAAAACTGTACTACTATTTATTTTTATACGCTTTATTTATTTATATTTTATATGTATGTGAACAGATTCTTGGAGCATTAGTTTTATTTAAGATTCAACATGTACTTTGCAAATTAAGATTCTTTCATTCTGGTCTTTGAATTTATGTTTTGTTTAATTTAGAAATCACTATATTTGGCCTCCATTCTAATTCCCTATAGCACTGAAGTAAATCTCCCTAGCTATGTTAATCACCCATCCCGGAATCATTGTGTGAGAACTGCTAGGGCTGACTTCGGCAAGACCAAAATTACAGCAAACCTTTCCATTGAATTTTGCACTGCCATAAGTATATGAGTTACACTGTTACGGATCGATTGCAAATCAGGATAGTACCGTAACTACACAAAGCTGGCGAAAATATTATGGTTACCAAAGACCACTCAAAAATTGCTTTAAAACCATTGCCCAGTGCCGCAGCAGCGCCACTTAAATGGACAGGAAACCACTCCCAAAGAGAATATATTAGCATGCAATATCATCACAAATAATTGTTTAACATTGCAGTATGCACATATGTGATATTAAAAACTATTCAATTTCCACGTGTGATCCATCAGACAAATGGGAATAGAAAATGTTGTGGTCACAGCTGGATAAATCTGTTAAACAGACAGAACATTAATGATTCGCCTCAGAAATCTGAGAACTCAATTACAAATAATATCTTACAGTCACAGAGGCACAAATGTGAAAAATAAAAATGATATATATGCATCAATATGTTTGACTCATCACATGTATTTGGAACACTAACTACTTGAAATATCATACCTCCACATAACATTACAATGTCCAGGGAAACACAGACCACAGTATGCAAGAGTATAATACCAAGGGACCACAGCAATTGCCATGAAGCACTCACTGTTAATGGGATAGACACATCACAAGCAATACTCAACAACAGCAGTTATCATCACCACACCACTGTACTGACAGAGATCATATATGGCACCTCCATGGGAAGTTATAGCATCTACACATTAATCTTGGGTCTCATATACATGGGGGTATATGTCATCATGGGCAGCATGAAGCCTGAAACAGAGAACTGGCTGATAACGTTGCTGCATAAATGGGGGAGGCGAACGCAATGGGTAGATCAATAGGTAGCACAGGCCAAGCACTGGATCTTCACATGGAGCAAGGGGGTTACACTAATGTGATGAAGCTGTTCATGAAGGCCTACAAACACAGAAGGAGGCTGTGGAGAGGCACATGGAGCACAAGGAACCTTACCTCCATCAGCGGAAATCATGGGTACACCTGTCCTTGCAAGTCCCACACCATTGCTGTTGCGCAAAAGGCAACATGTATACCAATAAAGATAATTTGAAAATTAGTAATAGTCTTAATGAATCAATTAATCATCAATTACACATGTTGGTTAACAACCCTTCAGTGGAACAGAGAGGTCCATCAGTGTCACAATGTATATGTATTAAATATTACCTCCCAATAATCACTAGGGATGTTGCTCACCCAATGGTTTATAAAAGAGTGATGATAACATTTAAATAAGTGTGTGAACACATTTTGGATATATTAAGGCATGTGATCACTTGTAAGCCATGCTTTTGTGACTGGAAGGTTCTGGAATCATACAATGCATGAAGGGATGCCTATACAGAATGATGACAAATGTTCTAAAACATAATAGGGAAGTATTTGTTATGAATGTTGATGTCCCAAATCACTAACCATGTTAAAAACACAGAAACATGGATAACGGTATAACAATATCATTATTTATTTTATACACAGAGCATAGTCATAAACATATCCATCTGTGCATTACAATCATAGGTGTGGTGTGAATGGATCTGAAAGGACTAGAGGCAGGAAAAATGGAAAAACCTAAAGGGATCAAGGTAATACTGTATAATAATAATGATGAATAGCACCTACTAGGGTCACATGTGGTCATTACACAACAGTAACCAGAATCAGATGAATAAAAATCTCATAATTAAAAACTCCATATAACAGAAGAAACAAGTAATGTGCATAGCACATACACCATGTATTCATCTGCTTCATTACACAGATGCATTCAAACATGGTTTATGTAATCCAATTAAATTACACACATACAGTGTGTTTAGAAAAGCAAAACAGAAAATAAAAAAAAGTGGTCATAAGTCAGAGAAAAAAATTATCTGTAGGTACTGTACAGTGGTAAATACTGTAACTGTAACAATAAACCAACTAACCCTAACTTCATCCACAAGCAGTGTAAATCATTATGTATCTGTCATGGGAAATCACTTGCGATCACCACAAATTATTATTTTTTCCCTTTGAGACGATTGGCTAAGTCTCACTTGGGTTTTTTCTTCAAATTAACAAAATAACAACTAATTAATTAATATTTAATCTGCATATTGCAGATCAGAGGAGATCTTAAAAGGTTAAACTTGATGGACTGAAAGTCTTTTTTCAACCTTAATTACTATGTAACTATGTAACTATGTAATTATCCCAGTTTCCATTTAAGCAAATCATGTAGTATCAAACCATTCTCTTGAACGGATTTCTCTAAGGCTCTATTTCTACTCACCACAATAGTTATCTCATTCCAACCGGGAACAGTGGGCTGATTCAATTTAGTATCTATTGACAGTTTGTCTGACATTAAAATCTGTAACAAAAATACTTTAACTTCCAAGAAGAACTCCCCAGAAAAGATATGGAATAATACGGCTTCAGAGGTTAAATGTATCTCTATTTTGAGAATGCCAGATATATGATCTAAACAATTTTTCCAAAAACTTTGTATGAAAAGGCATTCCCACAAATGTGGTGTTGTGAGCCTTTATGTCCACAATTTTTCCAGCAGAATTTTATTTTGTCATTTTTAACTATTTGGAACATCTTGGTGAGAAATAAATACCATTGATTCATAATTGTAAAGTACACCTCTCTAAGTGTCATATTTTATATATATTCCTCTGTAAGAGACATTACTTTAAACCAAACTTCTTCTGGCCAGCATTTTTTAGGTTATATTCGCAGCTCTTAAATTTACAGAATTTCAGCCTGTCTAAATTGTCTCGATGAGATTTCAACACATGTATTAATGCTACCTTGAAATAACAGGCCATATCTGCATTTGTACGAGTTAAATTTAACAACAAATGTGTTATTGAACATGGCATATTGATAAAATAATGGCGATCATTCTACTGTGGTGATGTCATTGATATTGCTGTCTATATATTTCTCATATTATTTTGGTAGCACTGCTTGCAGATGAAGAGGATGCCTTCATAGACCTGAATTGACTAAAAAAACAAAAAAGTTATTGCTAAAGGAAAAACAAAAATAGGAACTGCACCATCTCTTCACAATGGCATTCCTCTGTGACCATCAATTGGTGAAATGTTAAACATAACTCTACTTGTTCACAGAGAAGAGGATCATGGATCATATTATGGGGGTAGCCAGCTGCTTACAAAATATCACTATCACGTTAACTATCATGTTAACACTTGGACCATTAGATGTCACTGAGGAGTGTTGTTGAGAAGGTGAAATTTGAGGTGCAGCTCTATCTCCAATACCGTTTTGACACAGGGCCCCCATATCCATGTCACTGCAGCTTGTAACTACAGTAGTATGGCTCCATCTACTAGTTGTGACTCCTCAACTCCCTAATGAACATCCTAAGGCTGCAGCCCACCGAGGGCTAGTGGGAGGAGAATCTGGACTGGATTCCCAGCATAGCTTCTCAACAGCCTATCATCAGGACCAGCATCTCCCCATGGTGGCCTACCTTGGGAGGGAGGTTCAAGTTGGCGGGGCAAGGTTGTGGGGGAGGCTGCAATGGCGGTGGCCTAGTGGGGAGGTGCTGGGAACTGGCTGGAATTCTTGGGGGTGGGCCGGGTGATGGTGTCCAGGATGGGTTGGTGGTTTGAGGAGGAGCATGGATATTGAATTTGTCCAATAAAAGAGCCGGTGGTGGTTTGAGGAAGAGCATGGATATTGAATTTGTCCAATAAGAGAGCCAGAGGTGGTTTGAGGAGGAGCATGGATATTGAATCTGTGAATCTGTAAAATCAACCTCAGTGAGGACGGGGCCAGTGGCGTCAAATGCCATGTGTGTGGGAGATGGTCATTTACCCAACCCAGAAATATAAATCCATGCCCTCCCCACTCCACTCCCTCCCTCCCTACATCTCCTTCCCTCTCATCCCTGTTAGGTCAGGACATGTGGCCCTGGCAGCTCATAGAAATAGACAAAAGTGATCCCATAGAGAGAGACAGGGACAGAGGTAGAAAGAGAGAGAAGGATACAGAGAGAGAGGGGATAGAGAGAGAATGATAGAGAGGGAAAGAGAGACATAGAGCGAGAGGGATAGAGAGAGAGAGGGATATAGAGAGAGTGAGGAATGGATAGAGAGAGGGGTAGAGAGAGAGGGGGTAGAGAGAGAGAAAGATCCTATTCCTCTTCCTCTATCCCTCTCTCTCCCTCTCTATCCATCTCTCCATTTCCTCTCGCTATCCCTCCTTCTATCTCTTTCTATCTCTCTACCTATTTATTCCTCTGTGCTCTATCCCTCTCTCCCCTTCTATTACTCTCCCCTCCCTCTCTAACCTCCCCCTCTATCCCCTTACCTATCTATCCCTTCCTCTCTCAATCTGTCCCTCTGAGCCTAGGCCAGGTATTTTATGACTGAGTCTATAATGATACAAGCAGATACTTTGATAGCAGCAAATATACTAAAAAAGATTAAAACCACATAAATAAATAATGTGTTACATGAGCAAATTGATTAATTAAACAGCATGTAGGAGGAACATCTTGTACCTGTAGAATGATAGGGAGATAATTCACCAACAACAGACCAGAACAAGAAAGTTGCACCCCAAGTTGGTTCTGCATGACTCAGTACTGTTTTGTTTCTCCCTCCATTTAAAAAAATAATTTAAATAGCATGTGGGAGAAGCATCTCAAAACTTCCACATGCTATTTAGACTATATTTAAGAAAAATACATTTTAATAAATCTTTATGTTTTTTTTTAAATATGTATTCAGTTTATATGCTGACTATACATAATTAATATTAAGTTGCAAAAAACATATTTGAGTGGTTAATTAAGCATATATTTCTAATTCTGCTCCTTCAGCTAGGGGCATTGGAGCCAAAAACATTCTAGGGGAATAAAGCTTAAACAGCATTTCACTATTAAGAGCTTTTCAAAGGTAGGAGAAATAGCATCAGAGTAGATGCAATGATCTTGTGACTTATCAGATATCCGCGGAAATCTCTGTGGGTTATCACTAACATAGTTGTCGCATTGCTAGTTGTCGTCCCGTTAAGGGCCTCGCACAGAGAGACCGGCAGCTGCGGCCTTGTGAAGCGAGGGCCACAGTTGCGGCCTTCAACTGTGGACCTCGCGATGAGTGCCTTCAGCCGTAGGACTTTGAGACTGAAGAGTGCTGAAGGCGCTCATTGTGGGGCTGGAGATGATCACCACAGGCGCTCATCAGAAGGCCCACGGGACTTAGCTGCAATGAGCATTGAAGGCCCCTAGGACAGGCAGCACTCTCTTTTCTCTCCACTCTCTCCTCCAGCCCCAACCCCGACACATCTCCCCCTGGAGATAAGCGCGGCAGGCACTGTGCTGACCACCCGGTGGCTCCTCTCTGGTGCCTATGCCCTGTGTTGCTTTCTCCCCCTTGGCACACTAACCACAAGGCCAGTAGGCCCCTAGGACAGCCTGCCCCACTAATACTTTGACGCTTATCGCGAGGCCACTCTCTCTGTCCTGAGAGAGAGGAGGGGAAGAGACACAGGGGAGGTAGAGGGGGAAGAGAGACAGGGGAGGGACAGGGGGAAAGAGAGATAGGGGAGGGAGAGGGGGGGAAAGAGAGACAGGGGAGGGAGAGGGGGTGGAGACATTTTTGGGCAAAAACTCGATCATGCCCTTATTTTTTGACGGGCAAGTTGCTAGTTCAATATAGTCTAGCATTTACTGAGGAAACTCCAGTGATATTTAAAAAATAATCAATTCACTCAGGTGTTATATTAAGGGGCATAGAATGAAGACAAGCAAAAGATGGATTGGAAGATAGATATGTCAGACATAGAGAGCATTTAGCTTGAAGCAAAGCCGAGTATTGATTATGCATAATGGTATTGAATTAGAAGAGAAAAGTCTTTGTGTACATATTTGAATGTCCCTGCCCAAGTTCCCAGAATGCAGTTGAATAACTGCACTTTTTGGAATTCTGAGCAGGAAATAAATGTTTTATTTATTTTAGAAATTCAAATGTGAACACAAATGTACTATTTATTTATTTATTTACTGTACCGTGGAGGGATTCTATTGCTCTTTTGCCCACACACAATAAGAGATCTCCCGCAAAAGTAATTATACCCTCTCCTTATAAATAGATATAGACATAGAGAAAGACACGGGAACCCTTCTGGATCACTACCTTGTCATGGTGAATGGGGCTTGTTACCTCAATGAAGCTGTGAGCTATGATGGGCAGGTCATTTCAGAAAGGTCATACAAATCATGATCCACTGGAGTAGGAACTGGCAATCCACTCCAGTATCTTTGCCATCAAAAACATATGGATAAGCATCACCAGAAATACAGACAGATGTTCCTGGTGTGCTGCATCCATGTGGTCACTGAGAGTCAGACACTACTGAAGGATAGAACATCAACAACAAGACACAAGGAGATTTATTTGTAAGAGAGAGAGACTGACAGTGACACAGAGAGGGATATGTACTCACCTGAGCTCTGCAGCTGCTTCAGTCCGGTATAGGCTGGGGTGGTGACAGACAGGTCAGAAGCTTGGTGTGTGAAGCAGGGTAGTCAGAAACAATAAGACCACCAAAGAACTGAGAAAGCTGAAGCTTTACACGCAGCTCCCTTTATTAGCAGTTGTTGTTTTTTTACCAATAAACTTTATTCAGATTGTCAGGAATGCACCAATGTATTTAGGTCCTACGCAGTCCTAAGTGTCTGGGGACAGTGAGAGGGCCATTCTGAACTCAGTTCTATAGTTTAGAGCACAGATCGGGAAAGACAGACAGCATTTTGCTGTTTTTTTTTTACTCTCACATGTACCGTGATCTGTAGTACTAGGCAAGTCACCAGCAGGGGGATAGATGTTGTAAGTCAGTGTGTTTATCTGTCTGCACAAAGGGTTTTGTAATTTAAAGTGACAGCAGCAGATATTTAAAAAAATAGGAGGACGGTTGCCCATTTGCCCTTATGCACCAGCTGCCCCTATTGATCTGGCAATTCTCCTGTTCTTGTTGTAGGACTTCTTTTATGACTTTGAGCCATGCATTTGATATTTCAACATTACTTTCTGTTCATAAGAGTTCAGGTTTTATCTTCAGTTCTGCTGTCTTTACGGAAGACTGAGCAGCTTTTGTTGCTTGCTCAGTATTAGCCTTCTCTCCCATTAATTTGGGGGCTGCTTCCATTTGACTCTGAGCAAGCCATCTATTTGCCTCTTCTATTCCAACTCTTGCCTTCAGCTTCTCTGTCAGGGGGCAGACTGAACTGGCTTTGATGTTCTTGCTGGAGCTTGGAGAGGTGAGCAGCATTGTTGTTATGTAATTTTGTGACATTTTCTCACGCAGAGCACCCAGCTAGTGCCACACTGAATTTATATATTGTCATTTTTAGTTATTGCCTGCATAGCCCCTGAAGCCCTCTCATAAAGATCTGCATAGGTAGTTTTACCACAACTGTTGCAAACTTTCTTCAACTAGATGATGTTCTATCTCATAGATTTTCCTAAGTCTTTCCCATTTGTTATGCAGCTGCTGATTGAATATTTGCTTCTAAGCCTGGTAGTTTCAGCTGGCCTTTCCTGTGCGCTGTACCAGCTTGTTTGGTATTGCACTGGAGAGTGAAAGCAACTCTTCTTCAGGCTGTATCTGTGTTGCAGGTCCTAGCCATGTACAGGGCTCTGTGGCTCTTTCATCTCTGGATGAATTATCTGTAGCTTTGTGCATTGGGAGCTGCTGGGCTTCAATATCTGTTTTTCTTACTAATCTCTTTTTTTACTGTTCTGTCTCCAAAACCCTGTGTGGTATATCGTCCGAACCATGGGGCTCCTTTAAAAGCAATATAACCTTGCCCCCAAGCTGCTCTCACCACATGGATGAAAGAGGCAGTTTATTGAACATC
The DNA here is from genome assembly GCA_027410445.1 of Discoglossus pictus. Lineage (NCBI taxonomy): Eukaryota > Metazoa > Chordata > Amphibia > Anura > Alytidae > Discoglossus > Discoglossus pictus. Next base: position 74,975,126 of record CM050165.1, read on the forward strand.
CCTAACAAAACAACTTATAAGATAAAAAAGAGGTTTTGCTCATTAGCTCTCAAAAGCTAATCTTCAAAAATGTCTATATAATTACTGGACTTGAAATCCCATGCAAAGTCTCGAGAGATCATATGAACATGCACACACATACAAAAAGTCAGTAAGTGGCAGCCTCCAAAATATAAAGAGTGGAATACCTTTCCTTTGGGCTGTTTAAATGTTCATTTGTGCCTTAGGTATCCCAAACTATATCATAATATCAAAACAATATACTATAACTATAAACATATTTATATATTAAATATAAAATCTAGATGCATTATAAAAGTTGTTACAATATTATTTTAGTGACAAATTGGGCTCATAAAATATGTTTACTATTACTTACAACATGGCAACATTGATTCTAACTTGCATATCTAAGTGTAATATACTGCATATAAGCATTAAAGTGGTATATCTCAAACCGGTTTGTCATACTGTAGGATAATTAGATTAAATATTATCCCAGAAAAGAAAGAACATACTATCAGATCAGAAAGGTATGACAGCTTGCTACTTAGTGAATGATGGAGGACATATTAACACTTCTGAAATGATCAAGCTAGGCAGCTGTCAATTTGATTAATACATTGACCTGCTGTCTTTAACATTTCTGCGGATCATTTATGCCGGTCTACAGAATTCCCAGATGTCATAATTGAAATAGAATATAAAAATTCCACAAGGTTAAAGCTATGAAGAAAAACATCTAAATGTTTGCATCAGGTACAGTTTTAGTTTCCATTGCAGTATCTGCTTCCAGTTGCAAATAATATTGTTGAATAAGAAATGTGTTGTTTATGTTAATCAGGGGTTTTATGCATCATTTAGTAGATGTTTTTATCATTTATTTTTACATTGACTTTCAGAATTTAAAATATTCTCTCTTTTTTTTCCTCATTGAGCAAACACAGTATAACTATCTGTTTTTACAAAAGCATCCTCATTAGACAAGTACATCAACTTGTTGTCTACCTAATGGTTTAAATATGCAAAATGAAATACATAACTGTACATCATTCAACACATCAACACTGGCTACTTTTACAACTTCCATCATATTTAGCATATATAGTGTATCAAAATTTTTTTTTATCTATGATTTATTAGAGGAATTGCTATAGGATGGGTTTAACTTTAGATTAATGAAAGCTCCAACACAATATGTTCCTGTGTTATTATTCTTGTCTCTTTTTTGTTTAAAATATATGACAACTCCTACAAAACAAGTTAAAATAACCTAAGCTGCATCTGTATCTGTAGCTTATACAGAAACTAAATATTTTGAATGACCAAAATTATATTATTATACATTTTAGTGGTCATAAAACATGTATCATGTAAGTAGGGCCAGTTGGAGGAAGTGGAGGAGTCCCTGGGAGTCAGTATGCAAGGTATGCATGCACCCATTTTTTCCCCTTTTTTTGTGCATATATATTGCTCTCCGCTGTCTTTAATTGCTGTGTGAGCAAATCACAGATATGTTTGCATAACAGTCATTTTTACAACATAGGTACTTATACACACACCAAGCAAATACTTGCTTATTAAATGCATTTGATGGTGTGCCATATTATTTATATTTTTCTATGGGAGGGCAGCAAGCATATGTTACTCAAACACAAATCATGATAACTTGTATCACTCAGAAAAAGGGAGTAATTATGAGAGTTAAAGGGTCACAGCATAAATAAAACATAAATTAATTCTAAGACCATAAGCAATGAGGAAAAAAGTCTGTGAGAGAGGAGTTAACATTTCTGGAGAGCCATTGTTGCATTTCCTGATGTAAGATTCTGCTTCTGGGTCAGGGAAGGGAACAGATGTGGTATCAATTTCAATCTTCTCCAATTAAGAAATACGTTCCTGTGCCCTCTTTCCTCAATCATTCCTCCAAAGACAGCCAAAAAACACCCTCATGATCCAGCTCTAATGAAGTACTGTATCAAACACAAAATGGATTCCTATACTCATAAACTACAAAAATTCAGATTTTCCCCAAAATGTTTATGTCCATGACTTACACATACTTAAAAACATGTGTCTTTTTTCCTGAACTGCATTGGGCCTTAAATGATTAAACTGAACACCATTGTAATATAAATGATCAGAGAGCGTGTGATGAGGATGTGTCTCACCAGCTGTCTGCTCTTCCTTACAATGCACAGATGGTGACATACAGACACCTCATGCTTGATATCAGTGACCACGAGGTACTGACTTGACACTGCTCCATGCAGCTCCCTCAGATAATATAACCAGAGTGGAACCATCTTGTATCTCATACCGTTACCCCCATTCTTTATATATATTTACTAGCGACTTGCCCGTCAAAAAATTACGGCAATAAAATTGTAAGGCAGGTAATGCTGTTTGGTCGAGACATTAATGTTGTTGGTGGTCCGAGATCCTTTGGCTCGCAATGAGCGCCTTCGAAGTTAATTGTGAGGCTGTTGTATTTTTTTTTTCTGATAGTCGCTTTTGCTGTTATTGTATTGTCGGCGTTGATCTACGTTTTTGCGCTTATTGCAAGGCATTGTGTGCTATGAGCAGCATTGGCGCTCGTTGTGAATGGGTTTTGTGTTGATTGTGAGAGTCATTTTTTTGTTTTTTGTATATTTGTTTTTGTATGCTAATGAAATAATTAATACATTAATAAATGAATATACTTTACCTATTTGTAAGTAATATATGCAGGATGCATTGTGCAATCTGTTTTGATGTCCCTGCAGAATACAATGTAGGTTTGCACTGTTGTGGAGCTGAGGTGTAAGTGTCAGCAATGTGTGCAGTGTGTAGTGTAAATAGGCTGCGTGCGCGAGGGAAAGCCGTTAGAGTAGCTCCGTACTTCTGCATTGTGTAAGTTAGTGTTGTAAAATGGCGGGTAATGTGTATGTGGTACGCGGCTGTGTATGATGTAGCGTCCTTGTTAAGAGTGTATCTTGTACCTCGTACGGCTTTTTTTTAAATCCGTATGTGCTTGGTGGTGTTTAGCAAGTTTAGGGTCCTGTAGCCTCGTTTTCGTTTTTTTGGCGGCCATTTTGTCTCTCGCTTAGGGGATTTTCATGTGTGTAAACTCTGGAATTTGGACTTAAATTGACATGTAACTTCACTTGCAGAAGTCCTGGGTGCCCCCCCCCCCCCCCCCCCCTTGCTGTGGGTAAGCTTTTTATGTATTTTTTTTTGTGTATTTATTGTGTTTTTAATGTTTTCAGGTTCGCACGGGTCGGCTGTTAAGGTCATATTTTTGCGAGGTCATAATGTCCCGCAACTTTTTATGCTAAGTCCGTACATTTTTCGTTCTAAGTCCTGCGGTTCGTATTTTTTTGTGTAAGTCCCTATATAGTGATTGCGTGTTAGATGTATTTTGGTAAAGTGCCGCTTGTGTGGGTGTTTGTAACCACATGTGAGGCGCCGTAGAGCCTCCACCTCCACAAATGCAGCCCCTCGCTTTGCGAGGGTCCGCATTTGTGGTCCGAGTCGTAGAGGGTCGTAGGGATGAGCGCCTATGGCGCACATCTCCACCAGCTCAAGGATCGCTTTTGGCGCTCCTTGCCAGCAACTGTGGCCCTATGACCCGCATTGCTGACAACTATATATGCGATACTAGCGACTTGCCTGTCAAAAAATGACGGTCAATACAATTGTAAGGCTGGGAATGCTGTTTGCCACACAATGTAAGGCTTTTGGTCATCTGAGCACCTCCAGGGCTAATTGCAAGCCTCACGCTGAACGCCTTCAGCGCTCATTGCTATCCTCTCCAGTACTTTTGGTGGTCTGAGCACCTTTGGCGCTCATTGCAAGGGCCGGGCTGGTTCGCCTTTGGTGCTCATTGCAAGCCTCTCCCCTGGTGTAATTTTGTTCCTCTGAGCACCCTCAGCGCTCATTGTGAGTCCCTCACTGAACGCCTTTTGTGCTCATTGTGATCCTCTCCCCTGGTCCTTTTTTTTATATATTTTTTTATGATAGTTAATGAATTAATACAATTATAAATTAATATACTTTACCTATTTGTAATTAATATATGCAGCAAGCAATATCCTAAAGAGCTAACAATCTGTTTTGATTTTCCTGCAGCATACAATGTACATTTGGACTGTTGCTGACCTGAGGTGTAAGTGTCAGCAATGTGTGCAGTATGTAGTGTAAATAGGCTGCGTGCGCTAGTGCAAACCGTTTGTTTAGCTGTGTAATTTGAAAACAGAATGGTAATGTTAAAGCTAGTGTTGTAAAATGGCGGTGATTGTCTATGTGTTATGCGGGTGTGGAGCATTTTCCGTTCTCCCTACTAGTGTATTTTATACCTTGTACGTTCTTGTGTAAAAGTGTTATGTGCTTGGCGGTGTTTAGCGTGTTTAGGGGTCTTATTACCTTGTTTTCGTTTTTTTTGTCCGCCATTTTGCTGAAACTCTGCAAATTGTGTTTAAATTGTTCTGCAACCTCACTCCCGGATGTCCTGGCTATCCCCCCGTGCTGTGTGTGATGTTTTTTTTGTATTTTTTTGTATTTTCTTTGTGTTGTTGTTTTTGTATGTGCCATTAACTTCGTATTTTTTGAACCTCGTATTATTTTTTTTCTAATTGCTGCAGGTCATAATTTACCACTTTCCCTTTTGCAAGTGTTTCGGGCCATAATTTTTCCATGCAATCTTTTTCAAACTGCTACGGGTGTAATTGAGATTTCTGTTGATGTGTAGTTCTGCGGGTCGTAGGGATGAGTGCCTACGCTGCTCATCTGCACCAGTGCAGGGAGCACCTTGGGCGCTCACTGCCTAAATCTTACGGGGACGTAGGGATGAGTGCCTACATCGCTCATCTCCACCAGCGTCTTTGGTGCTCCTTGGCAGCGACTGCGGCCCTTGCTTCGAAAGCGTTAGCAACAACTCGTATTGCTCACAACTATATACAGTATGTGATAGTTTCCCTACACTGCAAATATATGCATAAACTTTTCTCATACACAATATTCATAAATAATACATAGTTCTAATAAAAATATATAGTTACACAATAACACACATAGACAAAGAATTACATCACATAGCATGTGGATGATAAAACTCCAGTCATATCTATCTATCTATCTATCTATCTATCTATCTATCTATCTGTCTGTCCTCTAGTACAGTAATATGTACATTTACTCACAGATTCCCTCCATGTTGAATGGCAGTCACACAGCTGCTTCCTTCCCGTTTGTAGTTTCCCAGTCGGGGAGAAAACTGTACTATTTCAAGATTTTTTTAAACTAAGGAATACCTTTTAGTTATTTTATGTAAACAAATAGGCACTCTTCATAGGGAGGCGCACATAGGTAGCTGCCTAGTTAGCCTAATGGGAAATCAGTCATGCATGTAAGACTTTACATCATCACTGTTGAGTGATTGACTAGTATCCTGTTTGTTTAATGCTATTGACTTATCATGTTGGGCTTGAAATGTTTTCCATGTTTTCTAGAATACAATATATTAGCTAATTTAATGTACAGGTAATTTTAAGTGAAATGAAAAAGCCAAAGAAAGTAACAAGAAATTGATAAAGGAATTGGTTTCATATAGTGCACTGCAATCTAGCAGCCTCAATTTGGGCTACGTGTTAAAAAGTCGACCGTAACGTTGAAAGTAGCTCTTACGGCTATTAAGTTAGCCCAGTAGAGGTCCTAGCAGATGACTTGCAGGGTAAGAAGGCCAAAAAATGCCTATGGGACGTGAATGTGAATCTTCACAGCCCGCAAATCATTTGATCTGTCAAGCCCGTAACCGCTACAATTCCAATTATGCTATTAAATAGCAACAAAGTCACCTGTGAGCTAGCCTGTAACACGCAAATGGAGCCCAAAGCTGCACTGGAGAGGACTCGCAAGGGGAGTAAAGGAGACCAATAGGTAGCCCCATAAAATGCAAACAAAGACACACTACTGTACTTTTATTAAAAGGGAAAGTGATGTTAGGTCTTAGAATTAACAGCACAACATTCTCAAGCTTACAAACTGGCTCCCAAAAATACTTTATTTCATGTTTAGTTTAAGTTTTACATCCATCACGGCAATCAATGTGTAAATAAAAATACTGTAACTCGCATGTAATAGAATATCATATTTACGTCTTTATTAATATTGCATTATTGTGGAAAGTGGGTCCGATCGCAGCTTGTCATTGAAGCCCATAGGACTTTGAAATCTATTCTCCCCTTTTTCAGCGATGTAACGCTAACAATCTCTTTTTCCATTGGCTCTGTCTAAACCTGTAACTACGGTCTTTACTAATTGATCATCCGCAAGGCCGCAAAGCCAACGTTCTACAAACGAGCTATGATTTGCGGCACAAGCCCATGGCTCGCAGCCCTTTCTAATTTAATAGCAATGCATATTTCAAGCCAGCAGCTGTTGCCAGCTTCACGTTGGACTTACGGTCCTCTAATTTAATAGGACTGTAGGTATAATATTTGCAGAACCACAGGCATAGTTTAGGATATTATTCAAAAACTAGATGCTATGCACAATGTATATGATAATAGTTAACTAAAAAGAATATAGATCAGATAGAAACAGTCAAACAGAGTTAGCTATGAAAAACAAGTAGTCAAATCAATTGATGAAAGGCTTTAGAGTAATGTCACTTCAAACTCTAACCTTCATTTGCTTTGAACAAGAGAATTAACATTTTATTATTAATCCTTTCTATTTTCAATTACCAGATTATCTCAGTCAGTCTCAGCTAAATTGGGTCAGTCCTCTTAAAGGGACACAACAAAGGTCCAAATTATGATAGAAAAGAAAATATATAAAAAGTTATATTTGCAAATAAAGGAGAATGGAAAACATTGTGTTTATCTGCATTTCTCTTGGTTTTAATTTTCTTCAATTAATATCAGTTATTTCTATTGGGTAAAAATCGTAGTATATAAATAAAAATGCATCATTTAATGTTATGCACTACAGTGGCCATATAAGCCACACAAATAAAAAAGAAAAAGAGAGACTGGTCACAGCAGGACTTAATAAAAAAAATAACAAGAGCCCCAGTATTGAAAATTATGTCCAAGGTGCTTAGTGATACTTTTGCAAACAGTATAAAATATTGAGAGAGACATTTGTTTCCTATTGGGGAGAAAGTTTAATAAACTGACCTGAATAAACATATATATCCAGGTGTTTATACTTTATAAAAATGAGTATAGAAAATTATGGGTAGTATGTGATATGGGAATATACTTATATATGTGTACTGCAGTGTTGGGTCTGAGCCAGCTACTTGTTGAAGTCAATGAAATTGGGGGAAGGTGCAGAGCATTATATCTAACTAGCGAATTGCCCTTCAAAAAATGACGGTCATAAAATTGTTAGGCAGGTAATGCTGTTTGGGACACAATGTAAGACTTTTGGTCCTCTGAGTACCTTTGGCCCTCATTGCGAGCCTCTGCCCTCCTGTACTTTTGCTCCTCTGAACACCTTCGGCGCTTATTGCGAGCCTCTCCCCAGCTCTTTTTATTTTTTATATAAATATAATTTTTTATACTAATTAAATAATTCATTAAATAATAAATTAATATACTTTACCTATTTGTAATTAATATATCCAGCAATCAATATCCTGAAGAGCTAACAATCTCTTTAGACTTTCCTGCATCATACAATGTACATTTGGACTGTTGCACACCTGAGGTGTAAGTGTTAGCAAAGTGGCATGTGTGCAGTATAAATAGGCTGCGTGCGCGAGTCCCGCTTTCCATTCTTATGTGCCTGGCGGTGTTTTGCGTGTTTAGGGGTCCCGAGACCCCTGCTGTAAAAAAAAATGTGAATTTCCTGCCTTGCCGGTCCTTAAAGGACTGTAAAGGTCCTTAAAGGACCCATGCTAAATAAAAATTAACCCTATCACTAATGGGGCTCTATACAGAGCCCCATGAGCCCCTAAATAACCCTGTCACTCATGGGGTCAATACAGACCCCCATAATCCCTTAATTTACCCTATCATTCGCTGGGGTCAATGCAGACACCCATAAACCCTTAATTAACCCTGTCATTCATGGGGGTCAATATGGACTCCCATGATCCCTTAATTAACCCTGTCACTCATGGGGGCCAATACAGACCACATAATCCCTTAATTAACTCTGTCACTCATGGGTGGTAAATACAGACCCCCATTATCCCTTACTTAACCCTGTCACTCCCGGGGGTCAATACAGACCCCCATAATCCCTTAATTACCCCTGTCACTCATGGGGGTAAATCCAGGCCCCCATAATCCATTAATTAACCCTGTCACTCATAGGGGTCAATACAGATACCCATAAGCCCTTAATTAACCCTGTCACTCATGCAGGTCAATACAGACCTCCATAAACCCTTAATTAACCCTGTCACTCATGGGGGTCAATAAAGACCCCCATAATCTCTGAGTTAACCCTGTCACTCACGGGGGTCAATACGGACCCCCATAATCCATTAATTAATCCTGTCACTCATGGGGGTCAATATAGACCCCCATAATCGATTAATTAACCCTGTCACCCAGAGGGGTTAATAGAGACACCCATAAGCCATTAACTAATCCTGTCACGCATGGGGGTCAATACAGACCCCCATAATCCCATAATTACCCCTGTCACTCATGGGGGTCAATACAGACCCCCATAATCTCAGAATTAACTCTGTCACTGACGGGGGTCAATACAGACCCCCATAATCCATTAATGAACCCTGTCACTCATAGGGGTCAATACAGACACACATAAGCCCTTTATTAACCCTGTAACTCACAGGGGTCAATACAGACACACATAAGCCCTTAATTAACCCTGTAACTCATAGGGGTCAATACAAACCCCCATAATCCCTTAATTAACCCTGTAAATCATGGGGGTCAATACAGACCCCCATAATCTCTGAATTAACTCTGTCACTGACGGGGGTCAATACAGACCCCCATAATCCATTAATGAACCCTGTCACTCATAGGGGTCAATACAGACAAACATAAGCCCTTTATTAACCCTGTAACTCATAGGGGTCAATACAGACACACATAAGCCCTTAATTAACCCTGTAACTCATAGGGGTCAATACAAACCCCCATAATCCCTTAATTAACCCTGTAAATCATGGGGGTCAATACAGACCCTCATAATCCCTTAATTAAACCTGTCACTCATGGGGGTCAATACAGACCCCTATTATTCCTTACTTAACCCTGTCACTCATGGGGGTCAATACAGCCCCCCATAGTCTCTTAATTACCTCTGTCACTCATAGGGGTCAATACAGACCCCCATAATCCATTAATGAACCCTGTCACTCATAGGGGTCAATACAGACACACATAAGCCCTTTATTAACCCTGTAACTCACAGGGGTCAATACAGACACACATAAGCCCTTAATTAACCCTGTAACTCATAGGGGTCAATACAAACCCCCATAATCCCTTAATTAACCCTGTAAATCATGGGAGTCAATACAGACCCCCATAATCTCTGAATTAACTCTGTCACTGACGGGGGTCAATACAGACCCCCATAATCCATTAATGAACCCTGTCACTCATAGGGGTCAATACAGACAAACATAAGCCCTTTATTAACCCTGTAACTCATAGGGGTCAATACAGACACACATAAGCCCTTAATTAACCCTGTAACTCATAGGGGTCAATACAAACCCCCATAATCCCTTAATTAACCCTGTAAATCAGGGGGGTCAATTACAGACCCTCATAATCCCTTAATTAAACCTGTCACTCATGGGGGTCAATACAGACCCCTATTATTCCTTACTTAACCCTGTCACTCATGGGGGTCAATACAGCCCCCCATAGTCTCTTAATTACCCCTGTCACTCATGGGGGTCAATACAGACCCCCATAATCCATTAATTAACCTGTCACTCATAGGGGCCAGTACAGATACCCATAAGCCCTTAATTAACCATATCACTCATGCAGGTCAACACAGACCCCAATAAACCCTAAATTAACCCTGTCACTCATGGGCATCACTACAGACCCCCATAATCCCTTAAATTACCCTGTCACTCATGGGGGGTCAATACAGAGCCCCATAATCTATTAATTAACCCTGTCCCTTAGAGGGGTCAATACAGACCCCCATAAGCCACTAATTAACCCTGTCACTTATGGGGGTCAATATAGACCCCCATACTCCATTAATTAACACTGTCACTCATAGGGGTCAATAGAGACACCCATAAGCCTCTAATTAACCCTGTCACTCATGGGGGTCAATACAGACGCTGATAATCCCTTAATTAACCCTGTCACCTATGGGGGTCAATACAGACTAATTAACCCATCAGTCCAATAGGGTTCTATATAGACCCCTATAGGATGCTAATTAACCCATGTAATAACACTATAAGTGCCATGAGGGTCATCCAGGACCCTCATAACACAAAGTATAAGCACTACACTATTAACCCTAACTATACCCCATTAACCCAACCCTGGCCCCATTTAACCCTAACAGTACCTATCTAACCCTAACTGGGCCTATTTAACCCCAACTGGGCCTATTTAACCCTGTCTCTTATGTGGGTCTATACAGACCCTCCTAAGCCTCTATTTTACTCCATCAGTCCCATAAGGGTATATAAAGACCCTCATGGGCCAGTTAGAACCGTAACATTCACCACATAAGTGCCAGGATCCTCATGACACTAAGTACAAACACTACACTGCACTATACCCACAATAAACCATTACATCTGAACCAACACCCCTCTACACTAACCTATTAACACCAATACTACCTACCAACACTACCTACCTACCCCCTAAAAAAAAAACGACCCCACTAGTTATAGAAAATAATAAAACCTAACTCCCAAAAAGTAAAAAAGCCTAAGTCACAGCAAATAAAAAAGCCTAAGTCACAGAAAATAAAAAAACTACATTACAGAAAATAAAAAAATACATTACAAAAAATAGAAAAAAGCTACATTACAACCCCCCCCCCCCACTACAGAAAATAAAAACATATTACACACCTGAAAAGGAAATACATACAAAATATATACATTACATTGGAATACAATACAAATATATAAATACATACATACCCCCCTATCTAAATACATACATACCCCCTATCTAAAATACATACCACCTATCTAAATATTTTACATACCCCCTATCTCAAATACATACCCCCCATCTGAAATACATACATACCACCCTATCTACAATACATCCTCCCTATCTAACATAAATTAAATCCTATCTAGATACACCAAAACTAAATCCAACGTAAAATAGAATAATTAAGATTACTTACCTTTGCAGATGTCCCTTTTTCAGGAGTCACCATGGTGTGAGCCAATGAGAATGGGATACACCCCCATATCCCATTCTGATTGGCTAATGCAACTGTCAATCTTTCTTTAAACCAAGCAGAAGGCTCTATTGCCTTCAGCCATTCACAATGGGATACAACCTCATGGGCTGATTGCCTGGAGGCATCTGCGCCTTCTGATTGGCAGCAGTCTAATTGACAGTGACAACAGCCAATCAGAAGGCGCTATTCCCTTCAGCCAATCACAATGGGATACACCCTCACAGGTGATTGGCCGAAGGCATCTGCACCTTCTGATTGGCTGTTGTCACTGTCAATCAGACTACAGCCAATCAGAGGGCAGAGATGCCTTCAGCTAATCACCACATGGGGGTGTATCCCATTGTGTATGGATGAAGAGAATAGCGCCATCTGATTGGTTGTTCTCACTCCCCATGGGGGCATAGTTTAGTGTTTGTACTTAGTGTCATGAGGGTCCTGGAGGACCCTCATGGCACTTATGGGGTTAATCTTAGGCTTCTAACTGTCCCATAAGGGTCTTTTTATACCCTTATGGGACTGATGGGGTTAAATAGAGGCTTATAAGTGTCTGTATAAACCTCCATAAGAGACCAGGTTAAATAGGATTACAGAGGGTTAAATAGGCCCAGTTAGGGTTCAATAGGCCCACTTAGGGTTACATAGGTACTATTAGAGTTAAATGCATACTGTTAGGATTAAATAGGCACAGGGTTGGGTTAATGGGGTATAGTTAGAGTTAATAGTGTAGTGCTTACATTTTGTGTAATGAGGGTCCTGGATGACCCTCATGGCACTTATAGTGTTATTACATGGGTTCATCAGTGTCCTATAGGGGTCTATATAATTGAGGCACCCAGTACACTCACATTGTGTCACAAACAGCATTTCAACACTTTTGTATTGCCCAGTAATTTTTGACGGGCAAGTCGCTAGTCACATAGAATAGTTGTGGATATATATACGTGCCGTTGGTCACGCTTTGCGAGCCTCGTGAAGCGAGGCAAGCCGTTGACTTAGCCGAATGCACTCATTGCACTGCGAGCATCGCAAAGCAAGGCAGGCAGTTGAGGCACGCAGGACTTAGGCTGAAATCAGCGCCCAAGGCGTTCATTGCATTGCGAGCCTCGCGAAGCATGGCAACTAGTTGAGGCACACGGGACTTTGCTGCAATGAGCAATGAGGGATGCAAAATTACGTCCTGTAGAACTTAGGACCTGGGGCACGTATATATGGTCTGTGAGCCTCGCAAAAATACGACTTTAAATGCCGAATCACTGAACAGTAAAAAGCTGGGGAAAAAAACAAATATGCCTCAAATTTACTGACACAATCACACACAGCACGGAGGGGGGGGGGGGCAGGGAGCCTGTGAGTGAGGTGGCAACTTAATTCGAGGCATATTTATGCAACAAAAAAAATGGCGGATGAAAAAAAAGCAACAGGATGAAAACAAGGCCGAAGCTTGCAAAAAAGAGCCCCAAACACGTAACACTTGAGGAAAACCAGTAACACTTCCTCCACAACAGGAACATTTACACCAATGCAGTAACACTTAACCCAAGCCAGTTACACTTAACCCAAGACACGTAACTCATGGCGAAGACCCTAAACAACACGGGGGGGGGGGGGAGAGGCGCTTAGCGCGGGGCTCGAGAACAACGCCGAAGCTCGTCAGAGGGCCCTTCGCCTCGCATTGTGTGGAAAACAGCATTGCCAGGCTTACAATTTTACTCCCGTCATTTTTGACGGGCAAGTTGCTAGTCAATAATAAGAACAATGGAAAAATAAATAGAGTTCAGCGGTACTGCACTTCAAAAATTAGTCCTGGCTCTTTCAATAGCACACATTTCAAATAACACATTTTTCATTTCATTTTTTTTAACAATACTAACATGAAATTGTTAAACTTTTTCTAAATGAGTGTCTTCAACCATGACAGAATGCTTATTAACATACAACTTATATTTAAACTCTTGTTAAAGCACATAGGTATTGAATCCAGAGGAAGGCAAACAGTAACCCCTCCCAATTGTCTCAAAAGGGGGGGAAATAATTCCTTCCTGACCCCATTAAATGGCAATTGGATTACTCCCTGGATGAATCCTTTCTATTGAATTATACATTAAATTTTGTTAACAAATGTTTCTGCTGCAAATGACAAAACCCTTTAGTAACATTTAATAAATGAACTTTTCAAACTTTTTAACATACAATGATAACAATGCAAACATTAACATAAGATAATACCATTTAACCTGAATTTATTTTAAACTACTAGCGAATTGCCAGTCAAAAAATGACAGCAATAAAATTGTAAGTGAGCTAAGGGTGTTTGGTGTATATAATGTGGCTGATGTAGCGTTGTTCGTTTTCCATGTCGTGCAAGTTTTTCGTAATATTAGTTTTCTATGTTGTGCGAGTTTGTCGGAATATCCGTAGCTGTTTGGTGGGCTTTTTCGGAATATCCGTAGGTGTTTGGTGGTGTTTTGCGTGTTTATGGCAGTGTTTTGTGTGTTTAGGGACCTTTAGCCTCGTTTTTGTTTTGTTCGGCGGCCATTTTTGCTCTCGCTTAGGTGATTTTCTCTCTCGCTTAGGTGATTTTCTCTAAACTGTGAAATTTGTGCTTAAATGGAGGTGTAAATTCACTTGCAGAGGTCCTCTGTGCCCCCCCTTGCTGTGAGTAACCATTTTATGTGTTTGTTGTTTGTATTTGTTGTGTTAGTAATGTTCTTGGGGTTGCGCGGGTTGCGTCCTTGTTTTCTAATCTCGTAGGTGTTTTTCGGCAAATACGTAGGTGTTTGGTGGTGTTTTGCATATTTAGACTGTTTTCTAATCTCGTAGGTGTTTTTCGGCAAATACGTAGGTGTTTGGTGGTGTTTTGCATCTTTAGACTGCTGTAGCCTCCTTTTCGTTTTTTTGGGCGGCCATTTTTTCTCTTGCTTAGAGAATTTTTTAGTGTCTAAACTCTTTTAATTTGACTTAAATTGAGGTGTAACTTTAGTTTTCGAGGTCCTGGAAGCTCCCTCTTGCTGTAAGTAAGCTTTTTATGTATTTGTTGTGTGTATTTGTTGGATTTTTGATGTTTTGATGTGCGCGTGTTGCGGCCGTTTTTTGCGAGGTCGTAATGGGTCGTAACGTGTCTCGTATTTTGTTTGCGTTATTACGTAAAGTTTGCGAGGGTCGCAGTTGCTGGCAAGGAGCGCCTTCGGCACTCCTTGCCAGCAAATTCGACCCTCGTAAATTCGGCGCTGTATTAATTATTTTGTGGTGCGTTGATGAATTTTAAAATGGCGTTATTTAGATTAAAGGCATCTATATTTTTTGATGTTAATATCACTTTGTTTGCAATGTCTGAGTAATCATCGTTATTCAGAGTGTTTAGAAAGATTGCTGATATGAGTGATTCCTTGCAAACCATTGTTGATGGAATTTCAATGGTATCATTGGGTAAATCATATATTTGTGGATGTTTTCCTTCTCCAATTTGAATGAGCTAATCATTGAATTTGTTTTGGCCTTCAGATCTTATATTTAATTCTAGTTTGAGGTGTGTAAATATTTTCCACAGTTTACTTGTCTTGATACATGTTTCAATGATATCAGTTCTATTTCCATGTGGCACAACAGGTAAGGTTTGCCTAAACTATCCTCGTAACAACATCACCTTTCCACCAAATGGCAAATTAGTATCCACTACTTATTTTAAGAATCTAGCAATACATTGCAAAGCATGACATGACATCATTGGTGCCTCGTCTATGATAATTAATTTACTTTTTAAAAATGTTTTGGCTTGTAAAGAATTCAGTCGAATATCTGACACTGATGTTTCTAAAATGGGAACTGGCAGTTTAAATCCATTATGCACAGTTCAACCACCTTCTAACAAAAGTGCTGTAATTCCAGTTGTTGCAAATGGCATTGCTATTTGACCCTGTGCTCGAATGTAACTCATCAAACAATTGTACATATAAGTTTTTCCTGATTCACCAGGGCCACCTAGATAGAAATAACGGTCTTTGACCATTTCATCATCTGTAGCATTTGTGATGGCATTAAATGCTTGTAATTGTAAAGTATTTAAAGTTGCCTGTTTTTTGTTTTTGTAGCTCAGTGTCATAATAATCAAAGTTGATGTCATCTATAAGTGCTGGATCAGGCAAATTAAAACTTGCACAATTTCATCCATGACCAAGAAATATTTCTTGAATTTCCATTAAAGTTTTTAACAGTGCTATTGGCTCATTGTAACGTTTCACGAAGTCTTCGGACATATTTAATTTAAATGTTTCCCACAAAGTAAAAGCATTAGGTACATTGCAAAATATGCAAATGAATGCAAATTATTCTCTCATTTGCTTTAGCATTTGACATAGTGTTGCTTCTTCCAGACACTTCTCCCATTCTGTATCATCTGCTATGAAGTTTTGATGTCATGCAGCTAATAGGAAAGTCTCATAAACTATGTCACTCACTGTGCGTAAATGTTCAAAACTTTGTGCACCGGGAACATGTAAAAGAAGTAATCTTAAACTGAAACGTTCAATGTCACTTGGACTGACGCAATACATTTGTGGTATAATTTTATGCGTATCTCTTTTACGTTGTCGCCATAGACCATTTACAAATACATAGTGATATGGAATCTCAATGTATAAAAATTGTCTTGCCTGCGTGTCCTGACAGTTTAATTTAAACAATGCAGTAAGTGTTGTATCTCTGTGTTCACTTTGAGCTAAGGCAGTTCTTTCATTGCCTGCAATAAAGCAAACAAACTGACTTTGTGGCAAATGTACAGCTAATCGATACACAGCATGTGACCAATCATGCATTTCAAATTTCAGAAGCCGCCACATTGCTTCAGTAGCACTGACATAGCGACCATCTAAATAATTAGAAAGTTCGTCATGTAAAATTGGATTTTCCTTTTCGTTTTCTGCACCTTGCACAACAACAGTTGCTGCATCATATCCTTTGTATATGTATTTATACACATATTTGATGGATTTAATAGAAGTGCAAGCTTCAAAATTTATGTGTGCTTTGTACTTTATGAGCAAATGTGGATTGTATGGAACGACATATCTATTATCAACCTTTTGTCCACGGATAATAGCTGTTTGTCCTTGTCTTCTTTTATACAAATTGTATCCATTACAATTAGCATACAGTAAGTTTGCATTTGAAATTGTTTTAGAAATTGTTTTGTACATTTTTTATTTTCCCTACATGGTGAATTTGGATTCATATCTCCACATGGCCCATGAATCAATCTGTGTGTCACAATCTCAAATAGTTCGGAATATTTTTCTGGATCTGGCAATTCAGCAGTATTGACTGAATCCACTCTCTCTGCAGTATTCAACTTATATTTTTCCTGCAGGATTAAAAGTATGTGAGCATGTGGCAGGCCTCTTTTTTAAATTCAATGGTATAAACAAAAGCCACACATTTTACAAATAACTGTACTTTAGTTATATCATGTATTATGAATTGAGTTTGATTTTGAATACTCTTACCACTAAATCTGGTCGGTCAGAAGTAGTTTGTGCCAGTTTTAAATTTTCATTGATCTCTGGCCATTGTGGATTACATGTTAATGTAATAAATAAATCTGGTTTTCCAAATTTTGTGACAATAGCCATGGCATCATTATATCTTTTTCGCATATTGCGAGGAGATCCTTGGAAAGTGGATGGCAAAATGATTGCTCTTCCAGCTGGAATGTCTCTGTTGGTAGCCAATTCAGCA
Organism: Discoglossus pictus; assembly: GCA_027410445.1. Lineage (NCBI taxonomy): Eukaryota > Metazoa > Chordata > Amphibia > Anura > Alytidae > Discoglossus > Discoglossus pictus. The sequence continues at coordinate 74,992,238 of CM050165.1, forward strand.
ACATAATCCATCAATCCACAAAACTGTTCTACTCAAAGCTTATTTTGTTGAAATTTGATAAAATTTAGATTATTTGCTTCGACTTGTAGATAGGAATCAATAATCCATTGTTGTTTGAGTTTGCCCCCACATAAAAGTGGATTAAAAGAATCCTGAATAGCAGCTTGTGCTACTTTATATTCCAGCATAGAAATATTGCATCTAACACAAACTTTACTATTGGGATAACTTTGCAATTGTAATTTTGGTTCCCATCCAGGTTCACTATTTGGAAAGAAAATGGGATGTCATTGGATCAGAATTACAACTTAATATATTTATGTTTATAAAAGATTGTACAAACAATGAAGATGGGGAACCACCTTCATTGTGTGGATATATTCTAATATCCAGCTGAAAAGGTGGTTCACCATCTTCATTTTTGAAGAGCATGGCAACCTCATTTACTGTTGGTAAATTATACCGTCTTTGATCAGTGTTGCAATCTTTTTTTAACACCATATTTACTCTTGGCATTGTCAATTGATGTCTTTGAGCATGTTGCTGTTGTTCTTTTTCAACCTGTGCACATTGTTTGTATGCTTGACTGTATGGGTTGTTGGCCATAATTTTATCCAACTGTTCAAAGACTATGCGCAAACACTGTTTATTTTCTGGAAATGTCATTCTTTGTTCAACAGCTTCCATTGTATCTAAGACATATGAGTGTGCAAATTTCCTTTGCTCTCCTTCTTGTGGGTGTAAATGCGAAGCTCGGTGGTAAATTTTTCCTTGAACTCTAAAACAGTAGGGACCATGTCCTGGGACATTTTCTGCTAATGTAGCACCCATTCAGGCAAATTAAATTGCACTGTTATAAGACCTTATGTTTTTTTTTAAATTGGTATAATTTGGAAATGTTGGATCACTCATGATACTTTGTAAGTAATCTGGAATTGTGGAAGTCTTACCTTTCCTTTTTGACAACAACTAATGAAGTCTCCGTCAGTTGGTCTTTCCTTGAGAAAATGATAGGCCCCACAAAACTGACAAACAACATTCAGTAATCTACAATAATTAGTGTCTACTTCTGCACTGTTGTGTCTACTGCACTGGTGTAAGACCTTATGTTTTTTTTTAAATTGGTATAATTTGGAAATGTTGGATCACTCATGATACTTTGTAAGTAGTCTGGAAATATGTGTCTTTGTGGAAGTGTTACCTTTCCTTTCTGACAACAACTAATGAAGTCTCAGTTGGTCTTTCCTTGAGAAAATTATAGGCCCCACAAAAATGACAAACAACATTCAGTAATCCACAATAATGATTGTCTACTGTTAGTGCTCTAATAAACACATTGTCCTGAGCTTCCTCAACATAGATATCACTACAACTTTCTATATCTATATTGGTGTCATGTGTCTGAACATTGGTGTCAATAGGCAATATTGTATCATTGGGCAATGGTTCACAGACATTTTTTTGTTTACTTTTTGTTTCTTTGAAGCTCCAGCACACTCACTTTGTGCTTACTCATCTTTCTTTTATTTAAAAGTCTCTCTCTGCCTTCTTCTCTTACGCGTTGGGAAGTTTCATGTGACTGTGCATCTCTCACCTTTGCTTCCTTTCCCTTGCCGCTCTTCTTTTGCATTCAATGGTGTCTTCTCCATTATCAGCCATTGTAATCTGTAATTGTAAATACAGGTGTAAGATGTAATGTTTTTTTGTTCTGTACATATTGTTTGTAGCTGCTCTCAATCCAAAGGTAAATAGCATTAATTAAAGAATGCAAAGACTTTAAAATAATTTTTATTTTTTCTCTGTAATAAATTAAACCAATTTTTTGGTTGTTTTATTGGCATACATTAATAAGCAAAGCAATGCATATATATATATATATATATATATATATATATTTTTTTTTTTTTTGGGACTAATGAATTATTAAGTCATTACTAAATGAATATACGTTACTGAATTAATCAAAAACTGAGATCAATGGTAAACCTAAAAAGTTAATTATATTGCCGTAAAGAAAATCAAACAGAAACAGCTATTATCAAAGTGTAGATGTGGCCTAAAATAATGTTCAATTTTCTTAACGATGCAATTAATTTATTTATGATGTCTAATTTAGGTTCTTTAAAAGTTAACTAGTGAAACATATATCTTTCTATTTTTTTGTTTTGTTATTGTTCTGAAAAATTAAATACTAAAAGCCTCATTCATTTGCAAGTTGTTTAAAGCAATATGGCACTATATAAGCACATAGCCTTTTTTTTTTTTTTTAAACCTTAGTTTTGGATAGCTGTTCATTAACTAAAATGTTCTGTAAAATTAATATGCTATGTTGTTATATAGAGCCCTATTAAACTTTGCAAATTGCAAATGAATGAGTCCCTAAATAAATATAGTTTCATGAATTAATCATTAACTGTCATCAATCCCAAACCACAAGGGCATGCTGAAATCATATACTTGTGAACTTGCTGTTGTTTGTGTAAAAATCCTTGCGAATTCACTCTCTGTCTTTAGTCAGGTGCAGAGATGAGTAATCTGTGAAATAACATTAAAATAATTTGTAATCATTGTATTCCATTAATTCTTGAATGAAGTCCATATATTTAAGTTCTTAGTAAGGCTTGTAAGCCCATCTGTTGTTTTATATTATTATTAATTAATATTTCCCAAAACAATGTAAATAAATGAGCAGTAAGTCAGATATACAAGTGCATGTTACAAATTGTTATTACTTTTATTGCATGTTTTATTTTTTTTTTATTTTTTTTATGATAACTTATTAATGAATTCAAATATTATTATACGTTAATTAATCAATAACTGTTATCCATATTACCAACCACAAATGAAGCCTTTTTTGTTCCATAACTACCTAATTAAATGATATACCTGTCAATGTGATCTTTATGGTGTTCAAAGGCTGCAAAGGTCACTCTCTGTGTTGAGTCACCTGCAGAGACAATGAAACTGTGAAATAAGATTGAAATCATTTGTAATATTTTTCTTCATCCCTATCAGGCAATCAGCAGCAACACAGATATATTGGCATAGATGCAAAACATAAAAGCATATTCATCAATGTATTGTTAAATCAAACCTTTTTTTGTAATGATTTGTAATTATTAATTAATTAATTAATATATGTTAATTAATCAATAAGTGTCATCAATTCCAAATCAAAAAAGTTTAATCCTTTTTTACCTATAAGAACATAATTTAATTATATACCTTTAAAGATTATCCTTATGCTGTTGAAAGGCTTCAAATGTCACTCTCTGTGTTGAGTCAGCTGCAGGTACGCTGAAACTGTCAAATAAGATGGAAAGTATTTGTGATTTTTTGCCTTATCCCTATCAAGCAATCAGCAGCAACACAGATCTATTAGCATAGATGCAAAATATAAAAGCATACTCATCAATGTATTGTTAAATCAAATATTTGTTTTGTTCCTGATTACTAATTATTAATTAATTAATTTATATATTAATATACGTTAATTAATCAATAACTGTCTTCAATTCCAAGTAAAAAGACTTTAATCCCTTTTTCTTACAAAAGAACATAATTTAATGATATACCTATAAAGGTGATGTTTATGGTGTTGAAAGGCTGCAAATGTCACTCTCTGTGTTGAGTCAGCTGCTGCGACACTGAAACTGTCAAATAAGAGGTAAAGCATTTGTAATATTTGGATTAATCCCTATGAAGCAATCAGCATCATCATGGATATGTCAGTGCATCTTAAAATATACATCGTTTGTGGTCCTTTTTTTTTTATATTACTAATAACAAATTACTAAATTAATGTTCATTAATCAATCAATTAATCACTGACCAAATGTATTGTAAAGAGCTAAGCATTAATATATTCCTAAACTAAAGGCATTGTTAAATCTCCAATATTTTTTTCTAATGATTACTAATAATTAATTAATAAAATAATGTACATTAATAATTAATGAATCAATTTGTTAATGTCTTCTAAATTTGTTTGCATTATTGTATTAATAAACTTTAAGTTTTTTTTTTCTTAATGATTACTAATTACTAATTAATAATAAGGACATTATTCATTCATTATTCAATGAATTAATATATTACAAACAGCTAATCATGAAAGAATTGCTAAACTAAATAAAGCGTAAATTCTTGTTTGCTCAATTTGTTTAACTAATAATCTTTTTATTTATAATTAATGAATTAATTAATGATTAATGATTATTAATATCTTGTACCTTTTTGTATTTAATATTCAGCAATCAGTATCTTGAAGAGCTAACAATCTCTTTGGATTTTCCATCATCTGAGGAGAAAGTGTCAGTTCTGTGGCAAGTGTGCCCGATATATAGGCTGTTGGTTTTTAGTTAGTATTGTAAACTGGCGACGTTAGTCTATGGTTTCCACATTGCGGGCTAATTTTACGTCCTTCCTATTAGTATTTTTCTACTGCGCATGTCGCTGGCCGTGTTTTGATCTCTTCAGGGTCGTGTAGCCTCGTTTTCATTTTTTCCGCAGCCATTTTTTTTCTTGCTTCTGCGATTTTCAAGTGCCGAAACTACTTAAATTCGATCTAAATTTGCGTTTCACCTCACTTCCAGATGTCCTGGCTGTTCTCGGTAAACTTTTTGTTGTATTTTGTGTTTTATTTTTTGTGTTTTTGTTGTATTTTGGTTTGCGCGGTTAGGCCGTTAACTTCGTTTTTTTCGAAGGTCGTATCCCACATTCGTCAACAATTTTCAGGCTAAGGCTGTTTGTATGTAGGCTAATTTTTTTGTAGGCTAAGTCATGCGTGTTTCATTCCCTCCACTGCTCACCTCTCTTCGCTTATCGCCTCAGTGCACTGAGTTTAATGGCTCGCCTCGCTGTGCGTGGCTCGCCGGCGAAGAGCACCTGTGGAGCTCATCGCTAAGGCGTACGCACCACGCAAAGCGTCACGACGTCTCGTAGTTAGAAAATTATAATATCTGATATCTATATATCTATATCTATATCTATATATATATATATATATATATATATATCACATATATAGTTGTGAGCGTACGGGCCGTTGCTCACGCTTGCGGGCTCGCGTAGCGAGCCGCGGCCCTCGCGTAGCGAGGTCACTGGGCAAGGGCCTCAGTTGCTGCCATAGAGCGCCGAAGGCGCTCCATGCCAGCAACTGAGGCCCCTCGCGAAGCGAGGGCCTCAGTTGCTGGCGAGGTCACTGGCCAAGGGCCTCAGTTGCTGGCGAGGTCACTGGGCAAGGGCCTCAAACCCTCGCAAACTTCACGTCGCTACTCAAAAAACACGACACACAAATTACGACACTCGCTAAATTTTACGAGGAACGCAAACAACCTACGAAACACGTTACCACACATTACGACCTCGCAAACATCGGACGCAACACGCCGACATACAAACATTTAAAACACAATAAATACACACAACACACACATAAAAAGCTTACCTACAGCAAGAGGAACCATCCAGCACCTCAAAAAAACAAGTTACACCTTCATTTAAATAAAAATAAAACACTTTAGACACTAATAAAATCGCTAAGCGAGAGAAAAAATGGCCGACGGCCAAAACGAAAACGAGGCTACAGCACTCTCCAGACGTAAAACACCACACCACACTCGCAAAACACCACACGAAACTCGAAAACCACTACAAACCAACAACGGACAATACGCAAAGACGCACAACACACATAAACCGCCATTTAACGCAAATGCGGAAGTACGACACTACGCGCACGGTTTCGACTCGCGCACGCACAGTATTACACTGCACACATTCACCACGCTTAGAGAGCAGCTCCACAACACTAATGCTGCAGCAATGTCAAAACACATTCACATCTCTTCAACACAATGCTTCCAAATAGGTAAAGTATATTCATTTATTAATGTATTATATCTTTACTATTACACACCAAACAACATTAGCTACCTTACAATTTCATTGCCGTCATTTTTTGACGGGCAATTCGCTAGTATATATATATATATATATGTAAATATTTATTTAACATAAATATGCAATTATGTTTTATTGTTAGGTTAATTTTTCCCTTAGCATTCAACATCTCTTCTCACCGCAGGATGTTGATCAGCAGAAACCAAAATGTATGATTCTACATCAGGCTGTTATGCATGTAAAAGGTAACAAAAAGAGGCTGCATTATTTTATTTTCAAATCTTAAAACATTTAATGCATTTGCGAGTGTAGTTCTCAAATAAAGTGTATTTTATGTATAGGACTACAGTGATCCTTTAGGTATGGCTTGCAAAGTCTTCATTGGCGTGAATGAAATAGTGATTTTTTTTTAAAATAAACACTGAGCCTTCATGAGTGAAAAATATATTTCTAATATTTTTTTTGTATCTTGTCAATTTTTTACATTGCTCAATACCTAATTTGTTTGTTGTTATTCGTTATCACTAGCAAAAATCTGGGAAACAGGAAAGGATACATACAATGTATGAAGTATTAATGGAATCCTGAAGTAGAGATGTTTTCTGAATGAATTTTCCCAACAATCCTTGTGTGCCTGTTCAGTCTTTATTCATAATACAAAATCTCACCATGTCATGTACAAAGAAATAAAGCATTCATAATAGGGCACTCATTGCAGTATGGTAGTTGACTGTGACTAGAAAGTGTGTATGGCTAGCAGCTCGGGTTACTCTGCTCCCTGCTACTAATGGTGTTACAGAGAGCAGTTTTCAATTTGGTTCCTCTCAACTCTACCCCCAAAACATAATTCAGGGAATGGAGAAACCCGTATCTCATGCGGTCTGGGGGGATCATTTAAAATATTAACTGAGTGTTTAAATACTCATTAAAAGTTTATTACATTTCTTTTTTTATTATCAATTCCTACATAACTAATGTTTAGAGAGCCCTTTATAAGACCATTACATTGGACCTTTAAGCAGTGAATTAGTTAGTGCTGTGGAAAATGCACTGTGGCATTTGGCCAAAATGTATCCACAAATCACAGGTAAGACAAGTAATGTGCATCCCTGTGCAGCAAGTCATTGCTAAATAATATAGTGGATGTAATGCCCAGAACAAAATGTTTTGATTATGTGAGTTAAAGATCAATTCCAGCTAATTACAGTGCCTTGCAAAAGTATTCACCCACCTTGACTTTTTACATATTTTGTTACATTACAGCCTTAAGTTCAATGTTCAATCTGAATTGTATGTGTTATGACAATAGTCTAAGTTGGTGAAGTGAAATGAGAAATATGTATACATAAAAAAAAATTTAGAAATAGAAAACAGAAAATTGTCATGTGCGTATGTATTCAACCCCTTTGTTATGAAGCCCATAAAAAGCTCTGGTGCAACCAATTACCTTCAGAAGTCACATAATTAGTGAAATTATGTCCACCTGTGTGCAATCTAAGTGTCACATGATCTGTCATTACATATAAACACCTTTTTTGAAAGGCCACAGAGGCTGCAACACCTGAGCAAGACCAAGGAACTCTCCAAACAAGTAAGGGACAATGTTGTTGAGAAGTACAAGTTAGGGTTAGGTTATAAAAAAGTATCCAAATCTTTGATGATCCCCAGGACTACCATCAAATCTATCATAACCAAATGGAAAGAACATGTCACAACAGCAAACCTGCCAAGAGACGACCACCCACCAAAATTACAGACCGGGAAATGAGGGCATCAATCAGAGAGGCAGCACAGAGAGCTAGGGTAACTCTAGAGGAGCTGCATAGTTCCACAGCAGAGACTAGAGTATCTGTAGGATGACAATAATAGGTACGCTCCATAGAAATGGGCTTTACAGCAGAGGGGCCAGAAGAAATCCATTACTTTCAGCAAAGAAAAAAAATGGCACGTTTTGAGTTTGCGAAAAGGCATGTGGGAGACTCCCAAAATGTATGGAGGAAGGTGCTCTGGTGTGATGAGACTAAAATAGAACTTTTCAGCCTTTAAAGAAAACACTATGTCTGGCCAAACCCAACACATCACATGACACAAAGAACACCATCTCCACAGTGAAACATGGTGGTGGCAGCATCATGCTGTAGGGATGCTTTTCAGCAGCCGGGACTGGGAAACTGGTCAGAGTTGAGGGAAAGATGGATTATGCTAAATACATGTGTAAAATATTGGCTTATATACAGCCAAATTTTAACATGACTTCAATGTGTATTTTATAAATATAACTTATTATATACAACTGTAAGAAATCTAGTGTTAATAATTTGTTATAACAATTGTGTGTTTGTATCAAAACATTATACCTCAGGTCCTTTTATTATTGCCACAAATATATATATATATATTTTATATATGTGTATAAATGTAATTAGCTAAATAACCAAGTCTGTGTGTGGGAAAATACAACAGGTGTGGGTAGCCTTGCTCAAAATAGCTCAGAGAATCACAAAGGTCTTATTTACAGTAAAAACAGCAAGTCTTAGGTGTACATTATTAGACAGCTGAATACAAGCACCGGCTGGCCCAGATTGAAGGAGCCTTCATGCAGTACAGATGGAAGTGTGCCAGATAAGACCAGCTGAGTAGAGCCTGATCCTGACCAAAGAGAAACCTGATGGAGGCTGAATTTCCAAAACTGACCACAAGTGGTAGTATTTTGTATCTTTATATTACATAATGTAGAATTCATTTCAGTATTATATGTGTAAGTATTGTCTTTATTACATCTTGTCTGTTATCTGTTTTGTCTAAATCCCATTGTGTAACTGTATAATGCTTTATGTAAAAAATATATTTTAATTACAACCTTATTTGTGTGTTCGTTTATTGATTTGTCCAAAAGAACGTATTACTTGTAGAAATTATACATTAATTATTTAATAATTAGTTCATTTCTTACATATATGGAGAGCCTGCCCTAGGAGGACATTAATGTAATAGTCAAGCATATTAATAAGTATAATATTTTGCATAAATTAATGTACGATTTTCCTATTGTGTACTGTAGTTATAGAACGTTGTAGAAACATTTTTGTATGGTATATTTGGCTGTAGTAGATAGAGGATTCTAAAGCAGGTTTTGTTTACTCTTAATTGTTTGTTTTTCTGCACCTAAAAATGTATAGTTTTGTTATCCAATAATGGAGGGGTTAATGAAAAAGATTGCTAATGTTGAAAACTCTGATGCTATAATTAGAGCTATGGTGAATACTTCTGATCCCTGGTCAAATGCCCAGAATCTTGTAGCATTAGCCATTAATGAAAATAAATTGTTTACATCAAAAGGGAAAACAATTTTAATATTTGCTGCACATTGGATTGAAGAACAATATAAACATTTTTTTATTTTTTGGGGGACTTCTAAAATTCTTTATTATTTCAAAGTTTCAAAACATTACATAAAAATAAAGAATACATGGATGAACTACTTTAAACACAGCACCATAATATATAAGATCACCTGATAAATTATAATTTTAAATAGATCATTCATTCTTTCTTCATTAACGGTAGCCTAGTCTTTTTTCTACAAGTGTTACACTTATAAAGAAGCAAGTAGTATAGTAAACATTAATATCACTGATGGGAGCCAGATGACCTTTAGTTCAATTTTCGACACATATCTTTTTGGTACGTTTAATTTTATGCATGTTTTCAAGAATATTAAAGTAGGAGTCGCAAAAGTAAAAGAAAAAATAATAATAATAAACAAAAAAAAATCAAAGAGAGAGAAAAAAAAAAAAAAAAAGATTTTGCCAGGGGTAGGGGGTGGAGTCGAGAAGGCGGGATATTGTTATAACACCCTTAGGAAAAAAGAATCTCTCCTATCCTTTATAATTCTGGTCCCATACTTTCCATTTGCTACGTGGGAGATGGTATGTCCCGATATCCTCTATATCTCTTTCTAGATCACAAATTTTATTTATTTTTATCAAGATTTCAGACCAGGATGGAACTTTTTCTTGTTTCCAATATAAAGCTATGGAATTTTTAGCTGCCATAAAGATATGAATCAAAAGCACTTTATAGTCCATCGTGATTTCTTTAGGAAAGATGTGAAAAAGGGGCATTTCTTTCTTTAGGGGGAGATCTAGGTCAAATGTGGTTTTTATTTTAGAGAAACATTCTATCCACCATTTTTGTATGATCGGGCAATCCCACCAAATGTGGATATGTGTGCCTTTTTGTCCACAATTACACCAACAAAGTTGACTTCCTTATTTTTGGTAATTTGGGAAACTTTTAGGGGAACAAAATACCACCTATTTATTATTTTAAAGTAAGTTTCTTTATGGGATGCATTTTGAAGGAACTTCTCTGTAGTAGAGAAAGCCGAGATCCATGTCTCTAGTGGCCATTCTTCTCTTGCTTCTGTTTCCCATGCTTTTATACTAGATGTTTTAATAGGGATCTGTTTGTTTTTAATCAGATTATGGCATTTGGCCATTAAGTGAGATTTATTATCATCTAGGATTAGTTTTTCGCAATCGGTCAGACTTCTTCTTTCTAAAATATACCCTTGTAGTTTCAGCTTTTCACACATACACAAGTATTCTAGCCACAGTGAGCTATGTAGTTTAAATTTACCTATTAACTCCTCAACGGAGATAATGGAACCATTTTGGAAAATATCTAATAAATACATTGCCCCTTTTTGGTTAAGATTTCCAAGAGAGGGATATTCATGTCTCTGGCTAGTTTTTCTAGCGAAATTATCGGACTTGAAATGGAATTAAGGAATATTTTTCATTCAATTTATCCCAGTATTTAAAGTTGTTTCTTAATGTTTCTCCCATAGATTCTACCCTTTTTAAGTTCTTTATTTTATTTTTTTCTAATATTATGCTTTGCAAATCTATATTAGGCGACATTTCTTTTTCAATTTGGAACCAGTGCCTAGATTCCCCCTGATCTGTCCATCCTATAATATGTGCTATAGTAATAGCTTCTTGAAACGTCTGAATAGAGGGATATGCCATGCCTCCCTTTTGACATTTTTTAGTTAAATTTTTTTTTGATTCTCATTTTTTTACCTTTATGAATGAACTTATCTAGAATATTTTGAAATATTTTTATTTTTGAATTTGGTAGATGAAAAGGGATACTTCTCATTAAATACGTTATTTTAGGGACCAGAAACATCTATGCTGCTCTAATCCTTCCCGACCATGAGTCATAAGTGTTTCTCCATCTTTCTATGGGAGCTTTCAGGTTTAAAATAGTTTGCTTAACATTAATATCCATCATCTGTTTATACTCTGGATGTATTCTTATGCCCATGTGTTTTATACTATTTTGCCAGATAAATGAGAAATGAGACTCTAGATATAAAGTTTCCTCTTCGTTCTGGTTAATCATCAAAGCTTCTGATTTAAGTACATTTAGTTTGTAGTTAGAGATTTTACTAAATTCACGTATGGTCTGTTGGAGAATTTCTATAGATTTGGACGGGTCTTCTAGAGAGAGTACAATATCATCCGCAAACATAGTTACTTTGTGTTCTATTTCTCCCACTTTTATACCTTGAATACCTTAATTTTCTCTAATCAATGTTGCTAACGGTTCCATAATAAGGGCGAAAATCAGCGGGGACAAGGGACATCCCTGCCTAGTGCCATTAGAGATTTTAAAGCTTTCTGATTTAAATCCCAGGCCTACGACAGAGGCAGAAGGAGAGCCATATAGGGCCTTAATTGCTCTAGAGCCAAAGTCACCTAGACCTAGCTTAGACAGTACCAAGTCCATATATTTCCATCCTACTCTGTCGAAGGCCTTTTCTGCGTCTAAGGATATAAATACCGCTGATCTCTTCCTTCTTTTAGCAAAAGATACTAGATTAATTAGTCTTCTCACATTGTCGGTACCCTGTCTATTTACTATGAATCCATTTTAGTCTTTATCTACCAAGGATTGAATAACCTTGTTTAGTCTGTTTGCTAGCAATTTTGCATATATTTTAATGTTTGTGTTGATTAATGAGATTGTGCTGAAATCTTTACATTCACAACTTACTTTTTCTTTCTTAGGAATAGTTATTATATAAGTCTGAAGCATTTCTTTTGGAACAAAGCCCGTTATTTTAATTTCATTAAGTGATCTAGTAAGATCAGTTATAATTATGGAAAATCTTATAATAAGAGTTAATGAATCCATCTGGGCCTGGGGCCGATGCTATCTTTAATTTAGTTATTACTTCTGAAATTTCTTTTTCCGATATTGGTTCGTTCAAAGTTGACAAATCTTCCAGGGAGATTCTTGGCATATGTATATGATCCAGAAAGTTTTTAATTTCTATTTCTTTAGTTTGAGTTTCCGATTTTCCTGCTAGATTATATAGATCTGAGTAATATGTTGCAAATACCTCTGCTATTTTAGCGGGATTCATAATAATTTCTCCTTTGTGTCTTATTTGATCTATTCTCTTATGAGAAGAATTACCTTTATATTTGTTTGCTAAAAATGTATTTGCTTTATTTCCTAGGTGATGTATACGTTTCTGTAGGGCCCATCTAGAATTATCTACTTTCATTTGCTCTATTGTTCTTATCTGTTTTTGCAGCATCTTAACTTGTTCCATATTTATTGGGTTTGGGTTATTTTTGTTTTCTCTATCAGCTTTGATTAAATTAATATACAATTCACTAGGTGGCGTACCTTTTTTTTTTTCCATTTGGGCTTGCATTTTAATGCAGATTCCACGTATATATGCCTTATGAGCCAACCAAATTATATTATTGGATGCAACTGAGTGTCTGTTAACCTGAAAAAACATCTCAATTTCTTGTTTCAATTTTGCTTTCCCTAGTTGATCTTTAAGCAAGATGTTTTTCATTTTCCACGATGGAGGATCATATTCTGTTGGAACCTATTTTAAAGGTGGCTGATATTAAACTATGGTCTGAGAAGTTTATAGGGTCAATTTCGGCTTTAATGATCTATTTAATGAAAAATCATTAACCAATATGTAATCTATTCTTGAATATGACATATGTCGTGCTGAGTAAAAGGTGTAATTCTGTACTATGGGATTTAAGCACCTCCAAGAATCAAAAAGACCATATTTATATAGGATTTTGTTAAGCTTGCTTGTTACTTGTGTTGTGTCTTGAGTATCTATGCTTTGTATTTTCTTTTTTCTATCTAAGCTGGGATTAATAATCTCATTAAAATCCCGCAACAAATCAATAAACCAGAGAAATATTTCATCAAAGATTTAAGTGTTTTGTTTACAAATTTTGTCTGACCTTTATTTGGGGCGTAGATATTTAAGATAGTAATTTTAGTATTATTAAGAAGACCTGACCAGAGAGAAAAACAACCTTCTGGGTCTGAAATCGTGATGTCTTCCATCCAATTTAGTTTTTTGTTGAAAAAGATTGCTGTCCCTGTTGTTTTTTCCCCATACCTTGCATTGCTAACCGAAACATATTTATGGTTTTTGTAGTCCGTCCCCTTTCCTATCTGCCAATGGGTCTCTTGAAGGCAGATTATATCTGCATTTTTTTTATTAAAAGTATTAAAGAATAGGGATCTTTTTCCTTGAGAGTTCAATCCTTGCACATTTTGGCTTATTATTCTCAATGTCATTTAAAGTGTCTTAATTCTGCCTTCTAGTCCACGCCCTTCTCCCTCCTCCTCCCATCCCCCCTCCTTCCCTTCCATCCAGCCAGAAGAAGAAAAAAAAAAAGAAAAAAGAGAGAGAGATAAATAGAGAAGAAAAAAAATATATAAACAAAAAAATAAAAACAAAGAAATTGTCCACCCAGCGTGTAAGAAACTACAGACTGGGAAATCCTTAAAAGGGAGCTTTTCCCTCAGCCCCCACGGCTCCCCACTCGTAAAAGAAATACAAAGTGGGTAGCCGTGGAGGGGAAGGAAATAGTGAACTTTTCCTAAGTTCAGTCAGTCCTAGGCTACCTTCAGTGGTGCAGATTCAAAAATATAAACAAAGCATTGACTAAAATATGTCAAGGAGTTCAATAATGCTTCCTTATTTTGGATCAGTATTATGTTTACTGTTTGGTTTTGGTCTCCTACTACGAGGAGATTTATGACTACCTTTCCTGTCTGCCTCCGGTTTTCAGCCCCGATAGAAGGTGGAAAATATATACTTAAAAAGTGGGAAAAAAAATCCGGATATATCTTAGTGAATAAATATATCTTTTTAACCATTGTGTCTTTGTATATATTATAAGCAGAGTCTCAAAAGTTCTCCACTCTATTTGCCCCTTTTTTTTTCTTTCTTTCCCTTGATTTTCCCCCTCCTTTCTTTCTTTTTTCTTTTTTTCTTTCTTTTCCTTTCCTTTTCCCCCTTTTCTTTATAACTTCTTTTCAACTATAGTGTCTAATTATATTGTGTTTGTATAAATTTTTGCTACTTAGTGAATTAACTAATTAATATTACGTATATTTTTATTAGTCTCTTCCTCAATTGATCTTACCTCTGAAAGTGTTGTGTCTATTAAAAATAAGTAATGTAAGTGAAGCATTATTAATACGTGTCTTAGTGAAAAGCATATTTAGTCTAATTTAAACCTATACTGTTATAATATATTTTCCATTTTCCCGCAACACTATGTGTGAAATCTTTTGTTAAATTGTGCTGAAAACCGGAAGCAAAAAGTCAAGACAGAAAAAAAACAAGAAAAAAAAATAATACAGAAAAACAATCAAAACATATATTTAATAACATGATATGATAGTCAAAGCTAACCAAAAAGCATCTGTCTATTTCAAATTCCATTCCTCTAGACATTCCTCGCTGTGTGAATTAGCCACTATTTTTTTTGATTCATACATTATAATTAGTTTTGTGGGGAATCCCCATTTGTATCTTATATTGTTTTCCCTTAATATTTTGGTGGCTTCTGAGAATTCTCTCCTTTTAATCAGGGTTTCTCTTGAAATATCTGAAAATATTATCAGATTTTCATAGGGGTGTTCGAATTTTTGTGGCTCATGGGCCTTTCTAACAAGCGCTTCTCTATATAAAGAGGAATGGAACTTGACAATAACATCTCTAGAATGGGCTCGTTCTATACTTCTAGGCAGTGGAATTCTATAAATTGAGTCTACCATCTGTTCCAGTGGAATGTCTTTTTTAATCATACATGAAATACATTTTTGTATATACTGCTTCAGTTCTATCTGATTAATATTTTCCGAAATTCCTCTAATACGTATGTTATTACGACGTGAAATATCTTCCATTATATTTATTTTAATTTTTAAGTTTAAGATTTCTGATTTTAATTCATCAGTCTCTGAAATAATCTTTCTTTAACTACTTTCTATTTTATTATATCCTTCTTCTAAACTGTCTATCTTTCCTCCCAGTTCGTTAATTGCACTTGAATTTTTAGCAATCTCCATTGTTATATCTATGAGTAGTGACTTCTTAAATTCTGCAAGTACTTTTCTCAAAATAGATGTTGTGAGTGTTTCTTCCTCTGGTTTATCTATTAGTTGGCTTTTTTCAGTTTCTAAGGTTTCTTCTAAGCTAGACTGGTTAGCTGACTGGTCTAATTTATTTGTAACTTCTGCTACCATCTGTGATTTTCCATATCTTTATTTTTATTGCCTAGAGAGAGAAACATACCTGGAGTTTTTATCATTGTATTTTTCTTTTCCCTAGCTTTTGTTTTAGGGTTGTGAGCTTCTTTTTTCATTTTGAATAAAACCTTGGAGGTTCTAATTATAAGATAAAAGGCCCTTTGGCTTTATGAGTCTTAACGCCCTATTTAGGTATATTCAGAGGGCCTCATTCTATTATCGGCCGCAGCCGTTGCGGGGCCGCAAGGACCGGCCGCAAGCTATTCGGCTATTCTATTCCCCTCCGGCCGGGGATTCCGGCAGGCTTGTGGCCGGTGCCTCGCTATCTCTTGCGGCTGCTCGCGCCGGAGGAAATCCTTTGATCTAAAACGGCCGCAAGGAAATCGGCCGTAAGAAAATCCTATTTGCAATTCAATTGCTCCGGGAACCCTCTCTGCAAGGCTAAAACCGAGCCGCAGGTTACTTGCAGGAAAGAGGTCCCGCTAGCACCAATTAAGCACGAAATATAGCCCAAATAAAGCCATCCTGCACTTTGAGAAGACTATAAAGTGATTTTCGGTGTTAGCAAAAATAGCACAAAATTCTCCTATACTCAAATCCGTAAAATATTTTTTTTTTAATATACGTCAAATATCCATGTAAAAAGTCCATAGGGCTTGGAGCACCTCAGACCCGCCCAAGCCGCAGCCGGAAAATAAACAGTTAATTTAAACTCGGGTTTGGGCTGATGTGCAAGCTTGAGAGTGGGTTACTTTTAATCCTCATGTCCCCCAATATGATCCCTAGCATTTACAGAGCTTTACAGAGCTGTCTTGAATTTATTTTTGACTTTTTAGATTTCATAACTTACGGCCGGTTGCAAGATTTACGGCCGGCCGTAAGAGGAGATCCTTGCGGGCCGTTTAATTGAATTGCAAGGTAACGGGACCCCCGCAAGGAATCGCAGCCTTACGGCCGGTTTACGGCCGATAATAGAATGAGGCCCAGAGTGTTTTAGCCCGAATATACTCTTGAGCTGATGTAACTCTGTTACCATGTCAGATAGTGTTAATCTTTCTAGGCCTATTCTTTCTCTCCCTCTAACTTTATATAATTTTCAAAGCAGTCAATGATTTCTATAAATTCACGAGATTTTTCTAATTTACTTTCCCTCTTCCTGCCCCTCCTTCTTTTTCTCACTTTTTATTGTTTCCGTTTATTGCCTTTTATTGTTAATCACACTTGCTTATAACTATGCAAATTTAATTATTTATTATTGTTAAAAATGTCTTTGTTGGTTAACCTTTAAGCTAAATCCATATAAGAGTTACAATGTTTTGTCCCATTTCTATCCCTTATACACAGAAAGTCCTATATTTTTATACAGTAAAAGTGGTTTACTTAGTTAGAAGGCTTCACAGTTTTATAAGCATTGTCTCTCTATGTTGTTATGTTTATCTGGGCCATGAAAGATCCAGTTCTCCTTCAAAAATGTCTCCAGTTATGTTTCCTGAGATTATTTCCTTAACGAATCTCTCAGTTCTATTTAGGCTTGACGTATTGAACAAGAAAGACTTGGACTTGATGTATAGCAATAAAGTTCATTTGTGTCCCTTTGTAATTTCCTTTTTCTTTCTTTACTCTGTAGTGAGAAGTTCCCTTCTGATTTTCTTCTTTCACCTTTCTGGTCTCTTTCCAGATTTGGATTGGCAGAGTTGAACAGGAGGTCAGGAAGTCATAGTCTTTTATCTCATGAAGCTAAAATACCCTTCTTATCTGTGGGTTAAGTGGTAGATTCTTTCTCAGCTTTCTCAGCTTCATGTATTGGTACAAGATTGTGTTATAAAGGGAACCTTATGAGGTCTCAGCCATATTGACTCAACTGCTTAGCATATACTATGTTGGTCTAGGTAGACTCCAAGTTGTCTTATTATAGTAAGAGCAGAATCTTTTAGTTATGGAGCCCTCTCAGTCATTATGTTCCAAATATCTATGTTATTCAGCAGTAAAATTTCCTAAGCCTTATGTTGTCTTAAGGTATTGTTCTCTTGTTCTAGCCAGAGATAATGCTTAACCCAGAGCGCTAAGGTATCTTCTTTAATTTTTGTTTATATATATCACTGTTCCGGCTTAGACAATGCACTTTAAAGTATCATAGAGGAAATTTCACATTCACACCACAATTTCTCCAGTGCTTAGTTGGGGCTCAGTTGGACGAAGTAGTCTAAAGTGCGATTGTGCTGTGCTTGAAACTATATATGTTCAAATAAGATCATAGTTATGTTGTACTAGTAGTAAACGGCCCCTTATGGAGCCCTCTTATTCCATACTTTCCATTTGGATATGGCTGTGTATTTCAGCCATGTGTCGTCTTAGCCCTTGGTTTATAACATGTTAATAATCCCTTGTTCTCACCAGGGATTTTACTTGGCCCTGGATACTGGGGTACTTGCTTCAGTTTTAACTTTGTGGAACTCAGTTCCAAATTTAAGCAGTGTTCCTTAGCAGTGTTACAACACAGCTTCCTTAAACTGACATAAAAGAAGGATCCCAATCATACCCTCATGTCTCCAGTACTTAGTGTTTGCTCACTTGATTAAATTAACCTAAGGTGCAGCTGTGCTGTGCTTAACCTTTGCAGGCAATAAAACTTTTCTTTCTCTCCTCATTCTTGTCTCTTTTTATACATAGAGAAATGGATATAGAGGAGTTTTTTAAACAAGTGAGGTTAATAGGCTTTATGAGGTATCCACTATCACCAGTGTTTGTGGTTTATTGCCAGTCCAATGAGCCTTGTATCAAGGACACAGAGTCTCTCATTTTAGAACCAGGTACACAGCGGTACCATACAAACAAAGAAAAAAAAAATCTTTGTCCTACCGGTACAGGACTTGCTAATATCATTTATTGTTTGCTCACTTGATTAAATTGTCCTAAGGTGCAGTTGTGCTGTGCTTAACCTTTGCAGGCAATAAAACTTTTCTTTCTCTCCTCTTTCTTGTCTCTTTTTACACATAGAGAAATGGATCTAGAGGAGTTTTTTAAACAAGTGAGGTTAATAGACTTTATGAGGTATCCGCTATAACCAGTGTTTGTGGTTTATTGCTAGTCTAATAAGCCTTGTATCAAAGGCACAGAGTCTCTCATTTTAGACCCAGGTACACAGCGGTACCATACAAAAAAAAATCTTTGTCCTACCGGTACTTGACACGCTAATATCGTTCCTGGACGGGCGGGTAGCTGTTCCTCCCAGTGGTACTCCTTTAGAGCTTTCCTTCTGGTATTAAGATATTTATCTGTGTCCAACTCCTTCCAGTTTCATTCTCATCGTATATGCTAGGCTCTTGTTCAGCTCCAGTCCATGCTGTAACTCTTTAGCATAGTTGCAGGTAGCAGCTGCATTCTGTGGTGCTACCGGAGATACTGCTCCGCGCTTCCTGCACCACTGAACATTTTGGCGCCAAAAGCCCATTTAGCTGATCATCCTAACAGCTTCCTGGGCATGGACTGTCTCCAAAATTTAAGTGTACAGAAGCAATTTTTAGAGACTAAAGTCCATGACTTAACTACAGCTTTGGAAAAACTTACGGTCACTGCCACTACAGCATCGGCTTTTGGGTTTAGATAATCAGCAAGAAAATTGCAAGAAAATAAGCAACTTCGTAGAAAAAATAAGGAACTTGTGAATAGATTGATAGATTCAGAAAGTGCAATAAGATGTTTAGCTTATAGTAAAAAGGACACTGATTATAGTCAATGTTTAGCAGAATATAAAGAGACAGAGGTCCATAAAGTGGATTGCAATGTTTTTAAGAAAAGTGAAGAAGATTGTTTCAAAATGGCGCCAGTTTCTACTGAGGTCAAGAGAGGAGCACTGGGGCAGGTCATTTCTGAAACTACTGTGAATAGATCTCTTTCTATTAGTGAAATTCAGGCCCTGAGCAAATCACTTGGTTGTACAGGTTTTCATGATGATCCTGTTAAAATCATGATAAGAATTGAAAAGTTTTTAAAATGTAATGCAAATTTAACTGAGATTGATACATTTGCTGTGATTATGGCTTGTTTAGATCATTCCTTAAAATTTAATTTGCCTTCTGATGTTTTTGCAAACCCTAGATCTAAAGAGAATTTGGTCAGTGGCGGCTGGCGAACTTTCAAGTTGGAGGGGCGCCAGGGTGAAACATATCCCCTCCCCTTTTTTCAAACCACACCAATTTTTATAACTCCTCCCCCTGATGTCATAATGACCTTTATAAGCACAGCCCAATGACTTTATACTTGTAAAGCCCATTGAAATACATGATCAGCAATGCAGCAATGTCAAGAAGTAAAGTAACAATGTGTTAAATTCATTGGTATACAATACAGATTGAAAAAACTCATGTGACAAGACTACAGCAATATCATAATTGCACCTATACGCATTAACAGAAAAATTAAAGCAGTGACACTTACCATTAGTCGGCTCTTCTTCTCAGGGTATTCACGTTCAGTAAGTTGACCAACGAGTACAAACAAATCTGCTGCCACATAGGGTTTGCACCTGGGGTTGAAAGAAAACAAGCAAATCAATCAGACAATTCAAGAACAAAACCATACCTTAAAAACCTTAAAAGACCAAGTGGAACCATATAGGCCCCAAACATACCTTAGAAGACCAAGTGTGACCATATAGGCCCCAAACGTACCTTAGAAGACCAAGTGTGACCATATAGGCCCCAAACATACCTTAGAAGACCAAGTGTGACCATATAGGCCCCAAACATACCTTAGATATTTTGGATATGTTTTTTAGGTGAAAGTGACAAGATTTTGTGAGTGATTGGATGTGGGGAATGAAAGAGAGGGAAGGGTCCAGTAGGACCCCAAGACAGCGGGCCTGAGAGGTGGGAGTGATGATGGCATTGTCAACAGTGAGAGATATTTGCGGAGTGAAAGCTGTAGTAGAGGGTGGAAAGATAAGGAGCTCTGTCTTAGACATGTTGAGTTTGAGTTGACGGGCAGACATCCAGGAGGTCCCAAACATACCTTAGAAGACCAGGTGGAACCATATAGGCCCCAAACATACCTTAAAAGACCAAGTGTGACCATATAGGCCCCAAACATACCTTAAAAGACCAATCAGGACTGTATAGGCCCAAACCAGTGAATCTTGGGATTCAAGAAAACAACAACATTTCACTTCTGTTTAGACAACACAATAATCACTGTCAAACAACCAGGTTGAATTAGCATATGGATAACCATATGAGCAGTAACGCCACGGCTTCAACAATTGTTACTGACCATTCACACACCTTTCATAGCTCCTTCCATATGCACACCCACACACCATTCATACTTTACTTACCACTAGTTATTTTTGGTAGTTCGGTGGTGCCATTTCTGAGAACTTTACTTACCCTTGAAGGTGCCTCCAATTCCTTCAAACCAATGCATCCAGGGCCATGGTGCTTCTTAAATACCTTTTTATCCTCTTCAATGTGGAGAAGCATCTTTCTGATTCTGCAGTAGTCTTCGGTGTTGTAAGTAGGATTCCTTATAGCTTCACTGTCTTTGTGAAATCATTATGCAGATTAAATTGATGGTAAAGTTGGTGGAGAGCAACAGCACTCGTACAGACATGAAATTCTGGCTTCCCGTACAGAAGTGACAGCTACCCTTGGAAGTGCCTCCAATTCCTTCAAACCAATGCATTCAACCGCTCTAGGGCCATGGTGCTTCTTAAATACCTTTTTATCCTATTCAATGTGGAGAAGCATCTTTCTGATTCCGCAGTAGTCTTCGGTGTTGTAAGTAGGATTCCTTATAGCTTCACTGTCTCTGTGAAATCATAATGCAGATTAAATTGATGGTAAAGTTGGTGCAGAGCAACAGCACTCGTACAGACATGAAATTCTGGCTTACCGTACAGAAGTGACAGCTACCATTGGAAGTGCCTTTAATTCCTTCAAACCACGCCAAGGCTTCAACAATTGTTACTGACCATGCACACACCTTTCATAGCTCTTTCCAAATGCACACCCACACACCGTTCATACTTTACTTACCACTAGTTATGTTTGGTAGTGAGGTGGTGCTGCATAACGCAGTTTATCTTTGCCCACCCTGGGGGTATGCATTCTTCTTTGCTTCAATCACTTGTATTTAAATTTTGCACGGCGATCTTTCAAAGAACAAAACTTCTCAATGGTTTTTTCATTGAAGTCTGGGATCTCGGAAATCAGTTGCTTTTCCATTGAGAGCATCGCCAATGCATTCAACCGCTCCAGGGACATAGTGCTTCTTAAAAAGGTTTTTATCCTCTTCAATGTGGAGAAGCATCTTTCTGATTCTACAGTGGTCATCGGTGTTGTAATCAGGATTCTTAATAATTTCACTGTCTCTGTGAAATCATTCTGCAGATTCAATTGATGTAAAAGTTTGTGCAGAGCAACAAGACTTGTACAAGCATGAAAATCTGTCTTCCCATACAGAAGTGACAGCTCAGTGAGTAATTGTTCCTTCTTCAGTATTGGATATGCTTGCACGGTGTCTTCCAGAGCTTGGGTTGGAAAGCAAGTGTCATGGGTTGTATACAAGTCACTTTGAACAAGTTTGGCACTGACTAGGTGATTTGAAAATGAAAAACGTTCTTTTGCATGAACCACCACTATGTCACATACCTCTCTTGAAAGTTGTCTCAAGGTTGAGATCTCCGTAATCCGTCTGTGGAATATTACATCTCTAGGCAAACTTGCTTTTATCTCGTCAACAGAATGACGGATTTTCTGGATGCTGCCGACAAAGTCTTCTGTGACTTTGTGGATATAAACAGTATCCGTGTCTCGCTTCTGAAGCTGACTATAGAGGATATCAACATGTGGCATTATTAAATGAAAAAATTTAAGGAAGTAAAGGAACTCCCTGTCTTCCAGCAATCCAACGAAACCTGCGACTTCACGTATAGATGTTTGATCAAAGTTTAGACATGCTTCAATTGTCTGGAAACACTCAAGTAGCGCATCTCTGTTCTCGTAGATCACGTTCACGGTCCTAACGTTGAAGGTCCATCGTGTCAGTGCACCTCTTGGAAGTCTTCTACCAACTACCTCATCCAGAACTCCAGTCCTTTTTGGAGAGCGTGAAAAAAAAGATGGTATGCCGCCTATGTTGGAAAAACAAACTCGAACTCTTCCAATCCTTGAAACTGCTTTCTCCATTATTAGGTTCAGTTGGTGAGCATAGCAATGGACGTAGTGTGCGTTCGGGTACACGTCTTTTATTTTTATTTGAACTCCTCCTTCATCTCCACGCATCACAATGGCACCATCGTAGCTTTGAGCTATGAGTTTCATCTTGTCTTCTGGCTCTGGGAGAACAGTATTCAGACTTTCCAGCACAACAGCAGCAATCGAGTCTGCATCCGTTGCTTTCAGTTCTGTGAAGCCATCAAATCTTTCCACCACTTGATGCTTCTTGTCAATGTAGTGATAGACTACAACGCACTGTGTCCTAGCGGAAATATCGGTTGTTTCATCCGCTTGGATTGCCACAAACTGGGCTTCCTTAAGCTGCTGGTGAATCACTTCCTTAATAACTTCCAGCATGCAGTCCAGTAGCTCATTCTGCACGGTTTTGGACGTGCCCTTAAACACAGTTGCAGTCTTCAAATGCTGTTCCATTGCACTATCAATACTGCCAACCAAATCCACCAGGCCTCGAAACACTCCTGGATTTAGCGATGTTTCACTTTCGTCGTGTCCTCTTAATGCAAGTTCAAAGGCGCCACAAAAGCGAACACAATCAATTATCTTCGAAAGGATGTACCGGTTCTTAGCCACTTCTTCATTGTGTTTTTGAATACTGACTTGGTATCCTTGGTCCAGTTGAACTGCAATGTTCGCCTGTCCAAGCATCTCAAACTTGATCCTGTTATCCAAGTGAGATTTAGAACTTTTATGTTTCGCCAATTTATCTGCTAGATGTTTGACGTCAGTCACTCCAGTTTTGGTCCAAGCAGCGTCACCACCAAATAGGATGCATGGAAAACAATATAAGGACTTCCTAGAAAGGCTTCCACAAAGCCAGTTGTTCTTCTTGTACCATTCAGTATTGAAAGTATGGATATATTGCTTCCCTCTATCTCTTGCGATTTGCTGCAGATTTATCTCTGGTTGGTCAGGTCCTAACTGTTTTACTTCCACCTTCTCCTCATAGGTTAGGGTGCCGAAAGGCTTCACAAGTAGAGAGTCAATAGTATTCATTTCTGATACCAATAGAAGAAAGAGATCACGGTATATTAATTTATATTATGTCACAAAATTACTTTAAAAAAACAGTGTGTTGAATTCATTGGTATACATTACAGATTGCAAACCCTCATGTGACAAGACTACATCAACATCAAATTTGCACCTATACGCATGGACAGAAAATTAAAAGCAATGATACTCACCAACAGTTGACTCTCCTTCTCGGGGTATTCACGTTCAGTAAGTCAACCAATGAGTCCAAGCAAATCTGCATCCACAGATAGTTTGCACCTGGGGGTGATAGAAAACAACAACAAAAAAATTAGAACGTTCAAGACCCAAACCGTAACTTTTAAAACCTTAAAAGACCAAGTGTGACCATATAGGCCCCAACCGCACCTTAAAAACCTTAAATAACCAAGTGTGACCATATACTCACCAACAGTTGACTCTCCTTCTTACGGTATTCACGTTCAGTAAGTCAACCAACGAGTCCAAGCAAATCTGCTTCCACAGATAGTTTGCACCTGGGGGTAATAGAAAACAACAACAACAAAAAAATTAGAACGTTCAAGACCCAAACCGTAACTTTTAAAACTTAAAAGAGCAAGTGTGATCATATAGGCCCCAACCGCACCTTAAAAACCTTAAAAGACCAAGTGTGACCATATAGGCCCCAACCGCACCTTAAAAACATTAAATAACCAAGTGTGACCATATAGGCCCCAACCGCACCTTAAAAACCTTAAAAGACCAAGTGTGACCATATAAGCCCCAACCGCACCTTAAAAACATGAAATAACCAAATGTGACCATATAGGCCCCAACTGCCCCTTAAAAACATTAAAAGACCAAGTGTGACCATATAGGCCCCAACCGCACCTTAAAAACCTTAAAAGACCAATTGTGACCATATAGGCCCCAACCGCACCTTGAAAACATTAAATAACCAAGTGTGACCATATCGGCCCCAACCGCACCTTAAAAACATTAAAAGACCAAGTGTGACCATATAGGCCCCAACCGCACCTTAAAAACATTAAAAGACCAAGTGTGACCATATAGGCCCCAACCACACCTTAAAAACATTAAATAACCAAGTGTGACCATATAGGCCCCAACCGCACCTTAAAAACATTAAAAGACCAAGTGTGACCATATAGGCCCCAACCGCACCTTAAAAACCTTAAAAGACCAAGTGTGACCATATAGGCCCCAACCGCACCTTAAAAACATTAAAAGACCAATTGTGACCATATAGGCCCCAACCGCACCTTAAAAACATTAAATAACCAATCAAAACCATATAGGCCCAAACTATACATTAAAAAAAAAGAAATAAAAATACAAAAAAAAAATATATATATATATTGATTGTATATATATTGAGATATATAATTAATTATATAGATATAATTATATATATATATATATATATATAAATATCAATCAATATATCTATCAATCAATATATAAATCAATCAATATATAAATAAATCAATATATATATATATATATATATATATATAAACACACACACACACACATAAAGCAATATACATAAAACAAAAATATATATTAATTGATATTTATTAATTGAATAATTGATGTACTTTATTAATTATTTGATTATTGCTCATGTATTTGTATTAGACATTATTTATTATACATATTATAGTGCTATTTATTTGCTATACATGTTACAGGATATTATCAAGATGTAAACCATTGGTGAGCCTCAAAAACAGGAAGGCCAGATTAGAGTTTTCCAAACAACACCTAAAAAAGCCTTCACAGTTCTGGAACAACATCCTATGGACAGATGAGACTAAGATCAACTTGTACCAGAGTGATGGGAAGAGAAGAGTATGGAGACAGAAAGGAACTGCTCATGATCCAAAGCATACCACCTCATCAGTGAAGCATGGTGGTGGTAGTGTCATGGCGTGGGCATGTAGGGCTGCCAATGGAACTGGTTCTCTTGTATTTATTGATGATGTGACTGCTGACAAAAGCAGCAGGATGAATTCTGAAGTGTTTCGGGCTATATTCTCTGCTCATATTCAGCCAAATGCTTCAGAACTCATTGGATGGCGATTCACAGTGTAGATGGACAATGACCCAAAGCATACTGCAAAAGCAACCAAAGAGTTTTTTAAGGGAAAGAAGTGGAATGTTATGCAATGGCCAAGTCAATCACCTTATCTGAATCCGATTGAGAATGCATTTCCCTTGCTGAAGACAAAACTGAAGGGAAAATGCCCCAAGAACAAGCAGGAACTGAAGACAGTTGCAATAGAGGTCTGGCAGAGCATCACCAGGGAGGAAACCCAGAGTCTGGTGATGTCTATGCATTCCAGACTTCAGGCTGTAATTGACTGCAAAGGATTTGCAACCAAGTATTAAAAAGTGAAAGTTTGTTTTATGACTGTTAATCTGTCCCATTACTTTTGGTCCCTTAAAAATTGGGAGGCACATATACAAACTGTTGTAATTCCTACACCGTTTACCTGATTTGGATGTAAATATCATGGATACCCTCAAATTAAAGCTGAAAGTCTGCAGTTAAAGCACATCTTATTCGTTTCATTTTAAATCCATTGTGGTGGTGTATAGAGCCAAAAAGATTAGAATTATATCGATGTCCCAATATTTATGGACCTGACTGTATATACACACAAGGGCAAGGAGTTATCTTAAAGTGACAGTGTCCCAGGGAATAGTTTGCTTCATTTATTACTGTAATAACACTTGAATGCTGATGTACACATTATATTTAATTGTTTTTTGTTTATTACTAATAAATTATTGTGTTTTTTTATTGCAGAGTCACGAAAATATTTGGGGGGGGGGGGGGGGGCGCTTGCCCCGACGCCCCTATGGACGGGCCGCCACTGAATTTGGTTAAAGAGATTTTAAATGTACTGGGTATTGATGAATTGGATCATCATTCTGTGTTTGCTAACTGTACTCGGAAGATGGGAGAATGTGTACAATCTTCTAGTGATAGATTATTTATAGTGTATAAACTCACACTCCCTTCTGATAATGAGGATAATCAGAATGATCACATTTATAAGAATACCTTACTATAAAGATGTCTGCCTGATATTATAAATATTGTTGGGTTGACAGTGTCTGCCAACAATCACTTCTTAAAAATGTTAAACTACCTACAGGGAGCAGATAGCCTTTTAAGACAGAGAAATAGGAATAATGGCAGAATATGTGTAGTTAAGAACATCCCACCCCAGACAAATTTGGTTTCTAAGGCAAATATTATTTCTTGTTATGCTTGTGGACAATTAGGTCATGTTTTCAGAAACTGAAAAAACTCTTTCACCCCTAATTCAAGCTAAAGGCCCAATACTAACAGATGGTCACAGAAGACTGAAACTAGCAAGAATCCCACCAGGTGGGGAACACATGGTAGAGCTAGAATAAATACAAATACTCCATTTATTTCATATCATGTTCTGAAATCTCAAAATGAATTGCTCAGAGCTGATAATTTTACACTAAAACAGGAAAGAGATGTGTTCAAGAAAAAATATGAAGCTCTAAGATTTGAACTGATTCAGTTTAAATCAAACTATAGTACAGAAAATGATTTATTTATCACTCTTTCCTAAACTAACTGATTATCAAGTTTTATTTTTACAGAAAAACAGAAATGGGCAAATTAAAAAACAGGAGAAGGAGATCCAGTAAACAACCTTTCCTAATTTCTTCTACAGTTTTTTTTCTACATATATACCAGACCTTCACTTTCATTTTTTATTTTTTTTAAGGACAAACCTCTCTATATATATATATTTTTTTTGTTTTAATACAGTGTGGGAGGGATACATTTTAAATTATAGTTTTTGTGTATTATTTTATTCACATATTTTAAAACACCTGCACTGTGAGCTAACATTTTATTTTTATTTTTTCTGACTAAATCTTACTTCATTTTTTTTAAACTGTTGCCACAATGAGGAATGTACATGTAAGTGAGCATTTTAACTGTGATTTTTGAGAAGCAGTTATACACTCTTATTTTTTATGTTTTTAAAGCCTTTTGATTTATTTTATTTTTTTTGCTTGTTTTTTTTTTTTATGGCAGTAAGTGTTTAAAATATTTTCATACAGATTGCATGGTATCCTTTCTTTTGATGTTACGTTCAGTCTGTCATCATAATAATGGGACTTATTTTATTATGCCGCATAAAATCAAAGGTTTATAATTAAGAGAGCTCATTATTTGGAAATTAATTCACTCTCTAAGTGGGGATATTATAAGAAATGGGACAGACAGTTTTTTTAAACTGTAAATTCAATCTGGATTTTTTTTTTTTTTA
Organism: Discoglossus pictus; assembly: GCA_027410445.1. Classification (NCBI taxonomy): domain Eukaryota; kingdom Metazoa; phylum Chordata; class Amphibia; order Anura; family Alytidae; genus Discoglossus; species Discoglossus pictus. Next base: position 75,020,310 of record CM050165.1, read on the forward strand.
AACATTGTTTTTTTATTTTTATGAAGGAGGTGTGGCACACAGTGGAACCTCACCAAGTATTCATATAGTTTCAGAACTAGTACATTCTGGAGCTACATGAATATTAATGTAAATATACAATACTGATATGAATATTATTATTATTATTATCTTTATTTATATCGTGCCAACATATTCTGTAGCGCTGTACAGGGGTTGAGTACATAGCAGAAAACAAATTAAACACCTTGTAAAGAATGGAGGGCCCTGTTTTTGAGCATAAAATCAAATGTACATAGAGCTTGTTTCCAAGGCACTGACACAAGATTGAAAACTTGAAAATACTAATTTAGTACTGCAAATAATACATTTAGTAGGATAACCCATTGGTCAGTCATTTGTTTTGGTCTTGTTTTAATTTGTTGTTCTCTGTTAGGGACACAAACCAGGGGCGGCTGGTGCATAGGGTCAAAGGGGCAGGAGCCCCCCCCCCAAAAAAAATGATCAATCACTTTTACATTGTATTTTACATTTATATAGCTAATACAATTTAATTATATCTGTATATCAGCTTTCCTGTCTTCTTTCAGATTATTTTGTTAAAAATATGTATCTAGCACTTTAAATTAACCCTTTGTGTGGCTTCCCCCTTGCCGAGTCACATCTCTCTCTAGTGCTATTATATTACAGTGTGTGAGCGTTCAGCTCCAATGCTCCATTTCAGTGTGTACAAATGACTGTTCCCTCTTAGCGGCCACAAGCCTATGGAGCCTTATTGTTCTGATATTACACCAGAAAGGTTATAAAATGCCCATGATTATAAAATCCCCATCTACCCCTTCCTGCCCTACACTGCCCCATCTAGGCTCCGCTAACCCTCCTGCCCTTTGATGCCCCCATCTACCCCCTCCTGCCCTCTGATGCCCCATCTATCTCCTCCTTGCCCTACACTGCCCCCATCTAGGCCCCGCTACCGCCTCCTGGCCTACACTGCCCCCATCTAGGCCTGATGCCCCCTTCTGCCATACACTGCCCCATCTAGGCTCCGCTACCCCCTCCTGCATTACATTGCCCCCATCTAGTCCCTGCTACCCCCTCCTGCCCTCTGATGCCCCCATCTATCTCCTCCTGCCCTACACTGTCCCCATCTAGGCCCCGATGCCCCCTCCTGCCCTACACTGCCGCATCTAGGCTCCGCTACCCCCTCCTGCATTACACTGCCCCCATCTAGGCCCTGCTACCCCATCCTGCCCTACACTGCCCCATCTACTATCCCCCCTTCCTCCCATGTGTCTCTCCCACCTCTACCCCCTCTTCCTCCCCTTTCTCTCTTCGCCTCCTTTCTGCCTTCACCCCCTTTATCACCTTATCTTCCTCTTCCTCCTCCTCCATTTTCTCTTATCCTCCTCCTCCCCCTCTCCCTCTTCTCCCTTATCTTTCTCCTACTCCCTTACCCCCTTTCCCTACAATGACCTCCCCCTCTCCCTACAATGACCCTCCCTCTCCCTACAATGGCCCACCTTTCTCCCCTCTTACCTTGATCCGCTGGGCTCCTGGTGTTCTCTCCCCAGTGGCGCGTCTTCTGGGTGTGTCCGGAACCGGCATATGCTAATGATGTGACGTCACATGCACGTCACGTCTTTAGCATATCCCGGTTCCGGAAAGGGGAGAGAGCATAGAGGGTTAGGGCATAGAGGGTTAGGGGTTTAGGAACCCCTTGTGGCTTGTGAATAAAGCTACAATTGTTATGGGAGGGTGATGTGATTTTTGCACACAGTAGCCACAGGAGTATAAATTAATATTACGAAATGCATACTGTGAGTGCATAAATAATTAGTCCAATTTTGCCTCACAGAACCCTAAATTTAATAGAAAGTATTGGTTGTTATCAGATCATTTCTTTCTCAGTGAACTGTATTACTTATAATACACAGTGGGTCTATGCACAATAAGACATATTTATTTGTATAATTTGAGAGAATTCATTTTTTTACAAAATAATTCACTCTCTAGGTGGGGACTGTAAAATATGGATTATATACAGACAACTTTTAACATGACTTCAATGTGTATTTTTAGAATATAACTTATTATATACAACTGTAAGAAATCTAGTGTTAATAATTTGTTACAACAATTGTGTATTTGTATCAAAACATTATACCTCAGGTCATTTTATTATTCCCATATATATATATATATATATATATATATATATATATATATATATATTTATATATATATATATATATATATATATATATATATATATATATGAGCAGAGCCTGATCCTGACCAAAGAGAAACCTGATGGAGGCTGAACTTCAAAAACTGTCGTAGTATTTTGTATCTTTATATTACATAATGTAGAATTCATATCAGTATTTTATTTGTAAATATTGTCTTAATACGTCTTGTCTGTTATCTGTTTTGTCTAAAACCCATTGTGTAACTGTATCTTGCTCATTTGTATGTTCATTTATTGATTTGTCCAAAAGAACTTATTACTTGTATAAATTATACATTAATTATGTAATTATTAGTTAATTTCTTACACAGGTATATTCTTGAGCAAAACCTATACCTCTCTGTGCGTCATTTGAGGCTAGGACGGAGGTTCACCTTCCAGCAGAACAATGATCTAAAACACGCTGCAAAAGCAACACTTGAGTGGTTTAAGAGGAAACATGTAAATGTTTTGGAATGGCCTAGTCAAAGCCCAGACCTCAGTCCAATAGAAAATCTGTGGTAAAACTTACAGATTGCGGTTCACAAGCACAAACCATCAAACTTGAAGGAGCTGGAGCAGTTTTGCAAGGAGGAAAGGGCATAACTCCCAGTGGTAAGATGTGGCAAGCTCATAGAGACTTAACCAAAGCAACTTAGAGCTGTGATTGCCGCAAATGGTGGCTCTACAAAGTATTGACTTTAGGGGAGTGAATAGTTATGCACATTGACTTTTTCTGTTATTTTGTCCTATTTGTTGTTTGCTTCACGATAAAAAAAAATATATACATCTTTAAAGCTGTGGGCATTTTCTGTAAATCAAATCAAATCCTCAAACAATCCATGTTAATTCCAGGTTGCGAGGCAATAAAACACGAAAAATGCCAAGGGGGTAAATACTTTTGCACTGTATGTTCACATGACTCAGAAGCAAAACTTAATTAAATGAAGGTTCTTTATGGATTAGTAAGTTTATAAACTATTATTTATGTATTATTTCAGTACTTCTGATGCCTTATTTCTGTTCAACACAGTCATGACTATTATTAAGTAGACGTGCTTACTTTGCTTTCAATGCTGGGTCTCAGTATTTTATCTCTTTTGAAGAAATTTATTGGAAGACAGCATGCTTTCCAAACCATGCATTCCAAATTAATTAGTTAGCTTCTACTTTTGACTTTTTAGAAACAATTCAATATAAATGTACGCACTAAAAATAAAGTGAAAATTAAATAATATAAATATGAATACCAGAGTTACATTAGCAGTAAATATGTTTTTTTTTTGTAGAAAAATGCCTTATTACAAAATGTAAAAAGTCAGTGAAGGTTTACAAAATATTTATATCCCAGTATCTTTGTGTATCTCAAATGCAAAAATGCAGCATAAACATGCAATAAAAAACATACCAATAATAAAATGAATACCTTTAATTCAGATCTGTTTAGAAATGTATGTGGAATATTCCTTAAAAATACTTAATATATACATTAATATCTTATTTATTAACTTTTCATCATATATTAAGTACATATAAACAAGATGATGAGCCATAGATCATATTGAAATGTATATTTTGCCAAGGCATTTTTCAAGAATCATTGCTACAGATAGAATGAAGGTAGTTAATCTGAGATAATCCTATGAAGATGGGACGTCTTCCCACGGGAATACTCAAGCTTTCTCCAGCAAAGGACCACATATAAAAAAAATGAGAATGCCATATACTGTAATAGCATTTCCAAAATGTAAGAGAAATAGGTAGTGTTTAAATAATAATTGGAATCCTCTGTATAGCATTGCTGTCTGTAAGAGATTCTCCCAACCTGATATCATCTAATGTTGGTTCCTACTTGTTTACAGGGATAGCTATTCCTGTATACTATCCCTTATTAACCCTTCTAAAAGCTTCCCCACTACAGAATTGAGATTTACAGATCTATAATTCCCCAGATTTGTTCCATTCTAATATAAAGGTATCATGTATGCTTTTCTGCAGTTATCTGATACAGACCATATGGATAGTGAGTCTTAAAAAAATATCTATAATGGCTTTGCTATTATAGAAGCCAGCTCCCTCAGTACAAATGAATGTATTCCATCAGGACCTGGTACTTTATTACCATATATTTTTCCCAGCCTCTTTTGGATTTCTTCCTAGATTAACCAATTACTCCTTGAAGAAAGTACATCCCCATTTTGTTGCATGATTCTAAGCATTCTTGCCTCCCTTGTGAATACCGAAGAAAATAATACATTTTGCTCATCTGTTATTTCTCAGTTGGCCTGTTTCACATTTTTTTATTTTATTTATTAGAAGGTTTACAACAACATATAAAACATATTGATCAATAATTCCGTCAGTCAATTTATACAGGTTCACACAGCAAACATTAACCAATGATGAACTGACTTCACCTTCTTTTCTTTTACATTTTTAGTTATAAAGTATCATGTATAATAACTTAAAATTTCTATCAAAGTATAACATAATGAACAGTAAAATAAACAACAAATGAAAGTGTAGGAGAAAGAAAGGCAGAGATAACACATAAGAATAGACATTGACATGAATAGTCAAACCATAATGCTGTTTACTAAATATATAAACTTTTTAGCCAACTAGGCTAAAATAGATAAACTGGTTTCTGCTAAATTTGTCCCTTATAATCCTCACTAAAATACCCCACTGATCATCACTAGACCTTTACCTTAGTAGAGCAGCCGAAGAACCTCCGCGACTCCTTACTCCCTGCCCCCTCCTTGCCTTCTCTGAATCAGGATTTGGGCGTTACCTCAAGGGAACACTTAATGAGGACGCTACCCAAGGTTCCCAGATTGCCAAAAACTGGTGAAGGCTATCCATGATAATATGAGTCAGTCTCTCATTGATAAAAAGGTAATTGATCTTCTTGACTATCTCCTGAAAGTTTAGTGTCTCTTTTTTCCATCTGCTGGCTATGTGTATTTTGGATGCCAGTGCCATTAATTGGAATAGTTTATTTTGGGATTGAGAGAGGTTCTTGATGTGCGTTCCCAACAGGCATGACTCCATAGAGGGCGAGACCACCTTTTGAAATAGTGTGGAGGCTAATTGTGCTAGTTGTTTCCATGTTTCCTGTGTAGTTGGACATGACCACCAAATGTGAATGTGGTCCCCCCACTTGTTGGCAGCCCCTAAAGCATTTATTGCTCTCATGTGGTTTAAACTTCTGCAATTTATCAGGCGTGCAGTAGGCTCTATGCAGTACTTTAACAGCCGTCTCTAGCAGAGCTGCATTGAGGGAACCTCTGGAGAGGTTGGAGCAGGATTCTGTCCACTTGTCCCAATCCCATTCCACCCCAGGTCCTTTTCCCATTGTTTTTTATAAATTTAGGTTTTTGGCTGCTGGTGGAGTCTCGAAAAATGCTGTATAGCGAACCCAATACCCCCTTCATGAGAGGAAGGCTTCTACATATAACAGATATCCAGGAGGGCCTAGGGAGTCCTAACTCTCTCAGAGTTTTGCTAACCCAATTTCTTATTTTCAAGTAGTTATAGGTTTCCGTGGCTGGTAGGTCGTGGATCATGCAGAATTGGTCATAAGTCAACTGTCGTTTTGTACCCAGTTCCCTACCCGGTCTAGGAGTCTAGAGGTCCACCAAAATTTGGAGATGGGGTTCGTGTCTTTTAGGATTTGTGGAAAGGACGTGACTGATAGTAAGGGAGACAAACCCGAGCTAAGTTGACACCTGGAGTTGGCCCACCCCCAAGCCTGCAATGTTAGGGAGATCATAGGATTGTGGTGCGTATGAAAGGGAGTCCAGATCAACCTATCCCAGCTATGCGGGAGCATCTGCTGATTTTCTATGAATACCCAGGATGGCTGGTGGGTAACAGAGTGTAACCTGGGCAGATGGGCCAATTGAGCTGCCTTAAGGTACAACCTCAGGTTGGGGCACGCTAGTCCGCCTTTACTTTTATGTCTAAACATTACCTGTCTTGATATACGAGGGCGCGTATTGCCCCAGATAAACCTAAACATACTATTCTGGAACTTTCAGTCAGGGACTTGTACAAGGGAGGGAAATTTGCCCTGTATAAGTCGGCAAAATTGGAAGTGATCTTTACTCCCAGGTATTTTAAATACTGAGTTGGCCAACTGAAATTGTATTCTGATTTAAGCTTATCTATCTCAGTTTGTGACATACCCATCCCCAAAGCTTCCGTTTTTTCCACATTTAAATTAAGGCCTGAGACTATACTAAATTCCTTGATAGTAGACATGAGGGCTGGTATAGAGCTAGAGGGGCTGGACAGAGTGCACAATAAATCGTCCGCAAAGAGTGAGCATTTAAGGTGCTGGCGTCCCACCAAAACCCCCTGGATGTCTGAGTTAGCTCTAATTGCCTGTGCTAATGGCTCCATGACAAGTGCAAATAACAGAGGCAAAAGTGGGCACCCTTGCCTAGTCCCTCTTTGAATTTGGATATTCGCTTTATGTGCTCCTGGTAACTTTAAGTGGGCTGTTGGGGAGTCATAGTAGCTTCTAAGCAGGTAAATAAAACGACCCTTAAATCCAAACTTGTCTAGTGTTTTATACATATATGGCCATTCCACCGTGTCAAACACCTTCTCTATGTCTAGAGCTAAAAGGCATAATGGGGTGTTAGACTTTTTTGCTAGGTGCTGGATGTTTAAGACCTTCCTGACGTTGTCCCCCTGTTTCACATTTTAAGGGATAATTGATATGTATTTAAGAAATTGAGAGGAAATGACAAGCAAAAGAAAAAAAGAAGAGTTATATGATCTAAAGAAATCCAGAAGAATAAAACATGTGTTCACAAGAGAGAGATAAGAATATTAGAGAGGAGTTTGGATTCATAAGAGAAAAGGGGAAATGTGATAATACAGAGAATTATGATCAAAATATGTGATATAGGCCAGGGGCGGCTGTACATAGGGGCAAATGGGCAACCGCCCTCCCAAAATTGATGCACTGACTTAATCCTCCCATCACTTAATTAATTGTAAAATTTATATAATACAAAAATAAAAAATGATTTTATCATGTTCAATATTATATGTTTTAATAGCTGTTGCTGTCACTTTAAATTACAAAACCCTTTGTGCAGTTAAACATACTGAGTTATCACATCTATCCCCCTGCTAGTGACTTGTCTAGTACTACAGGTCAGGGGACATGTGAGAATTAAAGAAAACAGTCAAAATGCTGTCTTTGGTCGATTTGTGCTCTAAACTATAGGACTGAGCCTGTCTGTCAAACGCAGCATCACCCAATCAGAATCCGTCAGGGGCAGCCCCTCTCACAGCCCCCAGGAAGTGAATACATTGGTGCAATCCTAGCAATATCAATAAAGTTTATTGAAAAAACAAACAAATCCCAGCTCACAGTGCATGATTCAGATTTGTCAATACTCTGAATGTCCTATTGATTCTGACTACCCTGCTCTACACACAAAGCTTGTGACCTGTCTGTCACCACCCCAGCCTATACCAGACAGAAGCAGCTGCATAGCTCAGGTAAGTACATATCTCTCTCTGTGTCTTGTTGTTGTTGTTCTGTCCTTCAGGGAGCACACCGGGTACATCTGTCTGTGTTTCTGATTGTGCTTATCCATATGGTATGCATTAATGACAAAGATAGTGGAGTGGGTTGCCAGTTCCCACTCCAGTGGACTGCATTTTGTCTGACCTCTCTGAAATTACCTTCCCATCTTGGGTAAACCTTCATGATATAGCTCACAGCTTCATTGAGATGTGTGTATATATATATATATATATATATATAGATAGATAAAAAGTTAGAGCATAACAAGGTCGACCATGAAAGAAAATGACTGTGTAAAATAATTAGAGTTACAAGGGTTACCGTGTGAAGTGCAAGAAAATGAAGTTGCGTGCAGACACAGTGATGTGGGAACCCTCAAATTAAGGGTCAATTGGGATTGCTGTCCTGTGACCCTACTGGGTTGAGATTTACCTCCTCCATGATGCGCATATGCAGAGACGTAACTCTCAACATCCACGCTGGAACGCATAGAAGCGCAGCTACGCAGTGACGTAAATAACGCAAGACTTGCTGAACAAATCGCAAGGCAGTAAAGGAAAAGCACGATGACGTCATTGCGGAAGAAGAGACAGGGATAATACAAACTGGATCATTTAAAAGGAACCCCGCCAAATGAATGACAGAGCACACAGCCTTGAGAAAGTCACGCTAAGTGACGAAACCGGTCGGCAGACACTGCTTCCACTTGGCCACCTTATCTGGGTATTATTTGAGCTGATCAAATGGTATGGTAACTATTTTTTGAAATATATACTCTTGTACCTTACCTTATTTTTATAGCACTTTATTCTATGTATTGTTTTATATACTATTGACATACATCAACGTTATCAGATTCGATCTGTATTATATGATCTGGAGGGCATTGTCCTAAGTGAACAGCCCTCCAAGGTGAAATACAGTTATTTAGAAATCACCATTCTTTCCTCTATTGTGCTACTAAGGAGGTACTTTATATATTTATGAATATATTCTTTCAGTTACAATACAGTGGCTCCAATCCCAGTATTAAGGTGAAGCCTAGTACTTGTTTTTAAATCACTTTTTGTTATCCTTTTTTCATTTTTTGAGAAAGGTTATCTGATGATTTTATTTTATATATGAGGATAACCTACCATATGGAATGCCAATTTTGATTTATTCAGCTAGATTAGCTCCATTATAGTACTAGATTATTGCATTCGCAAAGGGCAATTTATCTAGTAGTATTATAATAAGAGGCACATCTTATCCATTATTTCCATAGTTTGGCAGTCTATCATACTCATATTTTTAAGTGTGTTTTTAGACAACACTTTACGGCGTTTTTCTATTTTAATTTATAAACTATTAAAATGATTCATTGATTAACAAAGCACAGAGTGTAAAGCACTCAAACAGTTTGAGTTGCAAACATTGTTTAAAGCCCAAACAAAACTTTATATATATATATATATATATATATATATATATATATATATATATATATTTACATGTGTGTGTGTGTATATATATATGGGTGTGAAAGAGCAGAATTAGAAATATATGCTTATTTAACCACTCAAATATGTTTTTGTCTTCCGCCCCACCAATGTGGAAAGTCACCAGCCGCCACTGATATAAGCACTTGTAATTGGCATTTATTAATCTACTAGCGACTTGCCCGTCAAAAATGACGGCAATAAAAACTGAAGCCTGGCAATGCTGTTTGCCACACAATGTAAGCCTCTCCCCCTCTACTTTACTGGCCTTGTGATGAGCGCCTTTGGCGCTCATCACGGGCCTTGCAATGAGCCCCTTTGGAGCTCATTGCGAGTCTCTCCCTCTGTCTACTTCCTCCCTCGTGTCTTATTTCCCCCCTCCTCTCCCTCCCTTGTGTCTCCTTCCACCTCGTCTACCTCCTTTGTATCTCCTGCCCCCCTGTGTTTTTACCTCCCTCTCCCTCCCGTGTCTCTAAACCCCTCCCCTGTGTCTCTTTCTCCCTTCTCCCTCCTATGCATCTCTCCCCCCCCCCTGTGTCTCCCCCAACCCTCCCCTGTGTCTCCCCCAACCCTCCCCTGTGTCTGTTCCCCCCTGGCCTGTGTCTCTTTCCCCCTCAGCCCTGTGTCTGTTACGGCCTTCCTCGTGTCTACATTTCCCTCCCTTGTGTATCTTCCCCCCTGCACTCTCTCCCCTGTGTCTCTTCCCCCTTCTCTCACTCCCCTGTGTCTCTTCCCCCTCCTCTTTCTGTGCCTCTTCCTCCCTGTCTCTTCCCCCTCACCCTCTGTGTCTCTCCCCACTCTGTGTCTTCCACCCTCTCCCTCTGTGCCTCTTCCCCCGCCTCTCTCTGTGTGTCTCGCTACTGTGTCTCTTCACCCCTTCCTCTGTTCCCCCCCCTCTGTGCCTCTTTCCCCCTCTCTCTGTACCTCTTCCCCCCCTTCCCTCTGTGTCTCTTCCTCCCTCACCCTCTGTATCTCTCCCCCCTGTGTCTCTTCCCCCCTCTCCCTCTGTGCCTCTTCCCCCCTCTCCCTCTGTGCCTGTTCCCCCCTGGCCTGTGTCTCTTTCCCCCTTCCCCCTGTGTCTGTTCCCCCCTCCCCCCCCCCATTTCCCTCCCATGTGTATCTTCCCCATGTTCTCCCTCCCGTGTGTCTTTTCCCCCTCCTCTACCTCCCCTGTGTCTCTTTCCCACCTATCCCTCTGTGTCTCTCCCCCCTCCCTCTGTGTCTCTTCCCCACTCTCCCTCTGTGCCTCTTCCCCACTCTCCCTCTGTGCCGTGCCTCTCCCCCCCCTCTTCCCCACTCTCCCTCTTCCCCACTCTCCCTCTGTGACTCTCCCTACCCTCTTCCCCACTCTCCCCCCCTCTTCCCCACTCTCCCTCTGTGACTCTCCCCCCCCTCTTCCCCACTCTCCCTCCCCTCTTCCCCACTCTCCCTCTGTGCCTCTATCCCCCCCCCCCCTCTTCCCCACTCTTTTACCTGCTCTCGGGCCGCGCTGCGCGCAAGCGCGGCTTGCGCCGCGCTCGGCGCATGCACGGCTCGCGCCGCGCTCTGCGCAAGCGCGGCTCGGACGCAGAGCGCGGCTCGCGCCGCGCTCTGCGCCATGCGCAGCACTTTATAATTGTCTAACTGCGATTCGTCTGAAGCGTGACGACGAATCGCAGTTAGACAATTATAATATGTGATCATTGGGTCTGTGAAGGACTGGGCTACAACTGCAATTCAGTGTTCTGTATAGGAACTTGCCATTGCTATTTTCAATTAAGCACATCACAGTCCATGCAATGCTTAGTGAATCTAGGGAAAATAAAATGAACATTTGAATTTGTCAACTACCGACAATACCGACAAGTAAGAAAGTAAGAAAGAAAGAAAGAAAAAGAATGGAGATATATTCACTAAACTGGCTAGATCAATGATTATAGCATTGGCAAAGAGTGGGTAAGAGAACATAGGAGGACAATGGGAGTGCCCTTTAAATTGCATTATCATAAATATTATCAAGGTAGTACAGACAGTTTTGAGTAAAGTTCAGACTTTAGTAAAAGTGTGTTTAGTGAAGATATAATTTATGGTACTTTAATGCGTATCTGTTTGCTTTGTCAACTAGTGCGCAGAGCGAGTTATTATGTTTTTGATATATATAGGACTCTCATTCTCTTTATATACTGGAGCAAATATGTTTACAGCATTATTTTCTGTTCTATGCTAGGATGAGAGTCCATGTGCTGCTCATGGAGTTAAAATAAAGTTAAAAATTCTGGTAAAACAAATTCTCTTATCACCATGTATTTGTTTTATATGCAATTATTCCATAAGTATAATGTCATCTCCTAATAAAAACAAATTGAGTTATGAAATTTTACTATTTGTAGCTTACAAACATTCAATCTTCTGTTTATACTGAGCGCTTATTGTATTTTCATGATAAACAATAACAGAAGTGTTGATTTCCTTATTTAGACAAATTTTGTGCATATGTTTGTATGTGGTGTTTATTACTTTTTTTATCATGTTTCTTAGCATTTGTCTGAAGCATAATGTAGTAGTTAATGGATGACATTCTCATCCCTGTACTACTACCCCATCAAATATTTTGAAGGCTCTTTGTTTTCTTGGCTGCCTATTTTAATTGGTTCTTCATTCAACCAGTCACTTACAAAATATGCTAAAGTAAGGTCAAATTAATTAAAAATCTTCGGGTCAGGAGAGACTAACAAATATGTCTGTCCGTCTGCTAATAAAACATGAAGTAACTAATAATATTGATTTTAATGCAATTACACAATTACAGATACATTTGCCATAATACATGCACTGTGGTAGAGGCAATGAAAATGAATAGACTAATTGTAGGCACATTTTCTGTTTGCAGTTTATTTTTATTTTAGGTCAGCATAAAATCATTCAGATGTAAAATACAGATATCTTTTTGGTGTATATAAATGCTTTACATTGCAGTATGAAAACTGTATTCAGTGCTTCTCATTGAAAATAAAACTAACCTTTATTGATATATAAACTATGAAAAAGCATGGCACATAAAAATTGTCTGATAATGCTACTCAGGTATCAGGTATGGTTCAACAATATCACATACAATTTAAGTGCTTCTATGGGAACAAAAGGCACACTTCCCAACAGCAAAAGATGCTATCAATTGTGCAAGTACCAGACAGTAATATATAAACCAACATATTTACAGAATAATCTGATCAATAATATTATTACCAGACCACAAGACCTTATATATTTATTCCACAACTCACACCTTGATTTATGTTTGGGAGGAAAAATCCTATGTGTCATTATAGAGACCTCCTAACTAAAGGGCTATGGTATGCACCACAAACTGGCTACAGATCCTTTGCATGTAATATGGAATATAAATCACAAGGGCAGGAGTCCATGTCTCATTTGAGACTTCCTATCTGAGGGGTATGGTGTGCCCCACAATATAACTGAAATTCACTATATAATTCTCACAATGCAAAATCCGCCACTAAATTATATCAAGTGAGTGGTACCAAATTTGAAATAAGGTCAATAATTAAAAAATAAACACAGCATTCAAACAGCTAAAATGTAATACACATTTAGCCTAATATACCATAAAAGGAAAAATGTGTTAGCGCACCCCACAATGATTAAATTGCCACTTTAGTTTAAAACAAAATGTGGGGGTTCTAATTCCCATAGATAGGTGCTAATAAGGGGGCAATTGCTCTAAACCACAAATAATGGACCTGGCATATCAAACAAGACCTTTTCGCCGCAGCCGCGGCTTTATCAAAGGCTATACAGTTATACCCCGCTTAAAGCTACCCCGTTTAGAGCTGATTCGCTATAGAGCTGTTTTTCCTGCCAGACCCCTTTTAATGCTAAACCCTGCTATAGCGCTGTTTTTGCCTGCCAGATCCCTTTTAACGCTTCTGATTTTCCAAAGAAAACAGAATCCAGGATGACCCAGAAGCTTCAACATCAAAAATTTAAAGTTTTTGACTAATGCTCAGTTTGTGTTAGTTTTATGTTTGCTGTTTCTTTGGAGTTCATATAAAATCATTTTTTTTTTAATTTCAATTGAAATTGTGTGTATTTTTTTCATGAGTTCTGCTATCCCTATCTTCCCAATGTTAAACTTTCCCGTTTAGAGCTTTTTCGCTTAGCACTCCTATTGCTGGGAACGTATCTACAGCGTTAAACGAGTTATAGCTGTATGTTAATAACTGGTAATTTAACTGGTTAGCCAATGCTAGATATGGTAGAATAAATGTTTATGATATTCACATAAACTCTCCTTTTCCTCGTTCTAGCTTATGGTGGTGCTTTAGTCTGTCCTTTCAGAGGTGTATGAAGAGAAAAAAGAGGAGAGAACAGAGGACAAAATAGCATATAGTGTTGTTTCTTATGTCATATTACAATTTCACTTCTTAAAAACTTTTCTTATTATCAGCAAAATAAAAACAGCACAGTATAGCTGGGATATTTACAGATGAGTCTGCATTAGTGAGACTCATTTGTTCTCACTATCTTTTAATCTGATGAGCTTTGTAATAAGGGGAATTATAATAAGGCAACTACATAAACTAAACAACTAAGAATGCTACACAATACTAACTACACAATACTAACTATGTATAAGAGGAACTCTCTAATGCAGAACCTGTAACATATTCTTGAATACTAACCCTAGCTTTAGTTATCCCTATATTACCTGATTTTATTTTAAGTAGCGTCTGCATTGCATGGTATTTGTGTTTAAAAAGACCATATACACATATTGTCTACCATATGCATATATTTCCTACATTATATGGTTGTCTGTTGGTTTTGCTGTTACAACGGTAAACACATACAGGTACTTATAGTGTACTCTTTTAACAGGTAAAAATAAATAAATAAAAATAAATACATTTATGAGTTTATTAAACATGTTTTATCAAGTAAGACTTGACCAAGCCAATGCTAGATATGGTAGACCGTTAGCAGAGGCCTTGAGAATAAAACATTACAACTGTGTGAAGATAGGGTAATCATGGCCATACGCATTCATCCCCAATTCCCCATTTTTCCTCATCAAACGTTATCAAACAGGTGTAGATAGAGCTACAATAGCCTATTCTATAATCCAAAATAGTTGGCAGAAATAGTCTGGAACAACGATCACATATATTCCCTAATAAATTAATATCTAATATCAGGGGGTCACACATGCGCATAAATGAGCATAATAGTGCTCATGCGTATAATAGAACGCATTTTTGGTCATGCGTGCGCCTAACAGAATATAACATCGCACAATGCGTATATAAAAATAAAGTCATGCATAAATCGAATAATAGGAACTGTAAGGAGGCAATATACTCATCATGAAAAGTCATACAGGAACTACAGAAAAAGGACAACTGATTCTGAGGCATGTCAGAGACCCACATAAGATATATTTCATAGTTCAGCCAGCCATTATTCATACATTAATGTAAATAATTTGTGAATGGCAATAAAGAAAACGTGCATTCTGCTTTTATAATAGTGCCATAATAAAACTGTGTATCATTTAAGATTCATAATAATGCTGTAAACAATAATAAATTGTATAGATGAATAAAATGAATGAAAAAAATGATCTAAATGAATAGGTTCATTTTTTCAATTAAATGTTAAGCACTGGGACCAACTACAGGCCCATATGTTTAGGTTTTTGGTTTTCAATGCTTCTCAAGCATAGTTTATAAGAAACATAAAAAACTATACTGTAGGACTACATCTACATCTCTAGTGAGGAAAATTATTTATGAAGTAAAACTGATTTTGAATATTAATTTAACATAAGCACCTGTTTTTCTGGCTTCATTTGAATGCTTCAATGGCTGAACAATTTTCTATTAGTCCAAGTACAAACTGCTTTTGGAATAAAGTGAGTGTTTTTAGCTGTATCAGGCTCAGAGATAAAACCTATTTTTAATACAACTTGAGTGGTTTTATGTATTGACACACCATATTTAATATTAATCAGGAGGAGGTCCTGACTTTGTTCCAAAAGCAGTTTGTATTGGGAGTAAAATAATATTCTTTGAAACCCTTCAGATCTCATTTTCATGCAAGCAGAACAAATATGTTTACTCATCCAAAAATGTAGCCAAATTAAATTATTTGCCATCACTAATAATGTCATAAGACATGCATTTATTTGAGGTATATATGTTATATTGAGAATTTAAGTAAGAAAAACATATTTTCCAAGGTTCCTATTACCCACAAAATAAGGAACCTGTGGAGACCAATGGAGATTAATATCTAGCACTGAGAGTAAAAATAATAAAACAATCAGGGAATTGCAGGATATCTGCTTTAGGCTTGCAGGGTAAAGTTTAATATATCACCACTGATAGATTCTGTTTTAGTATCTGCAGGTTATAGAATCTCTACTCAAAACATGGCAGAAAAAAATGTGTGATATGTCATTTCACCAACTCTATGTTTACAGTCTGAAGAATTACTAGATATACGTTATAATACACATTATACTTGAGTACAACATTACAGAAGGAATAAGTCAGTGTTCAGCTGTGTTCATTTTGATCATTCTAATAAGTTACTTATTTATGCACCAATTTACATCCTCTTTCATAGTTATGAAAATGTGTATATTGCATCTGAATAACTACTCTAGTTGTCATATGTATGGAAGGTATCACATAAAGAACTAACACATTAAAATGATCACAAAAAAAAACACAGTTCAACAGTTTGAACATCTAGAGCAGGTTTAATTGCGTCTGCTGTAGTAGTGCAAATAGATATTCACTGTGTTGCAATGAGTTGGTCTTCAAGATTTCTATCAGTGTGAAAAGAAACATAAACGTGCACATATGTGTATTATGTATAGTCACATGTCACACACACATTTATGTGTGTAGGACCAAAAAAAAACATTATGTTCATTTAGATATTAAAATATGATTCCTGTATAGTGATATGTGACACGCACAAAAGATAAATACATTTATCTATGAAAATGTGCTTCATGTATGTGACATGTCACACACAGATTTCTGTGTATAGTCCCTGCAAATAACTAATATTAATCCAATTTCATTAAACAACTAATCAAAACTAATTAAACAACTATATTTTAATGACAGTAAAAAAAGTAAAGATTTTTTGGATACTGATATGTGACACGCATGTATATGTGTATCATGTATAGTCACATGTCACACGCACATTTATTGTGTAGCCCCATATGTTAATTGAAAGTAATTACAGAAGTATATCTTTACATGACATTAATTTATTGGAATTCATATTATAACCTAAACATCAATATTTCTCCTTTTTTTTACTATTGAAACAGACTCTGCATCAACAGCGTCACTCAAGAATTTGCACCGTGCCCTGTGACCCACAATCCCTTTTAAACAACTCCAAGAAAGAACAAGAGGAAAGATAGAAAAATACATTACATGCTGAAAAAGACCATGCTTTGCTAAATCAAAAAGAAGAAATATACAATTAACCATTTTACTTTCTTTTTCAAACAGACAGTACAAAAAGACCGGCGGATTAAGATTGGCAGGAGGGGACCCTCTGTCATTCGACACTTCAATCAAGGAAAAGTATAAAGTACAAAAAAGAAAACAACTATGAGCCTCATTCAATTCCGAGTTGCCCAATTGAAAAGGGCTCTATATAAGCACATACAAAAAATTGTCACAGAACTTTTTAGTTACTGAACCTCTATCCAAAAGCAAGGTTTTCCCTAACTAAAAACTTCTGTCAAAAAAATATGTTATGTGCTTATATAGAGCCCTATTCAATTGACAAAATTCTAATTGAATGAGAGCCTATATATGTTTAATGGCCGCCAATATAACAAATGCAGCAACCAAAGGCCCTCATTCAATTGCTATTTTGGACAATTAAATAGGGGTCTAAATAAGCACATAACTTATTTTTTTAAGTACGTTTTTACTTAGACCCTCATTCAATTGCAGTTTGACCAATTGAATAGGGCTCTAAATAAGCAAATAACATATTTTTTTAAAGAAGTTTTTAGTTAGGAAACATTTATCCAAAAGCAAGGTTTTCCCTAACTAAAAACTTATTTTAAAAAAATATGTTATGTGCTTATTTAGAGCCCTATTCAATTGGCCAAATCGCAATTGAATGAGGGCCCATGTATTTTTGAAAGACGTTTTTTGTTAGCAAGCATCTATCCAAAAGAAAGGTTTTCACTAACTAAAAACTTCTTTAAAAAATATGTTATGTGCTTATTTAGGGTCCGATTCAATTGGACAAATTGCAATTGAATGAGGCCCCAACTATGCACCATATGGTACACACAAAACAGGATTGGACACAAAAAACACTAACAAACTAAATTCATATTCTTCTTTAATGTTTAACAACCTATAAGCCTTACAAACAAGCCTAAATAACGATACCAAAAGTGGTACACACAAATCAGGATTGTACCAAAATCACACAAACACATAGCAAACTAAATTAATATTCTTTGTTAATGTTTAACAACCTATAAGCATTACAAAGAAGCCTAAATAAGTATACCACAAGTGGTGCGCACAAAACAGGATTGTAGAAAAACTCACACAAACACATAGCAAACTAAATTCATATTCTTAGTTAATGTTTAACAACCTATAAGCCTTACAAAGAAGCCTAAATAATTATACCAAAAGTGGTGCGCACAAAACAGGATTGTAGAAAAACTCACACAAATACATAGCAAACTAAATTCATATTCTTAGTTAATGTTTAACAACCTATAAGCCTTACAAAGAAGCCTAAATAAGTATACCACAAGTGGTGCGCAAAAAACAGGATTGTACTAAAACTCACACAAACACATAGGATACTACATTAATATTCTTCTTTAATGTTTAACAAACTATAACCATTACAATGAAGCCTAAATAAGTATACCACAAGTGGTGAGCAGAAAAGAGGATTGTAGAAAAAGTCACACAAACACATAGGGCCTCATTCTATTATCGGCCGTAAATCGGCCGTAAGGCTGCGATTCCTTGCGAGGGTTCAGTTAACTCGCGATTCTATTATACGGCCCCGCAAGGATCTCCTTTTACGGCCGGCCGCATATCTTGGAACCGGCCGTAATCTGTGAAATATAAAAACTGAAAAATAAATTCAAGCCTGCACTGTACAGCTCTGTAAATGCTAGGGATCATATTGTGGGACATGAGGATTAAAAGGAACCCACTCTCAAGCTTGCACATCTGCCCAAACCCGAGTTCAAATTAACTGTTTATTTTCCGGCTGCGGCGTGGGCGTGTCTGAGGTGCTCCAAGCACTCTGGCCTTTTTACATGGATATTTTACGGATATTAAAAATTAAATATTTTACGGATTTGAGTACAGGATAATTATGTGCTATTTTTTCTAACACCTAAAATCCCTTTATAGTCTTCTCAAAGTGCAGGATGGCTTTATTTGAGCTATTTTATGTGCTTAATTGGTGCTAGCGAGACCTTTTTCCTGCAAGTAACTGCGGCTCGTTTTTAGCCTTGCAGAGAGGTTTCCCGGAGCAATTGAATTGCAAATCTCTTGCGGCCGTTTTAGATCAAAGGCTTTCCTCCGGCGCGAGCGGCCGCAAGAGATAGCAAGGCACCGGCCACAAGCCTGCCGGAATCCCCGGCCGTAAGGGAATAGAATAGCAGAATAGCTTGCGGCCGGTCCTTACGGCCCCGCAACGGCTGCGGCCGATAATAGAATGAGGCCCATAGTAAACTAAATTAATATTCTTCTTTAATGTTTAACAACCTATAAGCCTTACAAACAAGCCTAAATAAGCATATCATAAGTGGTGCGCACAAAACAGGATTGTAGAAAAACTCACACAAACACATAGCAAACTAAATTCATATTCTTAGTTAATGTTTAACAACCTATAAGCCTTACAAAGAAGGCTAAATAAGTATACCACAAGTGGTACGCACAAAATAGGATTGTCGAAAAACTCACACAAACACATAGCAAACTAAATTCATATTCTTA
The DNA here is from genome assembly GCA_027410445.1 of Discoglossus pictus. Taxonomy (NCBI): domain Eukaryota; kingdom Metazoa; phylum Chordata; class Amphibia; order Anura; family Alytidae; genus Discoglossus; species Discoglossus pictus. The sequence goes on from CM050165.1 coordinate 75,039,576, forward strand.
GTTAATGTTTAACAACCTATAAGCCTTACAAAGAAGCCTAAATAATTATACCAAAAGTGGTGCGCACAAAACAGGATTGTAGAAAAACTCACACAAATACATAGCAAACTAAATTCATATTCTTAGTTAATGCTTAACAACCTATAAGCCTTACAAAGAAGCCTAACTAAGTATACCACAAGTGGTGCGCAAAAAACAGGATTGTATTAAAACTCACACAAACACAAAGGATACTACATTAATATTCTTCTTTAATGTTTAACAACCTATAACCATTACAATGAAGCCTAAATAAGTATACCACAAGTGGTGCGCACAAAACAGGATTGTAGAAAAAGTCACACAAACACATAGCAAACTAAATTAATATTCTTCTTTAATGTTTAACAACCTATAAGCCTTACAAACAAGCCTAAATAAGCATATCATAAGTGGTGCGCACAAAACAGGACTGTAGAAAAAGTCACACAAACACATAGCAAACTAAATTAATATTCTTAGTTAATGTTTAACAACCTATAAGCCTTACAAAGAAGGCTAAATAAGTATACCACAAGTGGTGCGCACAAATAGGATTGTCGAAAAACTCACACAAAGACATAGCAAACTAAATTCACATTCTTCTTTAATGTTTAACAACCTATAACCATTACAATGAAGCCTAAATAAGTATACCACAAGTGGTGAGCAGAAAAGAGGATTGTAGAAAAAGTCACACAAACACATAGCAAACTACATTAATATTCTTCTTTCATGTTTAACAACCTATAACCATTACAATGAAGCCTAAATAAGTATACCACAAGTGGTGCGCACAAAATGGGATTGTAGAAAAAATCACACAAACACATAGAAAAAATTCACCATAACAGATACAATACACCAAAATTAAGATATTTTTGCTTTATTTCAAAGACATTTAACTCAAACAACATTTTCATTTTTATTTTACAACAGATACTGCGTGAAGACAATCGGACGAGGACATTCAACACAGGACCAGACCATCGGATGAGGACTTTCACCAGAGGACCACAACATCGGACGAGGGTAATCACCAGATCACCACACCATCGGACCAGGACTTTCAACAGAGGACCAGACCATAGGACGAGGATTTTCAACAGAGGACCACACCATCGGACGAGGACTTTCAACAGAGGACTACACCATCGGACGAGGACTTCCAACAGAGGACCAGACCATTGGACAAAGATTTTCAACCGAGGACCAACAAACATTCGGATTCAAATCACACTTCAACCAAGGTACAGTATAATAAGTACAAAAGGAGAAAACTAAAGAAACATGTTTCATCTGCATGCGTGTCAACAGAAAAAAAATAAAAATAACTATGTCCCTTATTCAATTTTAATTGGCACTATGCAATACATGGGTCAATAACCACATCCATGTTTTTTTTGCAAAGAAGTTTTTAATTGGTAAACATCTATCCACAAACAAGGTTTTCAATAACTAAAAACTTATTTCAAAAAAAGATGTTAACTGCTTATTTACAGCAGTATTCAATTGGCCAAATTGTTATTCAATGAGGCCAGGCCCTATAACTTTTAACAAAATATAACTGATACATTAATGATTTACCTCTTATTTCTCTATTATGGACAATAATGTTTAACAGTAATTACAAATTTCAATATACCCAATTACATTTCTTTTTTTTGCCTTTACAGATTAACATGGCTACTAACGAGAGCAAACAAGAGAAGAAAAGACGTCAAACTAGAGAAAGACAAGAGAGATGGGCCGGCCAGCAGACACCAGAGGAGAAAGAAATTAGACGAGAAAAAGAACGCAAAAGACTTGCAAGCAAAAGACTATCAGCTGCAAAAATGAAAGATACGCCAAAAAAAACGACCAAGCAAATAAAGCATTTACAACCTGTTTCTCAAACATCAGATGACATTTTACAAGATAAAATTAAAGACATACCAAAAAAAGCAACTAAAAAAACAAAGCATTTACAACCTGTTCCTGAAACCTTACAGGACATTTCAACAAAACCAGGACAACATATACCAAGAAAAGCCACGAAAAAAACTAAGCATTTAGAACCTGTTGTTCAAACATTCCATGACATTTCACCTGATGAATATGAAAGTCAAACTCCTATATGCTTTGCAAATTGTCCTTTACTCAAGTCTTTAGCAGTAGAGGTTCATAGTTGTGGGGACATGACTACTCAATGTCAGTTTTGTGAGGCTTATTATTTTAAACAGGAGAGACCCAGAGATGGCCAATTTATTAGTTGCTGTCAAAAAGGCAAGTTCAAACTTCCAGAAAGGAAAGAATTTCCTATCTATTTACAAAATATTATGACTGAACCTACTTTTCCAAACTACAAAAATGTTAAGACAAACATAAGATCCTACAATAGTGCCATATCCTTTGCATCTATGGGGGCAACATTAGCTGCTAATGTACCAGGACATGGTCCTTACTGTTTTAAAGTCCAAGGCCAAATTTATCATCGTACTTCCCATTTACATCCAGAGGAAGGAGAGCAAAGAAAATTCGCTCAACTATATGTCCTAGATACAATGGAAGTGTTGACCAATGTATGCAGATGGAAGAAAATAAAAAATGCTTACACAGTGTTTTTATAGAGCTAAATAACATTATGGACAATAATCCCTACAGTAAAGCTTATAAAAAATTGGCAGAAGTAGAAAATGAACAACTACTTCATGCACAAAGACATCAATTACCAATGACAAAGGTTAATATGGTGCTTAAAAGAGACAGACATAAACGTTGTTATAACTTGCCAACATCAAATGAGGTTGCAATGGTGTTTCAAAATGATGAAGGAGAACCACCATTTCAAAGAGACATTAGAATATATCCCAGAAATGAGGAGCAACCATTTATTAATATGAGTATCTTAAGTCCCAATTTAGATCCAGTGACATATCCCATCTTTTTCCCACACAGAGAAGCAGGTTGGCAACCAAAATTAACACTTCCCAGTTACCCAAATGCTAAAGCCAGAATCCGAAATAATGTTTCTATGCTTGAATTTAAAGTAGGTCAAATTGCCATTCAAAATGGGTTTAATCCAATGTTATGTGGTGAAAAACTAACACAACAATGGATTATTAATTCCTATTTGCAAGTTGAGGCAAATAATTTAAACTTTATAAAATATCAACAAGATAAACTACGTGTAGAACAATATTGTGGACTAATGGACTATGTTGCTGACGTGGCTACAAGCAGAGACATGACAGCTGGCAAAGCCATAATTTTACCATCTTCCTTTCAAGGATCTCCTCGAAATGTGAGAGAAAGATACAATGATGCTATGGCTATTGTCACTAAATTTGGCAAACCCGATTTATTTCTGACATTTACATGTAATCCACAATGGCCAAAAATTACACAAAATCTACTTCTTGGACAAACTGCTTCCGATCGACCAGATTTAGTAGCCAGAGTTTTTAAGACTAAATTAAATGAATTAATACGTGACTTCACTATAAATCAGTTATTTGGCAAATGTCTTGCTTATGTATATACCATTAAATTTAAAAAAAGAGGCCTTCCACATGCACATCTTCTCATAATACTTCAAGACAAAGATAAATTAGATACTTCGGACAAAGTGGATGCAGTCATTGTTGCTGAACTACCAGATCCAGAACTATACGGTAGACTATATGAGATTGTTACTCATCGCATGATTCATGGACCCTGTGGTGACCTTAATCCACAATCACCATGTATGGAAAATAATAAATGTTCCAAAGAATTTCCAAAAGATTATAGAGACAAAACATATGCAAATTGTGATGGCTATCCACTTTATAAAAGAAGAGAAGGAGATAGTGCCATTATTCGTAAAAAAAAAGTGGACAATAGATATGTAGTACCCTACAATCCACATTTACTCATGAAGTACAACGCCCACATCAACGTAGAAGCCTGCACTTCCATCAAATCCATTAAATATGTCTACAAATATATTTACAAAGGCTACGATGCAGCTACTGTAGTCGTCAAAAGTGCAGACAACCCTGAATGTAGTGAGTTAGTACATGATGAACTTGCATCTCATGTAGATGCTCGCTATGTCAGTGCACCAGAAGCTATGTGGCGGCTTTTAAAATTGGAAATGCATGATAGATCACATGCAGTATATAGATTAGCAGTACATTTGCCACAACGACATTTAGTCTATTTCCATGCTGGAAATGAAATTAATGCATTGGCCCAAAGTGAAGATCGTCACACTACACTAACTGCATGGTTTGAATTAAATTCCACTGATCCTGAAGCAACACAATACTTATATATCGAAATTCCATATCATTATGTTTTTGTGAATGGATTATGGAGACCAAGAAAAAGCAGAGGCAATAAAATAATTCCAAGAATTTACACAGTCAGTCCAAGAGATGTTGAATGTTTTTTCTTACGGATATTACTTTTAAATGTTCCTGGAGCACAAAGTTTTGAACACTTAAGAACTGTTAATGACATTGTATATGAATCCTTCCATTTAGCTGCAAGACATAGAAACTTACTATCTAATGATACAGAATGGGAAAGATGTTTAGAAGAAGCAGCACAATGTCAAACTCCAGACAGATGAGAGAACAATTTGCTTTTATTTGTATCTTCTCAAATGCTCCAAATGCATTAGCTTTGTGGGAGACTTTTAAAAGTAATATGGCTGAAGACTTTATGCGACGATACAATAAACCCATTGCACACTTAAAAGCGTTAATGGAAATCCAAGAAATATTTTTAACTCATGAATTAAGTTGTGCAAGTTTTATAGATGACATAAACTTTGAAGACTATGAAATTCAACTACAAGCAGAAAGAACAGAAGAAAGACTTGCAACTTAAATAAATTACAATTGCAAGCATTTAATGCCATTAAAAATGCAATAGATGATGACATGGTGACAGAGCGTTATTTCTATCTTGATAGACCTGGCGGATCAGGAAAAACCTATCTGTATAATTTATTAATGAGTTCAGTACGAGCACAAGGTCAAATAGCAATGGCGTTTGCCACTACTGGAATTGCTGCACTTTTGTTAGAAGGTGGAAGAACTGTTCATAGTGGATTTAAACTGCCAGTGCCTATTTTAGAAACTTCTGTGTCAGATATTCGCATGACATCATTACAAGCAAAGAAATTGAAGAAATGTAAATTAATTATAATAGATGAGGCCACAATGATGTCATGCTATGCCCTCCAATGTATTGACCGTTTGCTTCGTGAAGTCATGGATAATACTTTTCCATTTGGTGGAAAGGTAATGTTGTTAGGTGGCGATTTTAGACAAACATTACCTGTCGTTGTACATGGAAATCGAACTGACATTATCGAAACCTGTATAAAGTCAAGCATAGTATGGAAACATTTTACCAATCTTCAACTGCAACAAAATATGAGATCAGAAGGCCAAACTGATTTCAATGATTGGCTTATTAAAATTGGAGAAGGCAGAACAAAAAAAATACTACATTTAGCTGACGACACTGTAGAGATCCCACCTCATATGATTTGTCAACAAGATATTATATCGGCTATATTTGAAGGAAGCATAAATAACGAAGAATATTACGAGCTTGCCAACCAAGTCATACTAACGTGTAAAAATAAGGATGCATTAATCCTCAATAATGAAATCTTTAAAAAAATTAATGCACCACATAGAAATTATCACAGTGCTGATTCTGTACTTGCTGATGACAATGAAAGTCAGGCTAACTTTTCTACTGAATTCATAAACTCACTAACTCCTTCTGGAATGCCACCACATATTTTGCAGCTAAAGAAAGGTGCAATTATCATTTTACTGCGAAATATGAAACCCAAAAAAGGACTATGCAATGGGACAAGATTAATTGTTCAACAATTAAAGGACCATTTTATAGATGCTGAAATTTTAACTGGCACCCATAAAGGAGAGAGAGTTTTCATACCAAGAATAGATTTAGCACCAACTGAAAGTAGTCTCCCTTTTATACTTCAAAGAAGACAATTTCCCATTATTATGGCATTTGCCATGACCATTAATAAATCACAAGGTCAAACGTTCAAATCTGTTAGTATTTTCTTGGAAGAACCAGTATTTGCACATGGTCAATTGTACTTTGAGTTGTCACGGTGTAAAAATCCACAGGCTATTTAAGTTTACATTGAAAAGAATGAAAGTCAAGGTGATTTATTAGAAGATGGGCGTATTTTTACTAAAAACATTGTCTACTATGAAGTACTATAACTTTTCAGTAAAGAAATAAAACACAAGCAAAACAAATTTAAAAGCATTCAAAAATACTAAACAATAAACAATTTCAGTCATAATTTATGGAAGGACTCTTTATGGATGATTTGCCTCACAAAACACTTGCCTTGCATTATTTATACAAATTATGTTAAAATGTTAATTAACTATGTTACTGTTTCTAATGTTACAAGTTGGAAAACAATATTTTAAAGTTCTTTACTTCAACATATTACAAAGTTTATGTTAAGAGATCAACCACGTTTTAAGACAAAATGAAAATATTGTCTGTTATGTTAAGATTACTCCCTGTATTAAGGTTTATCGACAGTTCATGTGGTCAGGAAGGAATTTATTTCATTGGGTACATTTTAAAGAGCGTTTTTACTGTTTTTCTTCCTCTGCATTCAATGTATATTGAAGTTAACAATTATTCGGATAGAAATTGCATGTTAAAAAACCATTGCCTCAAGTTTACAATATTTATTACTTTAAAGTTAAACTGTTTTTACATTCAAATGTTAATACTTTGAATACAAAATTATGTTAAAATATTAATTCACTATGTTACTGTTTATAATGTTTCAAGTTGTAAAAATATTTTTTACAGTTCAAAACTTACACATATAAGAAACTTGAAGTTTAAAAACATATTATGTCAAGTTTCTTACTTAAATATATTACAAAGTTCATGTTAAAATTGGGTACGTTTCAAGGAGGGTTTTTTACTGTTTGTTTTCCTCGGGATTAAATGTATAATATTGAAGTTAACAATTTTTCAGATAGAAATTGCATGTTAAAAAACCATTACCTCAAGTTTACAATACTGATTAGTTTAAAGTTAAACTGTTTTTACATTCAAATGTTATTACTTTTAATACAAAATGATGTTAAAAAATGTATTCACTATGTTACTGTTTATAATGTTCAAAGTTATACAAATGTTTTGTCAAGTTCCAAAGTTACAAAAATAATAAAGTTAAAGTTTCAAAAAATATACTTTCAAGTTTCTTACTTACATATATTACAAAGTTCAGGTTAAAATTGTGTACTTTTCAACAAGCCTTTTTACTGTTTGCTTTCCTCGGGATTTCATGTATATTGAAGTTAACAATTCTTCACATACAAATTGCATGTTAAGAAACCATTGACTAAACTTTACAATAATTATTAATTTCAAGTTCCACTATTCTTACATTCAAATGTTAATACAAAATGCTTTAAGAATTATTGTTCACCAAGAGAACATTTTACAAAACTAAACATGTTTTAATATCACAATACAACTGTCACATATATATATTAATAACTAAACAACTTTCCAAACATACACATCTCATTGCCATCATCTTTTGACGGGCAAGTCGGTCGCTAGTATCAAAATAAAGTCATGCATAAATCGAATAATGGGAACTGTAAGGAGGCAATATACTCATCATGAAAGGTCATACAGGAACTACAGAAACGTGACAACTGATTCTGAGGCATGTCAGAGACCCACATAAGATATATTCCATAGTTCAGCCAGCCATTATTCATACATTAATGTAAATAATTTGTGAATGGCAATGAAGAAAACTTGCATTCTGCTTTTATAATAGTGCCATAATAAAACTGTGTATCACTTAAGGTTAATAATAATGCTGTAAACAATAATAAATTGTATAGATGAATAAAATGAATGAAAAAATGATCTAAATGAATAAAGGTTCATTTTTTCAATTATTTCAATTTAATGTTAAGCACTGGGACCAACTACAGGCCCATATGTTTAGGTTTTTGGTTTTCAAAGCTTCTCAAGCATAGTTTATAAGAAGCATAAAAAAATGAAGTAAAACTGATTTTGAATATAAAATTAACATAAACACCTGTTTTTCTGGCATTTGAATACTTCAATGGCTGAAAAATGTTCTATTAGTCCAAGTACAAACTGCTTTTAGAATAAAGTGAGTGTTTTTAGCTGTATCAGGCTCAGAGATAAAGCTTATTTTTTATACAACTTGAGTGGTTTTATGTATTGACACACAATATTTAATATTAATCAGGAGGAGGTCCTGACTTTTTTATAAAAACAGTTTGTATTGGGAGTAAAAGAATATTCTTTGAAACCCTTCAGCTCTCATTTTCATGCAAGCAGAACAAATATGTTTACTCATCCAAAAATGTAGCCAAATGAAATTATTTGCCAACACTAATAATGTCACAAGACATGCATTTATTTGAGGAATATATGTTATATTGAGAATTTAAGTAAGAAAAACATATTTTCCAAGGTTCCTATTGACCACAAAATAAGGAACCCGTGGAGACTAGTGATGTCCCGAACAGTTCGCCGGAGAACTATTCGCGGTGATTTTCGCATGTTCGCGTTCGATACGAACGGCGAACACATACGCTATTCTTTATCATTGAGGAAACTTTGACCCTGCACCTTACAGTCAGCAGACACATTCCAGTCAATCAGCAGCATACACTCCCTTCCAGGGACTTCTATCTGAAGGACAGCCTCCATTTTAGAATCATTCTGAAGCTACATTTGTTGAGAGAGGACATATATTCTACCTGCTGCTGATTTAATAGGGAAATAGATAGCCAGGCTGTGTATCTAGCTTTCACTACACACCTGAAGGACTCATTTGATATCTGCTGCAAGGACAGCAACCAAAAAAGCCCTTTTTAGGGCTAGAACATCATTTATTTTATTATTTTTTTCTGTGTAATCTAATTGCATATGCCTGCCTGCTAGCGTGTGTGTGAGGTCTATTGCATCTACTCTGCCAACTTTTGCCAGTGCACAGTGACACTCATATCTGGTGCAACAGTAGTGTACAGTGACACAAAAGAACCCGTTTTTGACTGTAATCGATTGAATATCAGTTGCCTGCCTACAGGCGTGTGTGTGTGAGGCCTACAGCGCCTACTCTGCCAACTTTTGCCAGTGCACAGTGACACTCATATCTGGTGTCACAGTAGCTTGCACGCATAGTACCACTAATCGTAAAAAAAATGAGAGGCAGAGGCAGGCCACCCCACAGGGGCCGTCGTGGTCGTAGTACTGTGATTCCCTTTGGCAATAGAATAATGCCCAGTTTTCAGAGGCAACGTACCCTGAACTTGAAAAGTTCTGAGGACATGGTTGACTGGCTAACACAGGACACCCAATCTTCTACAGCTTCCGCTCGGAACCTAGACGCACCATCCTCCTCCAGCTTCGGGCACCTCTCCAGTTACCACTCGTACGCCTGCCGCCACCACCAACACTAGCACCACAGCCGCTTCACTTGATCCTTCAGCAGAGTT